>LR812519.1:40334190-40626690 GCA_903798195.1 Danio kyathit
CCTTGCAGGCGTCTGAGTCGGACTGGAGCTCTCTGCCCTTTACCGATCCAGTCACGGGCCCATCAAGACTCACTCTTATTTCATCAGTCCATAAAACCTTAGAAAAATCAGTCTTGAGATATTTCTTGGCCCAGTCTTGACGTTTCAGCTTGTGTGTCTTGTTCAGTGGTGGTCGTTTTTCAGCCTTTCTTACCTTGGTCATGTCTCTGAGTATTGCACACCTTGTGCTTTTGGGCACTCCAGTGATGTTGCAGCTCTGAAATATGGCAAAACTGGTGGCAAGTGGCATCTTGGCAGCTGCACGCTTTTCTCAGTTCATGGTTCAGTTCTCAGTTTATTTTGCGCCTTGGTTTTTCCACATGCTTCTTGCGACCCTATTGACTATTTTGAATGAAACGCTTGATTGTTCGATGATCACGCTTCCGAAGCTTGGCAATTTTAAGAGTGCTGCATCCCTCTGCAAGATATCTCACTATTTTTGACTTTTCGGAGCCTGTCAAGTCCTTCTTTTGACCCATTTTGCCAAAGGAAGTTGCCTAATAATTATGCACACCTGATATAGGGTGTTGATGTCATTAGACCACACCCCTTCTCATTACAGAGATGCACATCACCTAATATGCTTAATTGGTAGTAGGCTTTCGTAAGACAACATGCAAAAAGAGGATGATGTGGTCAAAATACTCATTTGCCTAATATTTCTGCACTGCCTTGTGTGTGTGTGTGTATATATATATATATATATATATATATATATATATATATATATATATATATATATATATATATATATATATATATATATATATATATGTATATATATATATATGTATATATATATATATGTATACAGTTGAGGTCAGAATTATTAGCCCCTCTTTGACTTTTTTTCTTTTTTAAATATTTCCCAAATTATGTTTAACAGAGCAAGGAAATTTTCACATTATGTCTGATAATATTTTTTTTCTTGAGAAAGTCTTATTTATTTTATTTTGGCTAGATTAAAAGCAGTTTTTTAATATTTTAAAAGCCATTTTAAAGTCAATGTTATTAGCCCCTTTAAGCTATATTGTTTTTCTATAGTCTACAGAACAAACCATCGTTATACAATAACTTGCCTAATTACCCTAACCTGCCTAGTTAACCTAGTTAAGCCTTTAAAAGCACTTTCATCATGGCACAGTAAAAATAAATCAGTTATTAGAAATGAGTTATTAAAACTATTATGTTTAGAAATGTGTTAAAAAAAATCTCTTCGTTAAACAGAAATTGGGGAAAAAAATAAACGGTGATAGTAGTTCAGGGGGGCTAATAATTCTGACTTCAACTGTATATCACTTAAAATAAATCGGGTCATGTTCATGTTTTCCTGGGATAAGTCGATATATTGTTTATTGTGACAGACCTAGGCGACCCCTGATAAATAAGAGACTAAGCTGAAGGAAAATGAATGAATAATACATATACTATTGTTAAGTCATTCTTATATGCAAGACAAATGGTGTGTACAGTAAATGCTGTTACTTTTGTGTTGTTTAACATGTATGTTCAAAGTTTGTATTAAGTAGCATGATTCTCATAAATATAGAAAATGCATTAATCAGAATCACAAAGAGCTTTATTGCAAAGAGTGCTTTCACACACAAGGAATTTGTCTTGGTGATAGGAGCTTCTAGTACAGAGAGTACAAAAAGTACAAACGTAGTGCTAAAAAGGACAAACAGTGCAGACATAAATAGAAAAAAAATAATTAATAAATAACAATAACATTAAAAAATATAGAGAAAAATATTTTTCCTGTATGCAGAGTTTAATGTGCATTAAATGCAAGTATCTGATGTATGTCATCATTCAGTGATAAACTATAAAAATACATTTTATTACTTTTATAAATTTTTACTACTATAATTTGAAGAATCAGATAGTGATATATAAAAATTAAAAAATGATAATTATTTACTGTGATCCATAAATAGAGTATTTTAACATATCATCAAATTATTCTTGTTCTTAAAATGTTTTTGGGGCTTATCAGCTATTATTTAACTGGATGATATTTTATTCAGTGTCTTCAGTAACTGATGAATTTTATATTCCAATGTAGGAAAATAAAGAAAATTATTAATTTTGTATTATCGACCTAAATAACATGTAGTTATTTTTTAAATATTGTTATCACTGCTGATTTTAACAGATTTATGAAGAATGTGTATTTATAAATATGATATAAATAAGGTTCTACAATCCTATTCAGACACAAAATCAGCTACTCTAAGAGCATTAAATGTAATTCAAATGTCTGATTCTCTTTTTAGGTACAGTTTTCCAGGGAGTCACTATATACATAGTTCCAGCTGGTATAGGGAAAGCCAGGTGTGATATATTCCATCGGCAGATCACTCAGAATGGAGGACAGACAGTCTCCACATTCGCTCCCAGCTGCACACACGTGGTGGTGGATGATTCAGTAGATTTTAAGAGAGCTCTGAGACTTCTGAAAGTAGATACACTGCCATCTGCTGTTCATCTGATCAAATGCACCTGGTTGAGTGCCTGCATCAGTGAGAAGAGATTACTAGACACTGAAGACTACAGCCTCCTTCCTCATGAGAGGTAAAGCTCTGCTATTTTGGCTTCAATAAAGCAGTTTTCTTTCTTTCTTTCTTTCTTTCTTTCTTTCTTTCTTTCTTTCTTTCTTTCTTTCTTTCTTTCTTTCTTTCTTTCTTTCTTTCTTTCTTTCTTTCTTTCTTTCTTTCTTTCTTTCTTTCTTTCTTTCTTTCTTTCTTTCTTTCTTTCTTTCTTTCTTTCTTTCTTTCTTTCTTTCTTTCTTTCTTTCTTTCTTTCTTTCTTTCTTTCTTTCTAGCACTATGTATTAGAAAGCACTTTCACACCAACTACCAATTGATCTAAATCACTGTGCAGTCAGGAAAGAACCAGGCAGCTACACTATTTAAGTTAAAGGAATAAAACGTATATCATGGACAGGGCTTGGGAAAGGGGATGGAAAGTAAGTGATTTTTAACTAGAGATTTGAATACAGCTAATGGGGACCCTATACTTATGGCCATTTATTCCATAGAGAGGGGCTGGCAACAACGAAGGCTCGTAAATCAGCTTTAATCTAATAAACTGGAGAAGACCCAGGTTGCTGGATCTTAGAGATCAATTTGGTCTGTTTGTTTTATGTATACACATATTTGACAATAAGAAAGTAAAACAGTGGTGTTGCCTTGGGTTTAATTTAAGAGATATGTAAAGTAAATGCATTGATATTTAGACTAATTTAACTTTCAAATACATTTGTTAAGGTTTGTTCTGAAGCTAAAATTGTAGAAATACATTTTTTTGAAGGGATAGTTTACCTATAGTTTTAATTGACATCATTTACTCACCCTCAACTTGTTACAAATCCTGTATTTAGAACATATGTCTTTTCTACTATGGAAGTCAATGCTTACCAGCCCATACCAACATTCTTCAATTTTTTTTTCTTTTGTCCTCAACTAAAAAAAGAAAGTGATTTACATTTTAGAATCTCTTTGAGGGTGATCAAATGTTGAGTCAGTTTAATTTTTTTGGTGATGTGTCCATTTAATAAACATGTCTTCAGTCCCACAGTTGCTGCTGCTGAGAAGTCAAATGAAGCAACGATCCAACCAGTTCCAGAAGTAGCAGCACAGGATCCATTGCAAATCCTTGACAATCTGGATCCTCATGAAAATCTCACAGAGACTGTAAGAACTGGTGGGAAGGGAGGTAATTGTGTCCATCTGTAAAATCCACATCCACGTTTAATGGAATTCATTTCACAGATACCACCAGAGACTCATGAGGAGCACCACGAGGAAGACGGTGTATCTCAAAATGACCTGGAGGCCTTGATCAGTGGCGTTCTTCCATCGGAGAGCAACCAAGACCAGAAGCAGAGTTCAGCTGAGAAGCCGGTTTTGCCTGGGAAGTGGGTCTGTTCTCAGCCATCCACAACGAAAGGGGAGAACCATAACAAACACCTCACTGACAAACTGGAGCCGCTGGCCAAAGCCTATACGCATACGGGTGATAAATGGAGAGCTCTGGGCTATTCTAAAGCGATCAACGCCCTTAAGAGCTACCACAAGCCCATCACTTCATATGAGGTCAGTTCAGATTCTGTAAAAGTTTTTGAGTTCACTGAATTTTTATTTGTGCTTTGAACGCATATGGTTGCTGCTTCATGGTGGTTTGCATATTGAATCTAGTTTGAAGCATGCAACAGTGAGACGTTTCATAATAAATTCTGATTTTATTATACTACGGGGTTGTTGAACGCTTGATTTTGATTGGCTGGTGCAATTATTTTTATAGGAATTGCAGGGCTTGACTACAGTAGAGTTCCATATCAGTGATTTCAAACATCATTACAAGCTACAAAAGCAACACACACAGACTCGCTGACCATTGACTGAAAATGAACTACTTCAAAACTGAAAATTGAGTACATATTTTCTTGATTTTACCAAGAAGTAACATTTTTATCTTCTGAGAACACAATCTTTCACCAGTACTCTCTCATATAAAGTACTGACAGATACAATAACATACATATTCTAAAAAATCTAAATGAAAAGCTTCAAGACATTTCACAGTGGAGAGTATGGCAGTGTACAGTATATTATTAGGCCTGTCGATCTTTATTTTGTAATAACTGCAGACTAAATGTACTTTATCTCTTTTTTTTATAATAGTATAAGTATAGATTAATTGATTCGTGGCTGTAAAAAAATAAGAATAAAAAAGGACATTCACAGTATAAAAGCCACTCCACTTTGCACTGCTTCACGTCACCATTTCAGGAGTAAATTATTTTAAATTATTTTATTTTGGACGTTGGTTATTTTAATTGTCCATTACCAGTTTGTTTGTTTATCTTTTTAAATATACAGTAAAAAACATTAATATCTTGCACATCCTATTTATAGGAGGCATGTAAGATTCCAGGCATTGGTAAACGCATGGCGGACAAGATCATGGAAATCATGGAAAGTGGGCACTTGCGTAAACTGGATCACATTGGGGAGGAAGTACCTGTTCTTGAAATGTTCACCAACATCTGGGGCGCTGGAGCCAAAACTGCTCAGATGTGGTATCAACAGGTACATAAACAAAAAAAAAATACTGCTTAAAGTGTTAGTTCACCCCAAAATTACTATTATCTGATTATTTACTCACCCTTATGCCGTTTTAAAAACCTGAGACCTTTGCTCGTTTATGGAACACAAATTAACATGTTTTTTTGTGAAATCTGAGAGCTCCCTCTTCCTCCATAGACAACAAGGTTCTCAACTCATTCAAAGTCCAGAAACGGTAACATCCTCAAAACAGTCCATGTGTCTTCAGTAGTACAATATTTTCAAGCTAAGAGAATAGTTTTGTGTGCACTTAACAACTTTTATTCAACATTTTTTTTCTCCTCAGTGTCAGTATAGGGCACATGTTCATATGTACGCAATATATGTGAACATCGAGCATGTATTAATACTGAATGTGTACAATATATTGACATTAGAAGAAGAAACTGTTCAATGAAGTATCTTTGTTGTATTTGCACACAAAGGTTTTTTTTTTTAAATATTATTTCTGGACTTGATTTGGGAATCTTCCTGTCTATGGAGGAAATTTTCATCTAAAATAATTTCATTTGTTTTCTGAAGACAAACTAAGGTCTCAGGGATTTGGAAAGAAATGATGGTGAGTAATTAATAACAGAATTTTCATTTTTGGGTGAACTAATACTTTAATAGTAATCATGTAAACATTTGCATTTGTCCCGCATATGACATGACAAGATATTGTGACCACTAATTAAGAAGCTGTTGACACATCTGTTTTATTTATATCATGGCTGATGTATCAAAGTAAATCAGAAAATGAATTGAAATACGGGGACAAAGTCTAGTCAAGTAGTATAGCATGGACACTATTTCTCTTTAATCATGGAACAAATAAATGCAGTTTTTTTTTTTAAATTAATACACTCCACAAACAATTTATTCAAAACAATGGCATAAACGAATACAGTATGGACACAATTTCACTAAAGTAGAGGATAAAAAGAATATATTTTGGTTATTATTAATTATTAAGTCATAGAAAACTTATAAAGAAGTTTTTTTTTTCATTCCATGTTTTTTTTTTTTTCATATATAGGGTTCAATAAAATTAAAGGGATAGTTCACCAAAAAAAATAAAACAAATAGTAATTTCCTCTTTCTCATGTGGTTATAAACATTTTCTTTGTTCTACTGAACATTTAAAGAGGATATTTTGAAGAATGCTGGTTGCTAAAAGAAACTTAAAGTTTTTAAACAAAGGAAGGCTGAGTAAATGATGAAAGAATTTTCATTTTTTAGGTGAAAAGCTTTGTTCTGAAGTTGAAAAACTGAACAAAAAATGGAAGTAATAAAATGCCTGTTAGCCAATAAGTAAAAGAAATTGGACCAATAATATTGCATTTAAGGCTGGACTTCCTGTTTGTCCAAACAGTGGACACTTTTTCTCACTTTTAAGAAATTGAATGTGTGAAAAGTCATCTGTCAGTAGAAATGGTTAGTATATTACATTAAGAAAAAAAACAGGCTTATGCCAGGTTCCCTCCTCAGTAACTGCTGTTAAATAAGTCATATGAAATGCACTTTAACGCCATGTTTCCATGCCAAGATAGACACTTTTTTTTGTTTTAATATATTTTGAGCTACCAGTGTTGCAGAACATTTACATCAGCTTTAAACATTGTGGAACATAAATTAATATTGAGCAAAGACCATAACATTTTACAAGTTTCAACAGCTGATTTGATGTCTTTTACTATCTAGGGATTTCGCACATTGGAGGACATTCGCACTAAGGCCGTTTTGAATCACACTCTAAGGATCGGACTAAAACACTATGACGATCTCCTCGAGCGGATGCCGAGAAGTGAAGCAAACGCCATCGAGAAAACGGTTCGTACAGACCTTATTTTAAATGGCCAGCAATAAAGAAAGCGGTCATATTAAACAGGAATTGAGAAATTAGAATCGATCTACTTGGTTTTCATGGCAGTAAATCATAAAAGCAAATTTCTAAAGCAAGAGCAATCAAAAAACTAAACCAATTGTGTGTTGGCAGCAGCAAGACTGTCAATCTTTCTCAGTGGGCTGATGGATATAACAGAGATTGTTAGTGAGTCTGTCGTCCCATAGGAAGAGTGGGAGCCCTTGAAAGTTGGCGCATCATAAGTCAAAAGCTACCGAGCTCCCTTACAGAGTCTTGGGCCCAAGCCAGTTGTTTTCTTACTATTACTTGGAACATCTCCCTGTTTTCCTTTAAACTGACCTGATGGATAAAAAAAAGAGCAGATGAGTGCAGCATGTGCTCTCCCAGCTTGACAGAATGATATGTGGAGCATGTAAACATATGTGCCTTTAGCATTTCAGCTCCACATTACCAGAACTGTAGACACAAATGAGGCAGTATCTTTTTGACATTAATGTATTTTAAACTGTAAACCTGACAATTTTTTTTTTTTTGATTTATTTAATTTTTGATTTATTAATTTGTCCAAAGGACAAAAGGCATGTTTTGTATATTGAATTATACAGAATAATAATAGTAATAATAATAATAATGAAACATGTAAAAATAATTGTTACAAAATATTTAAAAGTTCGGAGAACTTCAAGAAGGCTGCATTTATTTGAACATACAGTAAAAACTGTTAAATTAAATAAAAAATAATATCTAAATTGGTATAACTGTACATTAAAGTTAAATAGAACTGTTTACTTAAAATAGTTTGTAAAATCTAATTGTTTTTGTAATGGTCTTTGCAATCACTTTTTTCATCAGTTTATTGTTCATTCATTCATTAATTCGTTCATTTTCAACTGCTTTTCTGGGGCCGGGTCGCTGGGGGCAGCAGTCTTTAGAGAGAACCAAAGTCTTCCCTCTCCCCAGACACTTCCTCCAGCTCCTCCAGGGGAATCCCGAGGCGTTCCCAGGCCAGCCGAGAGACAAAGTCCCTCCAGCGTGCTTGGGTACCTACCTGCTTAGGTAGGCCTCCAGGAGGCATCCGAAGCAGATGCCTGAGCCACCTCAGCTGACTTCTCTCGATGTAGAGAAGCAGCGGCTCTACTCCAAGCTCCTCCCGGGTGACAGAGCTCCTCACCCTATCTATAAGAGTGCACCCTGCCACCATGCGAAGGAAACTTATTTTCGGCCGCTTGTATCCGAGATCTTGTCCTTTCGGTCATGACCCGGAGCTCATGACCATAGGTGAGAGTAGGAACGTAGATTGATCGGTAAATCGAGAGCTTTGGCTTTCGGCTCAGCTCCTTCTTTACCACAACGGACTGGTAAATCGACCGCATTACTGCTGCCGCTGAACCAATCCGCCTGTCAATCTCACGTTTCCTCCTTCCCTCACTCGTGAACAAAACCCCAAGATACTTGAACTCCTCCACCTGGGGTAAGGACTTTCCTCCAACCTGGAGATGACAAACCACCTTTTTTTCCGGTGGTCACCATGGCCTCGGACTTGGAGGTGCTGATACTCATCCCAGCCGCGTCACACTCGGCAGCAAACTGCCCCAGTGCATGCTGTAGGTCCATGTTCAGTGAAGCCAACAGAACAACATCATCTGCGAACACCGAGATCCTCCTCCATTAACCGCCACCTTATCATGGTGGAGGGGTGATCCTAAGAGCTATGTTGTCATGGTCTAATGCCCCTGGTAGGGTCTCCCAGAGCAAAAAGGTCTTAGGTGACAGGTCAGACTAAGTGCGGTTCAAACACCCCTTATGAGTTTCATAACATCGAGGACCGTGACGTCGCCCGGTATGGCACAGCCGGGGCACCACCCTGGAGCCAGGCCTGGGGTTGGGGCTCGTATGCGAGCGCCTGGTGGCCGGGTTTTGTGGGAAACCTCTGCAGGGGGAGCCATAAGGAGTGGTGGTCGAAGGTTAGGACCACGACAACCTGATCATCAGGCACAGAAACTGGCTCTTGGGACAGTTTAATATATCCTTGTTTAATAAAATTTGTAATAAAGGAAAAGATATTGATCCTAAACCTTTGCTAATGTTTAAACATAATTAAGTCACTTATGTTAGAGGTTACATAGTCAATTTTATTTATGTAACTATTTATTATCTAAATGTTTCGTGTTGGCCAGGTGAAGGACGCAGCTCACAATGTGGACCCACAGCTGCTGGCCATGGCGTGTGGTTCGTACCGCAGGGGCAGGAGCACATGTGGAGACGTGGACATTCTTATCACTCACCCTGATGGACAATCACACAAGGGGGTTTTCAGCAAAGTATTGCATCTCCTCCATCAGAGTGGTATGCTATGTTATTATACAGGAAAATATATTTCGTGATTTACACCATTTACTAAAATTACAAGTAGCATTGTTTTATTTATTTTTCTACAGAGACTTGATGTATTAAATTCACTGATGTATTTTGTTGTAGTTCTTAAATACTTTTAAACAGGTTAAAATGGACTATGTAACTCTACCTCTGAAGCTTGATTTATATGTTTTAGCTTTGCTGACTGCATGCACATTCAGAAACAGACCTTGCTGTTTACTTATAGTCTCTTTGATTCTGTATTTTATTGTGTACTATTCATATCAGGAGCATAATTTACATGACGAAACAGCTGTGAAGTAGTTTATGCATGGAGCCACTGAATTAAATAATTAAATTATTTAAAAGCTGAATATATTGTGGATAAATTTCAAGGACAAGTAATAATGTGCTTGATTTTGTACCCACACTACAAAGGTACCAATGAGTACCATAATAGCCAGTAATGAGATTGTGACAGAACAAATATATATGGATGTAACGTATAAAATTATTCATATTAAAAATTTGCATTTTATCAAACTCCACAATATTTCCAACTGAAATGAAATATTGAATAGTGGATGGGGTTTTATTTTTAAACTCGTCGTCTCATCGTCATTGGATGTGGTGTGGCTAAGCATATTTCAAACTGATGTCACTGGAGAAGGACCGACATTCCAGAGGTTAAATGGTTAGATATTGCATGGATTGAGTGTTCAAATATCACATATTTGTGTGCTCAATGTTCATTGTTTCAAATGGAAAATCCAGTTGGTCTTGTGCTTGCTGCCATGATTACTGATTCTGCCTATGGACTGCTTGGTCCCTTAATTGCTGCTTGCAGCTGTATATTTTTTATTTGATTATTTTGCGTCATAGTTCTGTCTGTCTTCTACAAATAAGGCCAATGTTCTGGCTGGTCTTAAATTTCATAAAGCCAAAGAGTCATAAATTAAAATGTTTTACACCTGGAGAAACTTTTTATTCTTATTTAATTTGTTTTGCTCCATCCAGGTTTCCTGACTGATGACCTTGTTAGCCACGAGGAGAACGGTGAGCAGAAGAAGTACATGGGCATCTGCCGGCTTCCAGGTACTTCACAGCTCCACAGGAGACTTGACATCATAGTTGTGCCTTATTCAGAATTTGCATGTGCTCTTTTATACTTCACTGGCTCCGCCCACTTCAACCGATCAATGAGGGCATTGGCTAAGACCAAAAACATGAGCCTATCGGAGCACTCGCTGAACTGTGCAGTTGTTCGGCAGCGTGGTGTGAAATTGGTTGCAGGAACTCCTTTACACACGCCGACAGAGAAGAATGTTTTTCAACACCTGGGCATACCTTACAGAGAACCACACGAGAGAGACTGGTGATGATGAGGCAAGATTAACTCTGTTTGCATGTGACTGCAAGTTTTACATCGGATGTCATCATGATTTTATGAAATCATATTTATTTTTTAAAAGTGGATAAATACAAAGGGTTACTATAGAGATGAAATGAATTAGAATTTTTATCATGGTATTAAATGGAATCTGTGTTTAAAATAACATTATGTTGGATGATGTATGCTGCTTAAATTATTAAAAGGTCTTTGTAATTGCCTTTTAAAGTATATAACATTGCTTCTTATATTTTGTCAAAGATATCAGCCATTACTTGTGGTTTCATTGCGATATTATAATCTGTTATTAAAGGCAACCTTTAATGTCTAATTATAACATTTAAATGGAACCAAAGGAAATGGCTGTTTGTTCATCATATTTTTAAACACATTAACCTAAGCCTTTCATCTGAAGTCTTGTCAGTTGATTGGCTTAAACTGCGTGTTTTTATTGTAAATGATTCTGCCCTCTTTCCCAGTGATGAGTTGCAGCTGGAAGGGCATCCGCTGTGTAAAACATACGCTGAATAAGTTGGCGGTTCATTCCGTTGTGGCGACCCCCGATTAATAAAGGGACTAAGCCGAAAAGAAAATGAATGGATTCTGCCCTATTTACTTGTCTTTTTTTCTTTTTTAGCAAACTTTTAAGTTGAGGGAAAAAAAAGTCAAGTACAGCTTTTAAAGCAGATTACTTTAATGCCGTCAAATACAGGACTATACACTGCATATACAGTTGAAATTTATATTCCCCAAATTATGTTTTACCGAGCAAGGCATTCCACATCACAATATTTCCTGTTATTTTCATTCTGGATGAAATGAAAATATATTTAAACACTTCTAAGGTATTATTTGCTCCCTTAGGATTTTTTTCACTGATTCAGTACAGAACAAACCACTGTTGAAATTACTTTCCAATTAACTTGCCTAGTTATACAAATTAAACTAGTTAAGCTAGTAAAGCTTGTCTACTGAACAGCACTTATATTTAAATATTTGGAAAAAAAAAAAAAATAATAATATATATATATATATATATATATATATATTTTACAGGAGGGCTAATCATTACTTAATGTATGAGACTTTTGACAAATTCTTCAGTAAGGATTTATTTATTTTATTTTTTTTGTTTATAAGAGTCACTGAATGACTTTTATGAATGAATTGAAAGAATGTCCATGAACAAGAGTATGGCATCCAGGTGAATGATAAAACGATACCTGATTTACTGTACACTAGATATTTTGGAGAAATTTTATTTGAAATCTTTATTTGGGTGTGTGCTGCAAAGATGTTTACTGTGCTTCAGAATATATATGAAATATGAACAAAACTGCATTTTGCCATAGGAGAAAGCAATTAATTTTATGTTTACTTTGTCCTTGATATCCAAGAATATTTTTTTGTGTCTGAAGATAGTTTTAACCTTGTTTTTCTGCAACTAACTCTAAAACAGGGGTGTCCAAACACGGTCCTCGAGGGCTGGTGTCCTGCAGATTTTAGCTCCAACCTGCCTCAACACACCAGCAAGGATGTTTCTAGAGAGCCTAGTAAGAGCTTGATTAGCTAGCCCAGGTGTGTCTGATTGGGGTTGGAACTAAACTTTGCAGGACACCGGCCCTCCAGGACCGAGTTTGGCCACCCCTGCTCTAAAACAAAGATGCCCAAAGTTGGCACATTGTTTGATTTGGCCCACCATCCCATCTGAGAGGAGAAGTGAGTATGATCGAGAGGGTTGGGACGAACACCTTTAACACAGAGATCGTCATTTCTAATTTGACTTAACATTTTTTTGTTTGTTTGTTGAGCTACAAAGAAAACAAATCCGATTATTAAAAATGTAAATACTGTCACTCGACAAATAGAGGACTATGCAGAAGATATCGTCAAGCAAATCAAGGCAAAACTAGTGTAATTCTGTTATAAATGACATTGTTTTTTTGTTTTTTTTTGTAATAAGTTCATTATAAAAAAAAAACTGTATTAGTTAATATAAAGCAATGTTTTCTAGTCATTTCTAAACAGTTTGGGCACCCCTGCTCGCTCTAAAACGATAATTTTCTTTGGAATTTTGATAGGCCCAAGTAGTTTATAAATCATGAATGTTCTTCTACAAAACAAAATAAACAAAAAAGCTAAGCAAAAAAAACGGATTTAAATGATCCGAATCATTGAGCAGCAGCAAGTTCTCTCGATAGGCGGAGCGAAGCAGCACAGTTTGTTCCATCATCACGTTGCGCACATGGCGTATGATGTGACTGCGCCACACCTAACCGTGTCCGAACTGGAGATCGCAGCCTGGGACTCACTTGTGTAATAGTTGGGGGCAATCAGTGGAGCTCATGCTGCTGCTGCTCCGCTGCTGTGCCTCCCCTCATGACCCAATAAACGGCAGAAGCAGAGCAGGAGGCGGGCGGTGTACGAACGACAGCCTCTTACGGTTTCGATACGATTAACGAACAATACGTATAGTTACAAGACTAACGCTGTGACCAAAGTCAACACAGACATTTGTAATGTTCCGCTAGTCTGTTTAAAATGGGTTTGTTTTTATACATCGCCGGATCGGCCAACCCCACCGAGGCCACAGTCTATGAGGTGAGGAAAGTCTTTTAAAAATATTGTCAAACTTTTGCCGGTTGTTTGTGTCAAACTTTATACAGCTGGGATTGTACTGCATGCTTCAGGCTTTGCACTTGTTGACAAGCAGATTGAACGTTTCGAACATTTGATCTATAGTTCGTAGCACGTGTTTACGTAGTTGACAAAGTTCAGCTATCGGTTTATTTCTTTTGCAATCTGATACATCTGTTTGTTTCTAGACTTGCGTGCTAACCAATAGTCTTGCGTCAGGTCACGGAAGTGTAGAGCTGTGTCTGGAATCTCGTTTGGCTGCTTGCTTGACAGCATTTTGGGGTATAACATGATGGCTAGAATGCTGTCTAGATAGTCATCTTCCTAGGTTTTGAGAACACGCCTGAGAGTAAGACTGGGCCAAGTTCAGTAAACAAAAGTATAGTGTTAGCAGTAGCTAAAATTCAACAGATTTACAGACTTGTACCGTAGAATTTGGTATAAATGGACTTATTTTAACTATAATATAGTTGTCAATCAGAATGTAATTATGAATTAGAATTAGCACACAGTGTGTTGATTTAACAAACAGTACTTTAATCTGTACTGTAGCACACGTACAGTATGATGTCCTTTCTTCTTTACAAAGGTCTATGGATTTTGTTATCACTGGAGATAGTACTGATCTCCCTGTCTGTAGTCCAAAGGAGTGAAATTATCATTTGAAATGCGCTGAGTGAAATGGTTTTTTTTTTTGGATTGGCTTTTGAGGGATCCTTATGTACATGTTTTTGAAGCGTTATATATCTGCTCCATTTTTGTTTATGCAGGCTCATCAGTTGGTCCATTACAATCAGATTTAAAACATCTGTGGCATAAAAAGAATGTTAGTGTAAACCTTCCCTTATTGGCTTCAGTATTTTTGTAGGACTTTTCTCTGTCATCATGATAACACTAAACTTTCATCACAGTAATCATGATAAAAATAATCTTTATAGTTGCGTTTTGTTGTTTAAATACTACAATTTACTTAAAGTTAATCAAAACGTTGTCTAAACATGATGGAAATTAATTATGTGCATAATTCTAAAAATTAAGTAAACTTGACCGTTCTAGATAATAGTTTATTCACTTTTTTTTTTTAATAAAGTAAACTTGTCACTTTTAACACAATGGGTTTACTACACTTTTTGTGTAAAGTAACTGTTGCTAGATCGGATATGGATGCAGCCGTAAATTAACAATAATTATTTATATTATTTATTAAATTTCCCATTTATTGTATTTTATTAACGCCTACACCAACCCTAAACCCAATCATCACAGTATTGTAAAAACAGTAGTTGTACCAAGTATTATTTATGCTATCTATTAAATTACCCAATAAGTTGTATTTTTTAATGACTACCCCCACCCTAACCCTAAACCCAACCGTCACAGTACAGTAAAAATATTAATTATTGTTATACATTGTAATAAAAAAAAAATGCTACTATAATTGATGTACATATCGCACTTCCGGCCGACCTCGTATCCGATTAAGACTTTACCAAAATAACTAAGCGATTTGTACAGTGTAGAAAATGTTAGCATTAGCATTAACTGATAATCTCTTACTTTTTATGAGTACTTATTAATCTTTGTTAATCTAAACTGTTCAATTGATCAGCTTGGATCCAGTAAATATACAATTTTATTTAGTTTAAATGTAGATAGAATAAAATAAACATTACTATTATAAATAAAAAAGAATGTTTTAGAAGTATTTAGATTTTTGTTTTTGAACATTTAAAGAACATTGATTATAATTTAGACTAGAAAATATAATAATATTGAACATTTTTATTCATTTGATGGCTTGTCACTTTTTTGTTACTAACACACTATTATGTTTTGGTAAATTAAAGCTGCAAATTTGTGTTGTGATTTCTCTGGAACTTATTAGAAGTCAAGAAATTTATTTAATGACAGGTTTGAGTCTGAGCTTGGAGTTTCTTTTTTTATTATTTTATTGTCATAACATACTCTAACAACTAACTTCTATGAAATTAGATGCTTTCTCCTACACACTCCTTTGCCACAAAGTTTTATTTTCTAAATGTTTTCTAAAATGGTACACTAAAAAAAATTGATGTAAAATTTGCCAGTAGTACTGTAATACTTACAATTGCACTTCAATTAACAATTACAATTGTGCTTTAGTTTTACAGCACAATTGTAATTGTTAATTTACAGCGTTCTTGTGAATTTTACAGTATTACTGGAAACCAAAATTGCCAGTAGTATTGTAAATTTTGTGCAAATGTGCTGGGTAGGTATACAATGCTTATTTTTCTATATGGAATAAAGGCAACACATCTTTTTCCACAAAAGTGTCCACATCAAATTATGATAGTTTTTACTAGGGATGTTCAGATCCAATCACATGATCGGAAATCGAGCTTGATCACGTGGTTTCAGACTCGATCAGAATCGGATGTTACCTCCCGATCAGGACTCTAATACATAAATAAATAAAAAGAGTTGTTAGGAGTTAAAATAAGGTGAATTGAATAAGGAACATCCTTGATCTGTTTCTTCGCTCTTCTTTATTCTTTTTTTCATCTATTATAGAAGTATCGGATTGGGTTTTGGTATCAGCAAATACTCACGCTTGGTTAAACGGCCTTGAGGGCAAAAAACCTGATCGGCACATCCCTAGTTTTTACTCAGAAAGTATAATAAATATTAAGGATGCATCGATACTGGTATCTGTATCAGGCTCGATACTGAGCTGATGTACTCATGAAAACACACAGATATCAAAGACCGATACCAGTGAGTTCACTGACAGAACTTTTTCAGTAAAAACAGAGGCTCCAGCAGCAGGAATACAATGTCAGACTCGGCAGTGTGGAAATATTTCAAAATGAAAGACTGATGTTTGGTGTCTTATTTCTGTGCCACTCAAATGCCTGAGCTGTCAGAATGATCAGGAACATTATTTCCTCAATGAGAAAACATGTGAATGTCAGAAAGCTTTGATGATATAAATCCAAGACGTCTTTGAAATATTGTTACTGTCATGTTACCCAACTAAAGAAAGGTTTTTGTATTAACTCAGCTGCTCAATCTTTTTTATTCTGTTGCCTTGACACATTCTTCACGGTTCTGACCATTCCTCTCTTAGATGAGCATCATATCAAACACAGAATAAACGCATAATAATCACACCACATTCTCGGAAGCATGTAAGACACATTTTCTGACAATACACTGTCTGTGGCATTATCCATAATACTGTCATGCTTAGAAATGTCAGACAGACAGACACCCAGTCAATGCAGTTTACTGGACCACAGTGATTGACAGATTTATTTATTATTTTATTTATTTATTTATTTGCTTATATTTGTTAAACAGGAAAAAAATCAAAGATAATTGGGCCTGACCTGTTTTTCAGCAGCTTCCTGCTTTGCAGAACATAAAAACTTACAGACAACTTTAACATTTCATCCATCAACACTTGAGAACAGTACAATCACCAAACATACAAAATAAAAAGAAACGGGCTACTATCCCACTAGCTACAACGATAGTTGACCATCAGATGACGAGCATGGGATTTTTAATTTTTTTTTCAGTTTCATTGTTGTTATTGTTTTTAGATTTTGTGGGATCTCATTCCAGGCTTTTGTGAATAAAGATCTCTGTCCATAAGTTCTTAAAAGCCAGTAACGGTAAACACCCATTTTTTACAGATGTAGTGGAACGATCAGTCCTTATATGAAGCTTTGGTACCAAAGCACAAAGGGCTGCTGAATATGGCACTATTTAAAATTTGATCCGGAAAGTCTATTGTGGATCTTATAGGCCCTATGTACAGTCTAGCTATGGCATATTATTTGTTGTGAGTGACCAAACAGGCAAACAGTAGGACAAGGTGGACAAAATTATGGCGTGAAGATAAGTTTCAGAAATAAAAAGAGACAAATTGTCCTAATTTTCCCTTAAACAATTAGAGATCGAGACAAAAAGATAGAAACACCATGAGCTGTTTTGTATTAAAAATTGTTTTGTAATGACCCAAATATTTTTGCCCTCAGAATAAGGGCTTTTCTTTCTTTATTTATTATAAAAACAATTGGATTTAGAGAAGTGACTAATTTGTTTTTGCTTCGTTTTTTCTAATGGAAGCAAAAGCTGTACTTGAGCATAGAACAATGTTTGTACCTTTTGTATTGTACAGACAGAGAGGGAGGGAGGGAGGGAGGGAGAGAGAGAGAGAGAGAGGGAGGGAGGGAGGGAGGGAGGGAGAGAGAGAGAGAGAGAGAGAGAGTCCATTGTAAATATACTGATTATTATTGTTTTTATTACAGTTTTATCCTAAAATGTTGGTTGTTAAATGGACAGTTTATTCTGATCTATTAATATTTTTGTATTGATTTGTATGAATAATATATGTTGAATAATAATATGATATATTGAATAATAATGTGATATATTGAATAATACGATGTATTGTTGATATTTTATTTAATTATGTATAAATATCTTTTTTTTTTTTTTTTTTTTTTACTATTTACTGTGTTTACTGTTTTGTTTTTATTATTATATATGCATGTTACTTTTTATGTAAACTTTAGAACTGCTTTGGCAATACAATTGTAACATTTGTCATGCCAATAAAGCAACTATTGAATTGAATTGAGAGAGAGAGAGAGAGAGAGAGAGAGATCTTTTTGTGACTTTAAAACAAAACAACATACACATTGCACACTGCAAGCTTTCATCTGCACAAATATCAAGAGGAGGTATAAAAAGCAGTACTTTTTAACATAAGTATAGGCCTGTCACAATCACTACAACGACTTATCGCACAACACATGGACATGACCTCAATTATTTTTGGTGATGCAATTAGGGTTGTCGCGAAACCATTAGTTCATCTTACGATACTATACCAGCTGAAGTATCACGATACCAAATAGTATTGCAATGCTACTAAAATTAAAAAATTGTCAGAAATACTATATTTTAGATGTTGTAATGGGTCTACATGAATTTAATTCATAATTGCCTTATTATTGAAAAAAGTATAATTGCACGTCACTTCGCCTAAAATGTATTAGTTCTTTTTGTTTATTTTGTAGATAACTGAGCAACAAAAATACATTAAAATAAAGAGACAAATTATACCAAATGAAATTTGTTACAAAAAGAGTATTTTTTCCAACAAAATTAGGCTATATGAAGTGGTGAAAAAATTGTTTTAATGTTTCCTGTAGCTATTTTGGGTTTTTAATCTATTGTTTTTTTTTTCTGTCTTATCAGGCAACAATCCAAAGTAATTCAAAATTTTACTTTGTGAGTCGTTCTTTTTAAGAGATTGTTGCAGTTGTTGTAGCTGCTAAATCATATGGACAGGAACAGAAATGAACTGATTCAGGTGTGCGTTTGAAACGTCAGAAAACATCAGAAAATGTGCAACCTTAAAGGGCTCCACAGACTATTAAAATAAAATGGTCTATTGTCGCTCAAACGTGTAAGCATTTTAGTGACTTTTCCACATCCAACATTATCTATTGTAGATAGACCGTTTATGACGATACTACTGTTTACAAACTACAGTGGCACCACCAGTATTTTGGAGCCATAGTATCGCAATACTACCACAGTACCGGTAAACCGTGTAACCCTAGATGCAATATATATTGTGCAACATCTCTATCTCTATTGGAGGTGTCAGTATGGTTAAAATAAAACACTATTTACTAGTATTTACCATAAATTACTATAGTGTATTTACGTGTGGGTGTCTGACAACTGAAATTAAATCTGGTAGCCGATATCGCAGCCTCTGTTACTCTTTACCTTGCACTTTTTTGTTAACATTTATTATGATTTACTCAGAATATGCATTTTCACATTGTGATTACCCAATGCCTAATTATTAAACTGTTAAAATGACTGTAATTAAATTAAATATTATAATATTATGTGTTATTTGGAAGAGTGTACTTGCATTGTGATGAAATTATATTGTGATTCTGGCATTATATATTGACTGACATAAAATTGTCTTAAAATGACTATAACTTTGTTTATTGCAATATATTTTAATGCAATATATCTTACAACAAATCAAAAATGGATTGAAATTTGTATATACTTCAGGGTCCCTGTGCTTCTTGAAAGTACTTAAAACTACTAGAGTTTTCAGACATGAATTTAAGGCCTTTTAAATAAAAAATTATTAGGGATTTAAAAAGTACTTGCAAGTTCTTGAATCCAGTGGCCATGAAAGAGTGGGAACCTTGGTACTTTGAAACTTTTTGTGCTACTTAACACAAGGTTGTCAGTTACAGGTTTTTATAATTACAAGCTGTCCCAAAATAGTTGGTCTCACTGTGTGACCACTTGGAAAACTGCCAAATCCCAAAAGGTATCGACAAGTGCAAGAAAAAAAGTATTGGTACTTGTACTTTGTCTTTAAAAAAAATGGTATCTGTGCATCTCTTAGAAATAAATGTCTACTTAAAGAGCCCCTATTATTGTTTTTTTAAAGATTTCCATGCAATGTGCAACACCGCTCTAAGTGAAATGAAATATCCAGCTATGGCTTAAGGCTTTAAATCTGAAAGTGCACCATGTTTAAAACTATTGATTTATTTATTGAAACCAACTCCTAGTGGTTGGAATGAATCGCCACTGTAACGAGTCTTTAGCTGTGTCAGCCTGACGCCGATACTGAACTCAAGCCCTGCTTATTTGTTGCGCACGCAGACCCAGAAAAACCCCGGCCCCGTCCACAAACACTGTAGAAAGGAAAAAGAGGAAGACAAACACTGTAGCACATCCCGGTTAAATCATGTTGCGAAGATGTTGTGCTCTGAAGTGTGAGGGGAAAGTTAGTGTTATTTTCCCTACCCAAACATGAGGCTGTGAAGAATCAGTGGTTGAAGTTTATTTTTGCGAAATACCTCAGCTTTATAGCCCCGGCCTTGTGCTGTGTTTCTGTCATTTTTCTGATGAGTGCTTCAGCAATCTACATGCTTACAACTATGGCCGTTTGTTAAAGGAAGGATCAGAAAAGACTATTGATGCATGGGACATTGCCAGCTTGACAGGAACTTTACAGTACACAGTTCATGGATCAGTTCCTTACTCCATTTCACAAGTGTAGGAAAGTGCGATTTTTAAAATTGTTGTCTCATTTTCTCTAGCTTGCAAATTATGTATTTAATCGTGTTTTGTTGTAGCCGCTTGTACTGTATCTGGTTAACACTTTATATTTATATACCGCGTCTAAAGCCATGTTGAAAACGCGACTCGTGCCGCTTTGTTTACGGATTTAAATGCGTTTGTGAGCTCGCATTCCGCTGCCCTTTGTAGTTGCTATGGCCACCGTCAGCTGTTCCTACACATGTGCGGCAGTCATATTTCAAAATAGTTCAGCTTTTCCCGCTGTGTGGATTAATACTGAATGTGTGTCACTGTTTTTAATTCTGGTTAAGAATAGAGCAATATGCTGGTGTTAAACTGCATTGCTTTAATGCACTCCTGCATTGGGCTTACACACATACCTGGCAACATTTGTCCCTGAAAATCTGGGAGAAAATTACGGGAATTTTCTGGGAGAAATAACAAAACGGGAGGTTTGCGGGAGATGTGTCTGAAATACGGGAGACTCCCGGGAAAAACGGGTGTTGGCAGGTATGCTCACACATACACTCTGCACTCTGACTACTTCAAAATTGTTGATAAGCCATGCTGGGCATTTCTCTTTGTCTGACACTTAATGCAGTCGATCAATCACAACAGACTGGGTCATCGGACCAATCAGCGCAGATTATCATCGCGCTAAGGAGGAATTTGGTAACAAATGAATCGCTGAACGAATCATATGGAAGTCATTGGGATAATTAGGTAAAAGTAAATGCATATTATAAGACAATAAAAGTGCTTTTTGACCTTGCATGTATATGAGCCTGTTGTTGAAAAAAAAATGTAAATAAAAGCAAATATGCTGAAATAATATTCCATTATCATTCAAACAAACTGATATGTTTAAAAAGTGTTTTTAAAAACCTTATAAGAATCTTTTTCTGACATGTGTTAAAACATATAAAATAGGCAACCACAATACATTTTGTTATATTTTAAATAATAAAATGTCTTGCTGACAAATAGGTCAAATCAGTGGTTTGAAGTGTAGTGTTTGAAGGAGAAATAGTTCAAATAATTAACTAGGGACTGTAAGTCAACAAGTCATTCATATATCATCAAAAATGATCTTTTTATTTACAATTCAGCTGCTGTCTTTAGCAAATTATGTAAATGTGTAATAATCATTATATATTTTGATAAATGATAGATGAGGTAATTATTCTTGTGCTCATTGGGGGAAAACAAAATTTAAAGTTGTATTGGCCTTTTATTTTTTGATGCTTGAAACTTTTAAAAAAAACTTTTTTTTTTTGCTTTTTAAATCATATAGGACTAATCATCTAATAAAACTAGTATATACTATTAGGTCCTTGATGACCTATAGACAAATTGAAATGTCTTAAACTAAAAACAAAGTAAAAACAACGGCATACAACCTTTAAATTAGTCTGAAGAAACTAAGTATACTGCATGGTAACTATACTGTAGATATTCATATTAGATAAAGGGTTCATCACATGACCACATAACCTAGAATAAACCACATTTACAAGTTAAAGGGAATATTCTGCTCAAGGGGCTATTGTGTAATACAGAGCAATTATTATTTAATTTTTTTTTTGTGGTCAATGGAAATGAAAGCCCCCTGTTTACCTAAAAGTCACTTTTAGCTGACTCAGAATTAATCATCTCTTGCTTAAGGATATTTGGAATTGTTGAAGAGAATAAAAGCTGGGGATTAATATTACACAGCGGTGGTCAAATCAATCAACAGCTTTAAGTGGCCGTAGCCAGTTCTGGTGCAGGATTATTATTTAATGCCGTATCATATGCTGTCGCTGATACTCCACTTCTCACTGAGACTGTGGAAAAACAAGGTTAGTCAGTCAAGTATTGTGATTAGACTGGCCAGCGTTATCAGTCACTTCAGCAGCTTCTCATTATAACCTTCTAAACTTTAATTAGTTTTCTAATATGATGTTTTCTGGCACTGAAACCGGATATATGGATTGCAGTTTTTTTTTTATCTGTCAGCAAGCATCTTCCACATGGCAGTCATGTTTTTTTGAACACATTTATGCCTTTTTTTTAAATCACAATTTTGTCATCGTTTACAAACTCTAAACTAAATGAAATGAAATGTAAATTAAAATAGAAATAAAATTGTAATTATTTTGAATAAAAAATTAAATATTGAATGTATTGGTCAAATTTCATTCTGTTTTTTTGATGAACTGCTGCTAATTGAGATTTATGAATTTGCAGTTGTGCACAAAGTCTAGCAGTCAAGGTCAGAATTTTCATTCATTTTCATTCATCATTCTACTAAGCATGAAATATTTACTTTTAATAACCATTCACCGTGATCATCATGTTCATTTAACTGCAGTGTTTCTCGTACAGTAAATGAGCTTAGTTTTTATCGGTGAAGCCGCTCTTTCTGATGATCTATAAGCATCAATTTTTTTTACAGTCTCAGTCTGTCAGCTGTGTCCTTTCAGACTAATGCTATTCCCCTTTAAAGTCCCTGGGGGAAATGCCTCCACACAAGTAGCCAACTTGTTTTATTCTGTTAAAATCTCAAGAAAAGCAAATTTTGAAAAGAAAAGAAAGAGATTTTTTTAACAAACCCTATTGTACACCTCAGAACATGTGTGCCTCATGGAACCTTCCTTTTAATGCTTTTGAATCTTGAAGCTGATTGGAGGGGATCACATTATTACAACTTTTAACAGTAAATAATGAATTTTTTATTTTTATTTTGGGATAAACTGTCCTTTAAAGCCTGCATTTTGGAAAATGCATCTTTATCTGTATGTTTTGGCCTTCCAAAATTTGTAATGGTGTTTTTGTCCCACAAAATCTTTTGAGGTTGTTCTTCTCCCAAGTTTGAACATTGAGTTCGAGTCCTAGTAAGGATGGTCTATGATAACCGATGTTACAAAATGATGAGCAATGTTTAGTCTTGTGATTCGTATTGTATTGTTATCCAAGTTATCTATGTTCATACAGTTTGTTCTTAATTTCACAGTGTTGTGATAAAGAATGTTACTTTGTACATTCTTCATACATTTGTTGAAGACAAAAGTATTAGCCTTTTTTTTTGTTTTTAAATAATTCCCAAATGATTTAACAAGGCAAGGAATTGTTCACAGTATTTTCTGTAATACGTTTCTTCTGGAGAAAGTCTTATTTCTTTAAGATTAGCTGGAAAAATACAATAAAAATGCTTTTTTTTTTTTTTTTTTTTTTCTAAAACCAAGGTAAATATTATTAACCCCCTTAACAAACGTTTTTTTTTGATTGGCTACAGACAAAACACTGTTGTCCAGTGACTTGCCTATCTACACGAACTTGCTTAGTAAATCTAATTTACATAGTTAAGCTTTTATATAGCACTTTAAGCTGGATACTTACACATAACTAGTAAAATATTATGTATTGTTTTCATGGTAAAGGTAATATACAATAGAAATTGGTCACTATTATGGTCAAAATATGTTGAAAAATATTTAGTCAGTTAAACAGCACTTTGGGAATATTTGAAAGAATTTTCACAGGAGTAATGATTTTGTTTTCAGTTGTACCAGCAAAGATTCTCTTGGTGTCTTTTGATAAAACTTGAGGGCAGTTGTATTTTACACTGAACATGGATTAGTGATTGAGTGTGAGATGAACACATACTAAGTAAGTATTGATTGTTTTCAATTAGATTATTGATTACAAATATTATACTTGTATAAAATAATTAGAACACAACATTTTACACATATACAGTATGGTTGCATTTTCAGATTTGCCATTGAGCAACTCTTGGATGAGAGCATTTTGGAACATAAACTGTGTTTTTAAGTTGTATAACTGAAATGTAGCAGGTTAAAAAAAAAATAAATAAATAAAAGTGCCCAAAATTGAATTTACCTTTTCATTGTTCAAAGAACGACACTTGAGGTTACTGTTAGTGTCAACCTGACAGAAACTGACTTCATTCATTGACTTAAAATGACCTTGAAGCATTGGTTGAGAGTAATTGCAAAAATGGGTCAGTCAGAAAAGCTGAGTTATTTCTGAGAAAAGGTCTTGCATCATTTGTTTGCAGATTCCACATGGCTTGATATTTAGTATTCAGTCAGTGCTTTGTGGCTTAAGTGTGCAAATGACTTTTTTTGGGTCATCGTCTGCTTAATAATATCTAGAAACGGTGTGTCTGTTCTCATACTGTCAACATTGTGTATAATTGCTGATGTTTGTGGTTCGTGATAAACGATGCGCTCAAAGAGCTCTTGCAGTCCTTGGAAAGAATGTTGTGAAGGAAATGGCACAGGGTCATCATGAGCTACACTTGACATGCTCAGCAGAACCGAGGCATTTCTGGAATTCTGCGTCTAATTTGGTCTTGAATCTGGTCTTGCTTTTATTGTGGTTAGTCATTATGCTCCGTAATGCTAATGCATGCGTGTTGTGTAAATAAATGTGTGGTTAAAATAAAAAGACCGGTTGCTAAAACGTTCTTTTAAAAACAGTATCTTCACAGCCTATTCATTCAGGTTCATAACCTAATACATCACAACTGATATTTAACCGCTATATAAACTTAACACTGATTGATACGCAATCATAATGCAAGATCTGATATAAGTGATTTGATGAATAATGTTATTGTTTGTAGATTGCTCTTTTTATAAACAGCATCTAGTGATATAATGCTGCAAAGTAACTTCATGTGTAACAAAACACCCTGAACATGAAACGAAATTGAGCATGTGTATAATTTGTGGAAACCAGACCACCTGGAGGAAACCCACCCGAACACTGGGAGAACATGCAAACTCCAGACCGAAATGCCAAATGACCCAGCCGGGACTAAAATCAGCGACCTTCTTGCTGTGAGGCGACAGTGCTAACCACTGAGCCAACATGTTGCTGTAAAACAAAACATGCTATATTGTGAAAAGGAAAAGGCTAAAATTGGCATTTAAAACTCCCAAAATAGTCAAACTTCAGTTTATGAATCAAAATGCATACAAATGTAAAGAACACATTGACTACAAGATACAGTCAGTTATTAATATTTATTTGGTTCTGCAGATTTACATTTTCAAAACTCCTTCATTCTGTGTGGTTTATTAAAAATATTTTCCCACAAGATCAAATCTTATATTGATGTAAGATTTGTGGTCCCCACCAAATGTTACTTCACCACTAGGCATGGGCCGGTATAAGATTCTGACGGTATGATAACCTTGTATAAAAATATCACAGTTTCACGGCATCACGGTATTGTGATAAAAATAAGTTCTTTTTAAATGTCTGCGTAAAAAAAAAAAAAAAAAAAAAAAAAAAAAAACTTTTTTCCCCCATTGAACGCAATATATTTTATACGATAAGAAACATTTAAAGTATTTTGGGCCAGGCCACACAGCAAAAAAATCAGTGTACATTTAACTCCATTTGAGTTTAACTTAACAATCCTTGGGTGTACATATGAATCCCTTTATTTTGGAGTTAAAATAAGAATTTCTAAAGTGTGAAATTTGTACATTACTCTTAGACTTCATTTTAACACAGTAAGAGTTTATTTTTACATCGAACTGGAGTCTGTGTTACCCTTCAAAGTGTTAATATATGACCTTTTTTCCTATATTATGAATTTGACACAATCTACATTGTATAAGCGCTATACAAATAAAGGTGAATTAATTTAATTTGTTAAATGTTCATTAATCTTTTCAGAAATAATTTCATTTTAAAATGCAACAAGACATGTTTCAAGTTTAAGTAACACATACTGGTTTGATCACTGTTTGTCTGAGAGAACCGGTTAGAGTAAAAAAAACTGGATTCCCATCACTAGTGGGAAATACACTGCATATTGGGTTAAAAGTTTAACACTGAAAAAAACAACAACTCTTAAATATACGCTCTTTCACACTCCTGGATTAAAATGTAATCCGGTTTTAACACTGAACAACGCCAAAGAAATCACACTGTATATTTAACACTGGAATTTTTGAGTGCAGGAGCTTTGGATGTGGAGGTTCCTTTTCTGCTGGATGTACTATTGCCCTAAAAAACAAAATAAAATGGTTGCGAAAAACATGTTTAAAAAAAAAACCCAAAACAAACAAAAAAATGTATACCTCAGAAAGAGGGAAAACTTTGACGCTTTTAAAACCTTGACATTTCCAAACCACGATATACATTCAAACCGGTTATCGTCCCATGCTGCCTATTCGCCATAAGAAATACAAGCTACACACACACACACACACACACACACACACACACACACTACAATGCTTTAATGTGAAAATGTATGTCCTGTTTAGTATAATGCAGAATCTGGAATACAAAAACAAGGTGTTTAAAGTTGGTTTAATAGAGGTTAAAATTACTTTTAAGGTTATTTTGATTTTGAAACATGTAAATTGACAACTCTATTATTTTACAGAGATTGTTCTTTTATTTATTTATTTTTTAATTCTAGTTGAACTAATTAAAATATAATTGTTTTTACAAGCACAAACTTGTTTTTACTTTTTTTTTTTTTTTTTTTTTTTTATACACACTGTTGACATTTCAATGAAAATCAGACACATTTTTACTATTTAGCGAAGTGTCACAGAACAAAGCAGTGATTGGCATTGGGAACAGAATGTAAAGAATTTTTCTGTTACTTCTTCATTGTTTTGTGCGGCTACTCCCATAATACTGAAGGAGCATCTCATTATAATACAGCCCTCCTTGCACTCCTCTGTGTCTTGGAATGTTTCTGTAGACCAATCACTGTCCCCTGTTTGACTGAAGTTAGTGTTTGTGTGTGTATGTGTATTCATCTCTTGTGTATCATGAGTGTTCCACTGAAAAGGACTTTCACAAGGCTGAAGCACTTTGGATTAGCATGTCTGAACCACGCCAGAAGACGAGAATGGTAGATCACATAACTTTCTTAATCATTAACCGACTCATGAAAGGAACAAATATGCTTAATTATTATGCTCCTTTTCAATGCTTTTCTGCTGGTTTTATCTTCTTGCGATCTGCTTTATTGAGAGTAACAGGAACGTGTACCTGGATTTGCTAAAGAAAAGAGAGAAAAAAATATTGAAAAGTTAAGTAAAGGTTAGACTGAGTTAAATATTTGAGTTTGCAAGATGATTTAGTTCCTTGTACTGTATATATGGGGTGGTTAACATGGAGCAAGTGTTTTAATTGGATGCTTTGTTTGAAGATGTTGTACTTCTATTTGCAGTTATTTTGTATTGTACAACATCGTGCAGTGTGACCCTAAAAAAGCTATGCAGTTTATTTATTACTCAATTCATCGTATTTATATTATGTCACTATAATGTGTTCTCAGTCCCTTTCCTCGCACAACAATGAGCTGCACATTTTATTTGCTTCTCTTTGTGCGATAGACATTTGTTCTAATTATATGACAAGTGTCCTGCAAAGTGCATGTTTTATTCAAATGGCATTTTAGTGTGTAATGTGTTAATTTTCATTGTATTTACAGAGGTATATTATGTCAAAGGGCTGGGCGTTTAATGGAAAAGTAGTCAAAATCGACATTCAGAACCTGTAATCAATCAAATTTTTCCAGGACAATTTTTTTCCAATTACTTTCCCTATATTGATTTATTCTTCTGAGGCCACTTTGCAGCCCCGTCTGATCTCTGGTCAAGTAGGACGATGGACCCGTTCTGAGCCTTACTTTGCACTGCATTGTCAATGATTGGAAGCTGTGCCATAGATGCTTTGAGACGACATATTTTCCATTACGTTAAAATTATTATTTACATTGTTTACAGAAGATGTAAGAAATGCACTGTTTAAAATCTTATTTATAAGATATACAAGAGTTATTTTATTTAGATGAGATACTGCTTATTTTCTACTTTTAATATGAAAAACATTAAAAATAATTAATTTTGTTTCCAGAAATACAAGTTATTATATTTATTTTTTGGCTTTAGGCAATGTGTGCTTTAATTTCAGTTTTTCAACTGTGATGTTCAATAAATAATCAAAGAAGTAGATAGTGTGTGTGTTTCCTTCAATTATTTTGGAATCAAGTAATGCACCCTTCATTCAGAAATCTCTCACTTGTAATATGTGAGCATATTTACTCTACAATACCTGTCAGTGAACTAGGATGCAAAAATAAAAGAATAAATATATAAAATCTTTCATTAATTGTAATCGAGTTAAAATGTACAATTACTCGAGATTTTGATTTTAGGCAAAATCGCCCAGACCTGATGTTACACTTTACGCTGTTCCAAGGTCAAATGAAGTAATCTCGGGGTCAGGTAGTGAGCAAAGAAGGAGAAGGTACTAGGAACATTGCACATCATGTAGGGATGAGTCAGTCAGAACAGTTCATGCATGGAGCTCTTCAAAAGAGCTGGTCATCTGAATCAGCTGTGAGAGAGACATGCAAAATATGCAGCGTGAGGACCAGGATTAGGTTTATTTGATTTCGGGTTTTATCTGACAAATCATATCTGTTGTTTTATGATGCAAATCATTAGCCAGTATACTCTCAAACAGAAATTTCACCCATGATATTTTATAACAGAATAAATGCTTTATCAATGTACTATATTGCTTATACTGAGTTGAAATTTAAGTTGCGATGATGGCATATATAGTTGAAGTCAAAATTATTAGCCCCCTGAATTATTTGCCCCCCTGTTTAATTGTTTACCCATTTTCTGTTTAACAGAGAGATTTTTTTTTAACACAATTCTAAACATAATAGTTTTAATAACTAATTTCTAATAACTTTTTATCCTTTTTAGCCATGCCATTTTATCCTTGCCATGATGACAGTAAATAAGATTTTACTAGATCTTTTTTAAGACACTTCTATACAGCTTAAAGTGACATTTAAAGGCTTAACTAGGTTAATTAGGTTAACTAGGCAGGTTAGGGTAATTGGGCAAGTTATTGTATAATGATAGTTTGTTCTGTAGACTATCGGAAAAAAAAATAGCTTAAAGAAGCTAAAGATTTTATCCCTAAAATAGTTTTCAAAAAATTAAACTGCTTTTATTTGAGCCGAAATAAAAAATAAGACTTTCTCCAGAAGAAAAAAATATTATCAGACATGCTGTGAAAATGTCCTTGCTCTGTTAAACATCATTTGGGAAATACTAAAAAAGAAAAAAAAAAAATTCAGGGGGGCAGGGGGCTAATAATTCTGACTTCAACTGTATGTATGGAAATGTAATTGTACCAAATCATTAGTATGTAGCAGTGTGTAGGCTTCCATGGTACATATGTGTATGTATGCAGTGTATTGATCGATATTTTCATACACTGTAGTAGATAAAAAGAAATACTACATTGGTTTAAATACAGACATACAAACATGGATTACTATACTGAATTTAAAACTGTATTTTTTTGTTTGTTTGTGGCTGTTTAAGAGAAAAGTAGTGAATATCTGTTGTTTTTCTTTATTTCAGCAGGTACTTCACTGTGAGGGTGTGAATAATAAGAGCTATGTGTGTGAATCAGGACACTGTTGTGGAGAGTCCCAGTGCTGTAGCTACTACTATGAGCTCTGGTGTAAGTATATCCTCATGTTTAATATCAAAATAGTGGTTGTTTTATCAGAATTCATAACGATTGAATTAGGGATGTGCTGCAATGTGCTGCATTTCTCTTAGCATTCTGATCAGTTACTGTTCTTGATAATAAACTATTTATCCAGTGGGAATGCATGATTTTGCATTAAATATAAACCAGGGCATCGCATAAAATGATTCCATGTTTACATCAAATAAGCTGGCCAAGTTGTAACAAGTGTCTTACGTTTACAGAAAACTAGAAAGCATTAAATTGTTATTTTGACTATATTTTTTTTCTCTGAGAAGAAACCGGAACTGGCTTATCAGGCTTTTTTTGCTTCGAAATGCAAATACAAGAAATACAAAAGGCACAGCAAAAACATTATAATCGCACAGTCTTAAAAAGTCCTAAAATATCTTAAATTTCAAAAACAACATTTTAGCCCATAAAAAGTCTTATATTCACTGAAATATTGTGTTGTATGTCTTAAATCATTTTAAACCGGTCTTAATTTTCCTCTTTCCTCTTACCCAATCGGGGTGACATTCATCCAATCACCAACAGTCCATCTCAATAAAACTTTTTCAAAGAGATCTAATTTACAACAGAAGTTAGCAAATTAAATTCACTAATCAGGGAATGAAAACTAAAAACAATTACACAATCCTTCATGATAATAACAGTAATGTATCCCTTTACAGCATCTTCCATCTAAACAAAATCTATTTACAGAAGTAAGGGGAGCAGACATAATATTTCTAAATGAAACTTAAGGTTTTATAACAGCAATGAATACGAGTTGTACTTAATCCATTTGTACCAAAAGCCAACAAATATATATTTTTAATAATTGTCTTAATAATAAATATGCTTATAACAATGTTAAACTTGTCATTTAAAAAACAAAAGAAACATTATATTGAAAAAAATTATTTTTATAAATTAAAAATATTCAATTCAGCTAATTATTAGGCCATTACTTTATACTGTATTTCAAAGGCTAAAGCTTGAGTAAACATCTATACTGAATGTACTTGGGCTTTGTTCTATATAATTGTGTATTATTACATTTTATGTGTGGATTTTAGTAATTGGCTGTTTGAAAAAAATCTCACATTCACACATACTGCTTGTGATGTGTAGGATTGTCATGATATCTATTTTTTGTTGCATGATATATTGCAATAAATGATATTGTTATTTTAAGACGACGTTAAGAAGATTTTATGCCAGTCATTATATAATGCTGGAATGACAATACAATATCATCACGAGGCAAGTACGCTCTTCCAAAGAACACATGATCTTTTATTATTGATCTTTTAAATTATATAAGAATATTTAATTTAATTATAGTCATTTTAACACTTTAATAATTAGGCGTTGGAATCAGAATGTGAAAACGCATATCCTAAATGTTAAAAAAAATGTGCAAGGTAAAAAGTAACAGAGGCTGCGATATCTGCTACCAGATCTATTTTCAGTTGTCAGGCACCCACATGAAAATGTACTTTAGTATTTTGTAGTAAATACTGTAGTGTTTTTTTAAACATATTGAAACCGACAACTCCAATAGAGATAGAGATGTTGCACAATCAGCTAAAATGTTGCTAGAAATGGTTTTTACATATGATATGGTTGATGAATATTGCACCAAAATGAGGTCATGTCCATGTGTTGTGCAATAAGTCGATATATTGATTATTGTGACTGGCCTAGAGTAAGATTTTATTAAGGTCAATAAAAAATGTGATTATTTTAACTAGTATTTTTTTCTTAGATTATCTCTGCAAAATGCATAATGAATGCAACCTAATCACAACCTTTGCTTATAGCAGTAACGAAGGAATTGCTGTTACTCCTGCATACTTTTTTTACTTCATATTTTGAAATGATACAATATATTTTAAATCACCAACTACCCAAGATAATGTATGTTGGTTCTTTGTGAGGATCATGATTTTTTTTGTGCTTGTTTTAATAAAAACCTCACTTAATTTTCAAATGTTATTTCTGAAATCAGGACAATATTTTTTACTAGTCTAAAAAATGCTTTTTGATTAAAGACATGGGTGACCAACCCTGTTCCTGGCGATCGACTTTCCTGCAGATTTCAGCTCCTACCCTGATCAAACACACCTGAACCAATTAATTAGAACCTGAGGAGCACTTGATAATTACAGGCAGGTGTGTTTGATATGGGCTGCAACTGAAAATTGCAGGAAGGTCGATCTCCAGGAATAGGGTTGAGCACCCCTGATTTAAGAATTTGTCGATATTTGGACTAGAAACGAGGCAAAAAAAAAAAATGTATGCAAGAAAGCATTTTTGCAGTGTATTTAATTAAGAAAATCTTTAATCTAGGGTTGCATGATATTGGAAAAAATCTGACATTGCAATATTTTGTACTTCTGCGATTTATATATTGCAATATACATTTTCACCAGATGACTTGAATACCTTTTATTTGGAAACAATTTTTTAGCTTTCGATTGATTGGCATGATTCTGTAGGGGAGCAAATCATGCATGAAAAGTAATAAACAAATTACAAGTAGCTAAATGCAATAGAGCAAACATTCATTCATTATTTATTTATTTTTTTTTCGACTTATTAATCAGGGGTCACCACACCGCCAACTTATCTTCAGCCTTTCTTACCTTGACCATGCCTCTGAGTATTGCACACCTTGTGCTATTGGGCACTCCAGTGATGTTGCAGCTCTCAAATATGGCAAAACTGGTGGCAAGTGGCATCTTGGCAGCTGCACGCTTGACTTTTCTCAGTTCATGGGCAGTTATTTTGCGCCTTGGTTTTTCCACACGCTTCTTGCGACCCTGTTGACTATTTTGAATGAAACGCTTGATTGTTCGATGATCACGCTTCAGAAGCTTGGCAATTTTAAGAGTGCTGGATCCGTCTGCAAGATATCTCACTATTTTTGACTTTTCGGAGCCTGTCAAGTCCTTCTTTTGACCCATTTTGTCAAAGGAAAGGAAGTTGCCTAATAATTATGCACACCTGATATAGGGTGTTGATGTCATTAGACCACACCCCTTCTCATTACAGAGATACACATCATCTAATATGCTTAATTGGTAGTAGGCTTTCGAGCCTATACAGCTTGGAGTAAGACAGCATGCATAAAGAGGATGATGTGGTCAAAATACTCATTTGCCTAATAATTCTGCACTCCCTATATATAAGTCCTAAACTATATAATCCCAATTTAACATGGCAGATCCTGCGTTGTTACTATTGCGAATGCCCACATTGCGATATCGATGCTCAAACAATATATTGTGCAGCCCTACTTTTATCTATTCATTAAGTCTTCTATTAACCCCCAAATCAATTAGTTGTTGAATAAAATATAAATCTTTATCAAATTAAAAGCTGACGTAAAATCTAAAAGCAGATTTCTAACATAACTTGAAGTTTACTGTATATGCTGCATCAACTGATTTGTATAATGTTAGCACTGCATCATTGGTGCCTCTGGCTTCTCTCTATGCAAGTTGATGGGTCTAAAATTATTTAATTCTTTATTTCCATTTCTTTGGGCATGGAAACAACTGTGGATGTTTTCCATGTGTTTGACACTATTCCTTTATTTAACCAAATCTGGAAAACTGGCTAAAGAAACCCTGCCAGTTGATAAACACAGACCTAAATTAAATACACACCCATTTAACCCATTAGGTCCTGGTGCCTTATTAGGCTTTGTACGAGACAGACAATAAGACAATACAGCTCTTTTCTGATAATATACTCCTATGACTTTAATTCTTACTATTTTGTCAAGTTTGTAAATTAAAATAGGAGGAAACCAAATTTGGAGCCAGAGAATTGTGAGATACAATGTCACAGAATCGAGCCTTTAAGTTAAGAGGCTCAGAAGATTATAAAATATATATTCATGCTGAAATGAGGAGAAACGGCTTTTTTACAGGAAGTGAATTCGACTTAAGGCGCTCAGCTTTTTGCAAACTGGAGGAAGAATGACATTAGTCTTACAAATCCTTATGCTGAGAGTGTGACCAATTGTTTATGAGCTGTGGTTTAAGTCTAAGAGGAATTAGTCCAGCTTTATGAAGCGATATAGAGTACAGAGGCATTCTTGAAATGTTTTGATTCTTTTGGTGCAGGATCATTTTCTTGTGTGTGTTTTTTATTTATTTATTTTTCTTTTTTCTCCAGGGTTCTGGCTGGTTTGGGCCATCATCTTTATCTTGAGCTGCTGCTGTGTTTGTCATCACCGTCGCACCAAACACAGACTACAACAGCAGCAGCGACAGCACGAGATCAACCTCATTGCCTACAGAGAAGTTCACAATCACACCTCTCTGCCCTTCTACTTCAGTAATGTCATCTCCGTTCTTTACTATGTTGCATTTGCTGTGTTAATTTGTTCGAAAGAAAGAGAAAATTAAAAAGAAAGTAAGAATAAACAAGAAAGAAAGAAAGAAAGAAAATTTAAAAAGTAAGAATAGGAAGGTTGTGCTGTCGCCTCACAGCAAGAAGGTTGCTGGTTCGAGCCTCGGCTGAGTCAGTTGGCGTTTCTGTGTGGAGTTTGCATGTTCTCCCTGCGTTCTCGTGGGTTTCCTCCGGGTGCTCCGGTTTCCCCCACAAGTCCAAAGACATGTGGTACAGGTGAATTGGGTAGGCTAAAATTGTCCGTTGTGTATGTGTGTGAATGCAAGAGTGTATGGGTGTTTTTTTTATTGATGGGTTGCAGCTGGAAAGGCATCCGCTGCGTAAAACGCATGCTGGATAAGTTGGCGTGTCATTCCGCTGTGGCAACCCCTGGTTGATGAAGGGACTAAGCTGAAAGAAAATAAATAAATGAATGAATGAATGATGATGATTGCAATCTGCACCAGACGGCATATTTTCCATTACAACAAAATGATTATTTACATTAAAATCTTTGTTTACAGAAGATTCAAGAAATGCACTGTTTAAAATATTATTTACAGGATATACAAGAGTTATTTTGTTTAGAAAAGATACTGCTTATTTTGTACTTTTAATATGAAAAACATAAAAATTAAATATTAAGGGTGCTTTCACACCTGTGAATCAATTTATTTGTTTCGAAACAGGGATTACAATTGTTACTATGTTGCACTTTGCTCTTGGTGCGGTTCGCTTTCACACTGCAAAGTTTCTAAACGGACCAAAATAGCTAAAACAAGTCACGTGCGCGTAAATTCTTCTCACATTGGTCAGAGTTTCACGGTTTATTTTGAAGAGTCTCGCTCAGCTGTCATGCGTCCTTATTTTAATTTATGACAATGAGCAATAAGACATAAGCGAAAAGCTGCACTTTCATTTTGAATGGTGACACCCACAGACATCGTCACAATATATAGAGCAGAGGTAAGACTTTCTAATAAATAGCAGTTGGCTTATGCATTATAGGCTTTACATTATAGAGAGAAATAACAGATAAACCAAGACTGAATTTTCCTAACGGATAAAAAGCTCTCATTAATAGTTCAGCATGCTTTCACTTTCGCATTTTACACGAAACGCACATTTACCGATAGGAATGATGACCTCCCGTCCTACTCCTAATTCTCTCTTTATATAGCCATATATGCCTATGACATATTCATGATACAGTGTGATATAGCCTGGATCGGATCGTATCGCTTTCTCACTACAATCGATCCGCTCCAGAGTTTGTTTCAATCGAGCTGAGACCACCGCCTTCAGGTGATCTCGGACCGATTGTTTTGGCACGGATCCGAGCGCGATTGCTGGTTTCACATATGCCAAACGAACCGCGCTAACTGGGCAAACGAGACTAAAAAGTCTAGGTGTGAAAGCACCCTAAAAATTATTTTTTTGTTTCCAAAAGTGCAAGTTATTTTTTTTATTTATTTATTTTTTTTTATAAGAAAACCGTGAAACTGTTGGTTTCAGGCAATATGTGTTTTTATTTTAGTTGTTCAGCGTTGATGTTAAATAAATAATCATAGATAGTAGTTAGTTTGTGTTTCCTTCAATTATTTTAAAATCAAGTAATGCACCCTTCAAAATGACTTGTAATATGTGAGCATATTTACTGTACAAAACTTTTCAGTGAACTATGAGGGAAAAAAATAAATAAATATTTAAATAAGATAATTGTTCATTAATCGTAATTGAGTTAAAATGTTCAATTAATCGAGATATTGATTTTTAGGCCAAATCACCCAGCCCTAACATCTACATTTGAAAATTCTCAGATAATAATTCTTACTATATACAGTTTAAGACCAAATTATTAGGCCTCCTGTGAAATTGTAATTCTGTAATTGCGAGTGCTGTTTAATGCTGAGAAGTTGTAACACATTTAAAACATAATAGTTTTAATGGCTAAATTTTATCTTTACTAGGTTAATTAGGTTCACTAGGCAAGTTAGTTTTGTTAGGCATTGGACAACAGTGGTTCTTTCTCTATACATTTTAAAAAAATGAAGGTGGCTATTTTTACATTTAAAAACATTCATAGACAGCTTGGGAAATATTAGAACAATAATTCAAATTTGAAAATGGGGCAAAGGAGGTCTTCAACTGTATATGTCTGATTCTGTTTTTTTGATCTTAGAAAGTCTGATTATTTGAGTCTTACAAATGTACTGACAAAACATGTCAGCAGCATGTACAGCAGCAGAGAATGTGTTTTGATTAAGAGGAAAAGATTCTTTCCCATTTCTTCTAAGACAGTTTTGTTATTGATGAGCTTGACCTGGTTTTGCTGAAAGATGAGATGAATCACAAACACCTACGTCTGTTACTCAGCACCTGCTGTCTGTCTGTTTACCCTCAGTGAGAGCATGTGTGAAACACGGTGTTATCAAATATTTGGTCTGAGTTTTTTTTTTTTTTTTCCATGCCATGGGATGGCACATTTTGATCAAAGTCCTTTTTTGAGACATCTGAGTTCCCACTTCCCATGCCGGACATATTGACAACCAGGCTGTTGTTTTCTATGTAGGCAAATATGCATGCAAATTCAGCTGTTGTCTTCAAACCTTCTTTTTTTCCCCAATAAATTGTCAAAATTAAATTTAAATGTTTATATTTCAAACAAACAATGAAATTCAACTTTAGCTCAGATCAGACAAATGTAATCATTTAAATTTATATTAGCTCTTATTAGGGCACATACTGTGTATTCTTACAGTGATCTTATTGATAAAGTAATAAGCAGTATGTCATTTTCACTGCTAGAGAGCACGTTTACACAAAGCAAACACGTAGCAAACACGCAAATAAATGAGTTTGGCTACTCTGAAGCCTTATGAAGTGAAACAATCAGTGCACTTCAGTCAGTATTTACATCATTATTATTATTATTATTATTATTATTAATAATAATAATAATAATAATAATAATAATAATAATCCACAGTCTAGGTCTGGTCATTTGTTTAAACGAGCATGAATGTTTTTGCCTAATTGGGTTTTACCTTGGGTCTTGTTCGAGATGTGACGACTGCTGTAAATTAAGCTCCCATGACTCCATTCTAATAAAAGAACATCTTCAAGCAACTGAAAGCTCACACTTGTTACACTTGTGTGTGCTGAGAACTGTTTGGCTGTGAATTAAAGCTAAATCTCACACAGGCTGATCATTTTGCTTCATAAGAGTAGTGGGTCACCCTGAGCCATGACTATTGATTTGTTTGATTATTTGTAATTTATATATTTTTAATCTATATAGTAAGCTAACCTGAGGGTGAGTAAAAAAAAAAAAACATGATTCTTTTTTTTTCACAGCAACATGCACAGTGATATTTGCATGCCATTCACAATAGCTTTGTGATTTAAGATCAGTTATCAGTTAAGATATTTTCAGTAAAATCTGTAGTAGTTTAGAAACGCAGTAAGTTAACAGAAGTTTGTTTTTTATATGCTCCATTCAACAATGTTATTGTCACTAGTATTGAATGTTACAATTTATATATTTTAAACAATAATTTCTATTTTAATCTTAATGTTTTATTTATTTGTTATTATTTTTCTGATGTAAAGATGAATTTTCGGCCTCATTCCAGTCTTCAGTGTTACACGATCTTTCAGAAATAATCATAATATAGCCTACTTATTTGTAGCTCAAGACACATTTGTTTTGTTTGGTGAAATAATTTTTGTACATTTCATTCATTCATGTTTTTTGTGTGTTTGACACATTTTTATAAATAATAATAATATTAATTTATTTTATTTAAAAACAGTGCCTTTCTAGAAACTCAAGGTCACCTTACAAGAAACATGCCAAAACAGTAATAATCAAACATGATTTCGAATACCTAAAAAAAGAGAAAGTTATAAATACAAATATATATTAAATATTAAGCATGATTAAAAAAAAAAAAAAAAAAAAAAAAAAAAAAAAAAATATATATATATATATATATATATATATATATATATATATATATATATATATATATATATATATATATATATATATATATATATATATATATTTATATTTATATTTATATTTATATTAGTGGTGGGCAGTTATGGGCGTCAACGTGCTGCGTTAACGCGAGACTCTTATCGCGCGATAAAAAAAAATATCACCGTTAATCTATTCTCAAAGTTGGGTGAGAGCTGGGTCTTTTCTACGCAAGCTATGATGACTTTCACCTTGATAGTTTAGCGCGGATGTATACCTGACCGGTGAGCCGTCTGGGAAAGAAGTGCCCTTCTGAATCAAATCAGCAGGATGCCTGACTCTAACTGCAGTTGAGCAGTTTCACTTTAACTCACGAACATTTAATTCATGCCTTCGTGACAAACTGGGGTATTAGACGCAAATAAATGAGTAAGGACAGGTGAGAGTGTTATGAAATTTAATAACGCACGCCAAATGAAAAGAAAAAAAACTTCTGCATTTCGCGATGTGTGTGTGTGTGTGTGTGTGTGTGTGCGCGTCTGTGTGGTCCTTTACTGACAGCCGCCTGTGTGGATCTTGTCGGAAAATATGGCGAAAAGTCCTACATGACGGGAATAGTTTGTCAGTATTGCCACTAATATCTGCATACTCCACGTCTCAATTCCATTTCTGTTTAGTTCAGTTATGACTTTAGTCGCAGTAAGCAATCAAAAATCGCTGTTTACATGGTAGACTCTTAATCAGAGTATTGTTTTAATCATATTAAAATCGTATTAAAGTTTTGTTGCCCATGTAAACATACTCAATGTTTGACACCGTCAGGGCTCTGTGAACTTGCCTTTGCGAAGCAGCATTTTCTGTATGTACGTACATCAAAAGCAAGTATGAAATCACTGTTTGGAGCTTATGTAGGCCTATAGTTCAACATTCATGTTTAATATTGAATAAACAGTTAGTAAACACAAGTACATCTTATTGAACATCATTTATTTTCATCATCAATTATCATAGTAGAACAGTTTCTCAAGCAGTTTGTGATGCATTTTGGAAACAGGAGATGAGCCCCTGGTCTAATGCGCCACCTGGCTTGAGAAACCCATTCTCAAAGACTTATTATTTGGGTAGCACACATATTCAGAATGCCTTCAGGATAGATAGATAGATAGATAGATAGATAGATAGATAGATAGATAGATAGATAGATAGATAGATAGATAGATAGATAGATAGATAGATAGATAGATAGATAGATAGATAGATCTCTTATGATGAGATTTAAAAATGATGGTCTTTTGTAATTTGTACCCTTTTTACTGTACTTTTGTGTCGTAGCTATGTAATTATGCTTTTTCTTTAAATTGATGTTTAAACTTTTGAATGGTGTAGATCGTAAACTGACATAGAATTTTTGAAGTATTCCCAATTTCATGTAGTTTTAAGAGGTGCCGCAGTTTAAGAGGGATGAATTAGAGTACACTGTACTTTAATAATCTAATCTGTGCAGACTGACTGAAAAAAAAGACATACTGAGAGCACGTCATAACATGATAATTTCATTAGTTCTGTCTTATCATTTTATTGATTTTTTTTTTTATTGTTGTTTAATCTAAAGAAATACTTGCATACAACCATTTTTAAGAGCTTAAATGTCAGCGTACACAATTCTATATCTAGCTAAAATGTACATGGCCCTTTTTACAGAGATAGGGAGACCGGCCAGCATTGAAGTGTCACATCTCCTGGAACGATTATATTAAAAGGGTTTGAGAATGGTTTTCCTTTCTGATCAGAGACTTATTGTGCTGTACTTTATTGATCTGTGACCAGTTGACCACAGTGAATCTCAGTGGGACCATAAGCCAATGCAGTGTTGTAAATGCAGTGTTGTAATATTGGATTTTGGTCTGGTGGCTTGCACTGTTGCAGTATCAGTCCATAGCTCTTAAAGTAGGGTTCATAATCTAATATAGCATTCCTTCTGAGTGAAATAATCTGCTGAGAAACACATTAGTTGTCAATTATTAAAATTCAAGTCCTTACTAAATTGTACTGTATCAGACTACTAATCAGTTCAGTGTAAAATATATTAAATATCTAAGAACCTTATATACAGTTATTTACAACTGTTTGTATTTCATAATATTTGGTACATCAATGAAAATCATTAGTCAGCCTTTTATGTTAACCTTTAACCAAAAACAGAGATGGAACTGATATGTGTAGTGTAACAGTAGCCCTGGTCTCTTCTAAAAAGTCATAAAAAGTAAAGCAAGATGAGTGACTCTTTTCACTGGACATTAAGGAAAGCTCATAATATGTAATGGCCTATATTTAGAATCATATATGCTTTATGTTGTTTTGTGAAAGTAAATGTTGACCTGAAAAGGAATTCTGAGTGGACAAAACCAGAAAACTTCATATTTTAATAGTTTGCCTTGTACCTGTCTTGAATGAAAATATTGATGTTTGTGTTCATTGTATAATTGTCCTCTTTTCTATCTAAAATCATTCTTTGAGTCAAATTTATGACATTTATGCTGGACTTGACTATTTTATTAATGAGATTCTGCCATAATTCATAATTTCAACTGCTGAAAAATTCAGATGATATAAATATTTATAACTGACATACAGTAAAGTGATATTAACTGGCAAAATTAAAGCTGACATGTAATGCTATGACATACTATTATAAATATGAGATAAAAGTTTGAAGTATGATATAAGAGATTTTTATAAGGTATAGTTTATTCAACTTTGTTTTGTCATAATTTACTCTTGCTCCACTTGTTTCAAACAGGGTTTGTTTGGCTGAACACAAAGGAAGACAGACTGAAGAATGCTGAAAATCAATAGCCATTGACTTCCATGTTTTTTTTATATGTTTAATTTTATTCTTACTGTAGATGTCAATGGCTGTTTTTTCCTACCATTTTTCAGAATATCTTGTTTTGTGCTCAACAGAAGAAACAGAAGTTTAAAAGCACTCTGTTGTGAGTAAATCATGAGGAAATTTCTTCTGGAAGACACACTTTGTCATAATTGAAATAATTAGTCCAAATCATGACTTCGTTTCCATTTCAGTTCATCTCACAATGTTGAGCTGTCCTAATTTAAACTTTTGTATTTATTTATTATTAATATTAATAATTATTACTTGGTTTGCCAACATTTTGACATGTCAAATTATTGTTTAGGTCATAACTGAGGGGAAAAAACACACAACAAAACTTGTTTTATGTCAATATTATGACTGTAAAAATATATAATAATATTACTTTTTATAAATAATATATATTTTAATATCATAATAATGTGTCAGATTTGTGACTTACAGTAGTCATGATTGATTTTCTAAATCACTCTTCCCCCATTATGTGGTAGAAATTAATTTCCACAGAAAAGGCTTTAAAATGCATGTATAAATGATCACGGTGGTTTAATTTGTGCATGAACAATCCCCTTAAAACTGTGTTCTTTTACTAAAACAAAAAGTCTGAATTTTAAAGGGATAGTTTTCCCAAAAATTTAACTTTTATCATCATTTACTCACCACTAAGTTGTTCCAAACCATTTTTTTTATTTTATTGAACAAAAAAAGAAGATAATTTGAAGTATGTTGGAATCTGAAAAAAAACACTGTCCATAGTAGGAAAAACAAATACTATGGATGTCAATGGTTACCGACTTTCAACATTCTTTAAAATATCTTCTTTTGTGCTTTTATAATCATTTACACTTTTTTTTTCTTCAATTTTATGGAACAAAAAAGAAAATATTTTGAAGAATGTTGTAAATTGGTAACCATTGATGTCCATACTAAGAAAAACAAATACCATGGACATCAGTGGTTACCAGTTTTCAACATTCTTCAAAATATCTTCTTCTTTGTTTAACAGAAAAAAAAAGGCTGCGCAAATGATGACAGATGTGTAATTTTGGGATGAATCTATTCAAATTCTCACAGTTATTCTCCTCCATCTCTTTCAGGATTCCTACCCAACTCTCTCCTTCCAGAATACGAAGAAGTGGTGCATCGTCCCGCTACTCCTCCTCCCCCATACAGTGCTTTAAACAGCGGCCCTCCAACCTACAGCGGCCCCATAACCACAGACCAGCAGGACGTCCACTGCCCACCCCAACAGACCACACCGGTGCCCCCTGTACTCGACACACCAAGCCTAGAAGAGATCCAAACCTCCGACGGCTACCAGCACAAAGACGACGACAAGGCCGAGATGCAGCTAGAGCGGAGCAGATCCACAGAAACCCCCCTGCCCCAAGATCAGCCTCCGGAAAAGCAGAACGAGAGCAGAAAAGAGCCGCTCAGGAATATGGCCATGCCTGAAGAGAAAGAGCGGATTCAGGGACGGCACCGCCGATTTACCGGGGACTCTGGGATCGAGGTGTGTGTTTGCGGACGAGGCTTGGAGAGTCACGAGCCTAAAGAATTCGAGGGGCTTTTGAGTGAGGAAGACCAAGAGGACTTGGAGGACTTCTGTGAGGATTGTATCCTTCAGTCTTACGGAGAGGAAAATCAAGAACTTCTTTCTCCTGAAAACCGAGTGGAGCGGGGAGCTTCGCCACTGCTTCAGTCTCATCCTGTTTGCCTCTGTTTGCATACTATTAATGAACAGGAGGGTCCACATCAGAACAACACAGAATCTTAAAGCTGACTGTATGACTTTACTGATTTAAAAAACCAGGGGTGGCTGAGGTGTAAAGAAGATACAATATGCAGTGTAAAGACTACAGTATGTTGAGCAATCACACTGCATGTATATTTCTATATATTGATGTGATGGAAGCAATCGGATGCTCTCCGCCTCTGTTTCATGTGCAGAGCGTCTTTTAATGCAGTTTTAAAAAAAGCTCAAAGGGCACAAAGATGAGTTCTACATCTGTACGAGATGATGTGCCTTATGCCGAGTTCAGACTGCATGATTTTCAAAGTAATCGTGTCACAGATGTTTTCACACTGCATAACTGTCTAGAGTAGTGTTTCATCGCTGCTTTGTTTACACTGCAAGATGGATCGGCGACAGGGGGTTTTACACTGTATGACTTTACAATAGAAAGAAATGCTGACAACTTTGTCCGAACTCCGTCTCACAACCAAAAACATGTTGTATATCTTTTGTTATAAACTACATAATGAGAAAGAAGCCTTTAATGGGGTAGAAAATGTACATATGTACAAATGTACTCACCTGGGTCTGAAGGGAATTAGCAATTTCTCCTCAACTTTTTCTTTTTTGAGTCGGTTGTGATATTGCTCAGATGACACACCAAACAGACACGGGTGCTCCTACCAAATTTACACTAGTTTTCCCTCCATTTCCTGGGTCCAAATAAACTGAAAATGAGCGCTTTTAACTTCTCCTCCAACCTCCTGCTGGCCTGCAGATACCCACACTAGTGGATGCTGCTCTCTCATTGGCTGTAGGTGATCGTCGATGTTATTTTCAGTCAAAACTCATTTCACATGGCATGATTTGAATCGCTGACAGCTCCAGATATTTAGGTGTTTAGCATGCCAAATATGTCACGGAATAAAATCATGCAGTCTGAACTCAGCATTATGTGGTACTATAATAGTGTGTTTATGAGTCGTAGTTATAACATCAAATGCGTTGAGACCTCTTCAGGTTGGTGATTTTTATTTTATTTTTTTCTTCAAAAACACAGCAAAATTATGATATTATATATTGCATCAGATTATAAAGGTGCTGAATCATTCTATAATCTTGGAATGGTTGAAACTGCGCAATACATTTGTACATGCAATATAGCTAGTTTTATTAAAAATGAGTTTACTATTTAGAAACATTGATTGACTGTTGACAGATACCACATTCATTGCTTCTGCCATGATTTCTCAGTGATCCACTCTAAAACCTTGATCACATTAAGGAAAACTATATTATTTTTAAAAATATAAAAATAATTATAAGAATAAAACAATATGTGATTCTACACCTTGATGATACTAGGACTGATATTACAGTTTTCTTTTGTTTCTTTTCCAACTGAAAACAATGAAAGCAGTGACAGCTAGTCTAATTTAATCTAAAGAGCATTGAAAGTGGCTATGGACAAACTTATTATGAAGATAACCGATTCGTGCGTTGATGTGGATGGTAATTTTGTTCTAGCTATACCTTTATACTTCTCGTTCTTGGTGTGTTGGAGCCTTAAAGGGACAGTTCACCTAAAAAAGAACATTTCTACATTCAAGCTTGAACTCTCACTCAAGTGGTTCTGAACTTTTCTGAATTTCTTTCTTTCTTCTGTTGTACACAAAACAAATTTAGAAAAAAGCTTGACATCCATAGCAGGAGCAAAATAGAAGCCAATGGTTGTTTTCCCCCTCAACATTCTTTAGTCTATCTTTCTTTGTGTTCAACAGAAGAAAGAAAGAAAGAAAGAAAGAAAGAGAGTAAATTATAACAGATTGTTTTTTTTTGTGAACTATCCCTTAAGGGTCAAATATTTTCACATATCTTAATTATGATATTGCGGGGTGTTTATGTGAAACTCATAAATGAGATTTTTCAGTGGTGACCTCTGCACATCAAAAGACACCTAGAGGATGTGTAATGGTGCAGTCACATTTACAGTTGCTTTGTAATAGCAGTTTGTGTGATCAAGAGTGGCAGATTTTGGACCAGCAGAAAGCTGTGTAGTTTAAAAGTGACTGGCGATGCTTTGTGTATTTCTATATTATCGACAATGAACAGTGGACCTGTTTTTCGTTCTTTTTTTTTCGCTTGTGCAGAATTGTCGCTAACGTGGCAGCACTTTAACTGTGCCGTCTTAGCATTTAGATGCTAAATACAGAAACACTGGTGTGGTGAGCTCTCAGAACAGTCGGAATGAAATATAAAAACTGCCTGAACACCAAAAAAAGAAAAAGGCTTTATACATTAAAAGCCAAATATGCCTGTCAGCTTTGCCTAATGCAACAGGATTGACCTTATTGATGTGTATTGAGTTTTTGCTTCGCACAATCACAATGTTCTGAGTCATATTCATGCTAATTTACATACAGTCTTAATTCACATTTCATCCGCTTATAGTGTCTTTTGTTGTTTTTGATGATGTAAGCATATTCATACATCTGAGTTTTCAACGCAATCTCACGGCAATTCACAACGTTTTAATTTAGTGGCTAATTTTTATGAATTGGTACGATCTAATTCGTACAATTTAGTAGGATTTGCCCATCACTCAATGACGGTTGGGTTTAGGGGCGGGGTTGGGTGCCACGCCTCCTTTTTAAAATCGTATATTTTCGTACGACTCAACTCCTACGAATTTGTACAAATTAGCCACTAAACTGACAAAACGTAAAATACTAGTGTAGGATCTTAGGTTTCCTCGTGAGATCAGGCTGAAGTTTTTGTAGCTACGTCGGCTACGGCATGGGAAAAATGTTAGCGTTTGGCTTAGAGTTTTAATAGTGCAGCGTTATTTACAGTTTCTGATAGCATACAAACACTACATAAGTTTTTTTTAACCTATAGAAATAAAAGCTTTGCCAAAGGGAGGTATCTATAAACTGAAGCGTTCACTGCTGGACGTCTGTTCTTACAAATGCATAGCCATTTATGTAAGCTAGAAAACAACATAATTCTTTTTTTATTGAAATATATTAAACTCCAAAGAGTTTTAAAAATATTAGTAAACATTACAAGTATTTTGTTAAACTTTAATGGTAGATTAAATATAAATGTATAGCAAATGTGGTGTAACAATTATACAAGTGTCTTTTCCCCTGTTACAACCACTATTAATGCAGTTTCACATGTTGAATACTGTCATCTTGGACATTAGTTTAATAGAATATATAATTGTTATTTAAAAGCTTTTCTTTATGACAGTTCAGCATCTGTGCCTTGATTTTTCTGCTACATGAAAAAGAATGAGCCATACGTATGAGAGTATGAAAGAATATTATTATTTTTTGTATATCTGCACCAAAGTAGCTTCAGTTTCAAATTCCTCCATGACCACTGAAGCATTATTTCTGAACTCTCCATATTTAATTTATATCTTTGCCTTAATGAATGTTATTAGTTTAAAGGTAATAAACGACTTGCTGCTCTTAATGTTGTCTTGTGTTGACAATCGAATAACTTTAGAGCTGTGCTTGAAGACTATGAATCAGTGTCTGTCTTTGATCTATTAATAAGCTGCTGATTTTCAGAAATTCTATGAATCTCTGATGCATTGTGAGCATTTCCCGACATGTTAAATGCGATGTCATGTTAGGCTTTACAACCTTCCATTGCTGTTTTGTGTAACATTGCAATCATAAATATGTCTAATCGTGACACTCTCCATTAAACTCAAATCAACACAACATGTGTAAGTGTTTTGAATACCAAACCAGTTTTTATCAATTATTGAATTGAAAAGGTTTTTGTTAGCTCTATTAAACCGTCAACACCATTCTATTTGGCATCATTTGTATTCTCCCGCCCCCCTGTCATTCAGGTATCAGCTGACCAAAGGAAATGTTGCAGTACATTCCGTTTGTACACGCGTTGTCCTAGTTCAGATTGTTACTCAGGAAATCACTTCCAGTTGCTTTCATTTGGTCAGAGACTCGAAACATTCATGTAGCAAAGAATAGATCATTCTAAAAACTACAACAAATTATATTTCTTTCAAAACCCTCATAAGTGCGGTTTTCTACTTCAGAAAAGCAATGCTGTCATCTTTGACTGTAATTCTGAAAAAATAAATGAATAAATGGAAATGTCAGAAATTGTAAAATATATTGCTCACACAGTAGCAATATAAAGTACCTTATACGAGTAGCTGATCTCCTATTTAGTCAAACTTATTCACGTTATCAAATATTCCACAAATGGTTGCAAAACTATTGCATGCCACTGCATGTTGCGAATTTAATAATATGCTTAAACCAGGGCTGCCCAAACTTGGTTCTGGATTGCCAGTGTCTAGGATATTAGTTCCAACCACAATTACAGGCCGGTAGCCAGCCTGGTCAAAGGGGTGGTTCTTTTTTCTCAAAAAGTGGACCTTTTTGGGGTTGCACACCTCATTTTATATTTAATTATGAGGTTTAAATAGATTTTAAGCACTATTTTATCTGGATTACCTTGTCGGATGGTCATCAAAACCACACTTTTTGATGTACCAAAAAAATTCCTAAAGATTAATAAAGAAATGTTTATTTTTAAAATACAATTTATTACATCATATATGACTAAAAAAATTAACCCGTTTAAAAAAAAAAAAAAAGCCTATTGTCAATTATTAGGCAAATTCTAAATAACAAACTGGTCAGCACATTCAACTTTAACTCAGTCAGAATTTCACCATTTGAAATAAAATTAATTCAATAATTACATTGGAAAATTCATGGAAAACAACAATAGCCAAAATAATATTCAAATAAATTTTAATATGATCCGCTTTTGGTGCTTCACACCTTTTTATTGGTTATTTTTTTAGTTTCATGAATGGTCCAAGATTTAGTAAAAAATGTTACTTGTGAACTGTTTTCTCTATTTTAAAAACAATATAGTAGTAAAAGATGACGTCACTTACATCAGATTGTGTGTTCTCTCGCACAGCTGGATGTTGGACTCAGGAAAAATAATTGTTTGCATTGGTCAAAACTGATTATGACTGACTCAAAATAGGACAAATGAGCTCATGGGACAAATTCTGGACCTTTGTCAGTGAGGGGCGCCCTGATTTCGATTTCGTGCAAATAAACCCACAGCAGTCTTGATAATGACATTATATTAATCATTTACTTAGGCTGGCAATGCACGCACGATGTACTGCTCGCTGATTGGCTGAATCCGCGAAACTACAGAAGCCGAAAAAGATCAAATCGCTCACAGTTGAGTTCAGCCAGAGCCAGCGTTTGAGCATGGCAGACGCGGCCAGGTAGGACTTGAAAAACTTGTTTCTGCTCTGTTTTGAAAAAAAAATCTAATAAATAAATAATATATATCTGCAGTATCATTACAGCTGATAAAGCTACAGAGGTTTCATTCTGAGACTACAAAACTTATCGATATTATGTGACGTTATAGCTACCAAAGCTAACATGAGTCTATTCTGCACAAAACAAAGTCAGCTGTTCCAAATACGTTTATTTGTTGCATCATTTCTTGTTCACAGTGACAAGACTGTAACAAGTGTCTACAGTGACGTTAAGGTATGCTTTTGTTTCTTGACGTTTCACTAAAACGTAATGTTTTGTTTATTCTTTTGATTTTCGGCATCCCACAATGCTGACAGTTTACCCTAGTCACGAGTTTAACATTAAACTTTGATCTTGAAATACTACATGCAATAAATTTAATCCTTAAAATGATACATGTACCTTTTTTGCAGGAATACTACGGAAAAACATTAAAGCAGAAATCAGACCTGAAAAGCAATGCTTGTGTGCCTTCTGCCAAACCTGCCCCTGCGTATGTGAGAAAAGTGATAGCTGAGATCCATCCAGATGTTGTTGCAAAGTGAGCTTTACACTGATGTGTTTTGTTGATGTGATTAATAAAATTTTGGATAAAGCATTGTAAGGTCATGATAGCCAATGGATCTTGGATCTTGGATTTCAAAAGCTCACTCGTACTGTACAACCCAAAATCCAAAAAACAAAAACAAAAAAATGGGATGTGTTTTAAAATGCAGCAAAATATGATTCGGTTTTACCTTTATTTAAGTGACAGAAGAACAAAGAGCGATTTTCAATGCTTTCAGTGACAAGTAAATTGTATTTTGTAAAGTTGTGGGTTTGATGGCTGCGATGTACTCAAACATCTGCTCTGTCACAACGTTTTTGGTTTTAAATTTGATTTACAAAATACATTTAGGTTTGTCAGTGAAAATGCTGGAAAGATTTCCTTTGTACTTCTGTCTGAATTAAATAAAAATTACAGAGAATTAACAATTAACAGTTTCTTGATTTCATAGCATTTTGCAATATTCATACAGCATATATCCCCTTTAACCTTTTATTTGAGTGTGATTATTAGGGCCCTGATATACAATGCATCCGGAAAGTATTCATAGCGCTTTACTTTTTCCACATTTTTTTATGTTACAGCCTTATTCTAAAATGGATTAAATTCATTTATTCCCTCAAAATTCTACATACAATACCCCATAATGACAATGTGAAAAAAAATATTTTTTTTAAGTTGTTGCTAATTTAGTTAAAATAAAAAATCTGAAAAATCACATGTACATCACTATTCACAGCCTTTGCTCAATACTTTGTTGATGCACCTTTGGCAGCAATTACAGCCTCAAGTCTTTTTGAATATGATGCCACAAGCTTGCCACACCAGTCTTTGGGAATTTTTGCCCATTCCTCTTTGCAGTACCTCTCAAGCTCTATCAGGTTGGATGGGAAGCGATGATATACAGCTATTTTCAGATCTTTCCAGAGATGTTCAATAGGATTTAGGTCTGGGCTCTGGCTGGGCCATTCAAGGACATTCACAGAGTTGTTGTGAAGCCACTCCATTAATATTTTTGCGGTGTGCTTTGGGTCATTGTCCTGGTGGAAGATGAACCATCACCCCAGTCTGAGGTCAAGAGCACTCTGAAGCAGGTTTTCATTTCATTTTCATCTTTCCCTCTATCCTGGCTAGTCTTCCAGTTCCTGCTGCTGAAAAACATCCCCACAGCATGATGCTGCCACCACCATGCTTCACTGTAGGGATAGTATTAGCCTGGTGATGAGTGGTGCCTGGTTTTCTCCAAACGTTACGCCTGGCATTCACTCCAAAGAGTTCAATTTTAGTCTCATCAGACCAGAGAAATTTGTTTCTCGTGGTCTGAGAGTCCTTCAGATGCATTTTGGCAAATTCCAGGCGGAGAGTGGCTTCCGTCTGGCCACTCTACCATACAGGCCTGGATTGCTGCACAGAATGTTGTCCTGTAAGGTTCTCTCTCCACAGAAGAACACTGGAGCTCAGACAGAGTGACCATCGGGTTATTGATCACCTCCTTGACTAAGGCCCTTCTGTAAGACTGATGTACCTGAGCTCAATTTAGAGCTTTACGGCAAAGGCTGTGAATACTTATGTACATGTAATTTTTCAGCTTTTTTATTTTTAATAAAAAAATGTGGAAAAAGTGAAGCGCTATAAATACTTTCCGGATGCACTGTAGTAGGATCATATATAAAATATTCCCAATAATACAATAAATATAACATTATAAAAATATAAATACATTTGAATTAAAAGTACATGACAGTTTTGTTACATTATTTCCTTTGGTACTTTCTCTACTATTCTAACATTTATTTTAAATTAGAATTTTCATTATTTTTGGGGGGTCAGGGCAGCATGGTGGCTCAGTGGTTAGCACTCACAGCAACAAGGTCACTGGTTCGAGTCTCGGCTGGATCAGTTGGCATTTCTGTGTGGAGTTTGTATGTTCTTCCTGTGCTTGCGTGGGTTTCCTCCGGGTACTCTGGTTTCCCCCACAGTCCAAACACATGCGCTGTAGGTGAATTGAATAAACTAATTTGGCGTAGTGTATGTATGTGTGTGTGTGTGTGTGTGTGTGAATGTGAGAGAGTATGGGTGTTTCACAATACTGAGTTGCGGCTGGAAGGGCATACACTGTGTAAAACATATGCTGGAATAGTTGGCGGTTCATTCTAACTAAGCCGAAGGAAAATGAATGAATTTTTGGGGTCATCTACAATTATTTGACATTAATCATGGGTCAAATTAGAAAATACATTATAAAATATTTTATTTTCTCACAGCATGTGTATACATTTTTTTTTATTTTTGGTGCTAAAATCTAATAGTTGTTATCAATGAATTTGGATAAAACAGTAAAGCACTTTTAACATGCCCATTCCAGATATTTATATAATACATTATATAAGATATTTATATAATACAATTTACATACAGTCCTTGAGGTCCACATGAAATGGAAATTTACATTGTTTATTTTGCTTACTTGTATTGTTATTCTTTTGAAGATTTAAAGTTAATCCACTTAAAAAGAAATGTTTAGGTAAACTTCATTAAAAATCTTACCATTTGAAGGCTTCCATAGCAGTATATTTAACTGTGCTCACAGGGGATGGTGCCCAAAAGAAAGCCCCACCTACTACTCAATGTTCTGTTTCAGCTGGAAATACAGTACATCAACATACTGAAATAAGTCTCAGCAACTTCCGGTTCATGCAGAAAAATAGAAAAAATAATTTTTTGAAATATGCAAATTACAAAATCAATTTAATTTGAGAAATATTGTCTGGCTTGGTGTTGTAAATTAAAGTACAAAGACCAGGCCTATACCATGACGCTGGCGTAGCTGGCTAAGTTTCAGTGTAGTTTGCACTAATATTGGGCTTTAGCTAACATAACCACAGCTCGACTTTAATCATTCTTTTGTTGCCAATGTAATATGTAGCAACTGAGCTACCTTTATGGTACCTAAAACCCAGAATTAGTGCAAACTAAACAGAAACAACTGGCTAGCCTGCTAATAATTCATGGTACAGACCCAAGGTAACAAACGACCAGTATTTTTTTTTTTTTTGTTATTTTACAGACTTAATTCTCCATATACATAGAAAAGCATCATATCCTTTTGAAATAATTACTTTATTTGTCGTACAGTCTGAAATCAAATCACATTCAAATAACTTTTCCAGCCTTTAAGCCTGTTTTTGTAGCCTACTCCTAACCTCTGCCTTTTCACAACCTTATCTGGAAGGTCTTTTGAAAGCAGGGTGTAATGTGAGTATAGGTAAAGATTTTCACAGGGTATGATGATTTTCTATAGGCACAGTGTTTCCTATACAACATGTGCTTTCAAACTTCCAAATTGTCAGTAAAAGTCTCTTTTTAACTGCAGTTTAGTTAAAACTTTAAAAGTCAACAGAGTAGAGATCAAGGAGATCCCATAATGCATGGGTGACCAACCCTGTTCCTGGCGATCGACCTTCCTGCAGATTTCAGCTCCTACCCTGATCAAACACACCTGAACCAATTAATTAGAACCTGAGGAGCACTTGATAATTACAGGCAGGTGTGTTTGATTTGGGCTGCAACTGAAAATTGCAGGAAGGTCGATCTCCAGGAATAGGGTTGAGCTCCCCTGCCATAATGCATTTCATATCTGTTAATAAACTGAAGAAAAAAAAAAAACCTTCTGAAATATGCAACCTGTTAATTAAAGGATATTTTTACAGTGTATGTTTTTGCTGGAAATAAACCTTGACGTTTCTGAGAGACAATAGTTCCAACCATTGTGCACTTTAATATTTGAAGCTTAGCACGACGTTTACTTTTACAATCAGCTACGTTAAACTGTGTGAGGAAGTTAATATGCAAGTACAGCATTAATAGGCTCTTTGACGCTCAGGTACTATGGCTGTGGTCTGGTGGTCCCAGAGTGTCTGGAGGGCTGCAGAGTGCTTGATCTTGGCTGTGGAAGTGGACGTGACTGCTATATGCTTAGCCAACTTGTAGGAGAGAAGGGGCACGTCACAGGTATCGACATGACAGAAGCTCAGGTCAGTTTCTTTGAGCTTGTCTGAAGAGTTGAGAATTTGGACAACTCTCCAATGCTGTAATATAGAGGTTATTTCAGTTATAACTGGGTGTCATAACGCCGGGCTTAAAAAGTATGAAAAGTTGATAAATCAATTTAAGGCTTTTAAAAAACATTAAAAAGACTTAAATGCTATTTTGCAAGGTATTAAATTTGATATAATTTTTGATTATGCAATGTATGGTTGTATGCTAAAGTTTGCCTGAATTAAATCTGCTAATATCAGGATGCTGTGTAGTTTATGAAATCAATAAATCCTGTTAGATTTGACATCATGCTGCTGCAACACCATTATTTCTGCAGTTCTGTAGGCGCCAACCTGCTGAAATAGCTAGATATAGTAGATTTTTATTCAGTATATGCGTAATGTTTTAGTTTTGGGTTCGTTTCATACTATAATATTTAGTAAATATACTGTAAGTTAAAATCTCGCCAGTGTTTCCGGTTGAAACCTAAAGTGGTTATTACTAAGTAAGTAAGTAAGCATGCAATGTGGATACACACAAAGCGCTTCACAATCATGAGAGGGGATCTCTCCACACCACCACCAGTGTGCAGCGTCCACTTGGATGATGCGACGGCAACCACAGGACAACGTCGCCGGTGTGTCACCACATACCAGTTATAGGTGGAGTGGAGAGACAGTGATGCAGACAATTTGGTGAATGGGGATGATTGGGAGGCCATGATTGTAGTGGCCGATAGTGGGAATTTGGCCAGGACTTCGGGGTTACACCCCTACTCTATGAGAAGTGCCATGGGATTTTTAATGACCACAGAGAGTCAGGACCTCTGTTTAACGTCTCGTCCGAAAGACAGAGCCCACTGACAGTATATTGTCCCCTTCACTTTTACTGGGGCATTTGGACTCACACAGACCACAGGTTGAGCGCCCCCTGCTGGTCTCACTAACACTACTTCCAACAGCAAACTAGTTTTCCCATGTGGTTTCCCATCCAGGTACTGACCAGGCTCAGCCCTGCTTAGCTTCTGTAAGATAATTCAATATTATTTTGCTGAGTGTGTTATTGTGCTCATAACTTGACTGGTTTAGACCTGTCATAAACAGAGCCGGGTAGATTACTTATGAATTGCAATTGGTTACTAGAGATAAACTTTTGATTAGGAGATACAATTTGTAGTTATTAATTTTTTTAAAGGACAGACTCCTCTATTTTGGAAGCAGTTTTAGTGTTTTTTAAATTTATTCAGGTATGGCATGAGCACTTTTATCTTAGCTTAGCATATAGATAATTGAATTGGATTAGACCATTAGCATCTCACACGAAAAAATTAAGAAAAGAGATTTAATTATTTTTCTATTTAAAGCTTGACTGTTCTGTATTTACATTGTGTATTAAACCCGATGGGGGCGACGCGGTAGCGCAGTAGGTAGTGCTGTCACCTTACAGCAAGAAGGTCGCTGGTTCAAGCCTCGGCTGGGTCAGTTGGAGGTTGCATGTTCTCCGTGTTTGCGTGGGTTTCCTCCGGGTGCTCCGGTTTCCCTCACAGTCCAAAGACATGCAGTACAGGGTAAGTGTGTATGGATGTTTCCCAGAGATGGGTTGCAGTTGGAAGGGCATCCGCTGCGTAAAACATGTGCTGGATAAGTTGTCGGTTCATTCCGATGTGGCGACCCCTGGTTAATAAAGGGACTAAGCCAAAAAGAAAATGAATGAATGAATTAAACCTGATGGAAAAAGTAGCTATTTTATATGCCAAAATAGCTAGGAACTATACTCCTATTCTGACATAATATGCAAGGAACTTTACTGCTATACGATATTAACTTTACTGCTAAAGATATTATGCAGCTCTGTTACCTACAGTACCTGGGGACTACTTTCAGGCGCTGCGTAATATCATTGTCTCCCAAAAATGGGAAACCTCAACTGTTTACCTCTGGGTGACTTCTAAGTTAAGCCTTTTTCAAAAAAAAAAAGATTTTATATTAAGATTATATATTTAGTGCTAACCACTGACTCAGTGGTTAGCACTGTCGCCTCACAGCAAAAAGGTCGCTGGTTCGAGTCCCTGCTGGGCCAGATGGCATTTCAGTGTGGAGTTTGCATGTTCTCCTCATGTTCGTGTGGGTTTCCTCTGGGTGCACCGGTTTTACCCACAAGTCCAAAGACATGCGCTATAGGTGAATTGAATAAACTATATTGTCCGTAGTACATGTATGAGTGTGTGTGCATGAGTGTATGGATGTTTCCCAATACTGGGTTGCGGCTGGAAGGGCATCCGCTTAGTAAAATATATGCTGTAATAGTTGGCGGTTCATTCCACTTTGGTGACCTCTGAAATGGAGACTAAGCCGAAGGAAAATGAATGATATATTTATATATTTATGGTAAAGGGTTAATTTGACAGAATTTGAATTGCATCTAATTAACAGCTCAAATAATTGTGTTTGCATATACCATCCTAAAAGCATTTAAAGTCATGTCTAAAGCAGTGTAACTACTCTGATGCCTTTGTTTTACAGCTTGAGGTAGCCCGGGAGTACATCAACTACCACATGCAAAGATTTGGTTATAAAACTCCAAATGTGAATTTTGTTCAAGGCTACATTGAGGCCTTGGTGGAAGCCGGGCTGGAGGATAAATCATATGATATTATCATGTAAGCTTATAATGTTTCAAAATTGGAGCCCTAGTTATTAAAAAAGTCTTCTTTATTCTTTTCTGTTATGACATGATTCTAATGATATTGACGGTATTAAGACTCTTTTTCGCTTTACACTACTTTTAATTGGTGGTTTTGTTTCTTTATTTCAAAAGATCAAATTGTGTAGTGAATCTGTCACCAGATAAATCCAGTGTTCTGAGGGAGGCGTATCGTGTACTGAAGGTACTCCAATTTCATTCAGTATTCAGTTCAAATCAGAATTTTACTAGACAATCTGACGCTTTTTTGATAGTTGCAATGTTAAACATTACAATGAATATACTGTATTTATTTATTTGTGTTTAGGATGGAGGGGAATTGTACTTTAGTGATGTCTACAGTGATGCTAGAATCCCAGAACACCTCAAGGCCAACAAAACTTTATGGGGTATGAAAGGACATGGATTTTACTCACTGTTTGCTCACCCACATGTGCTTATACAGGGAGTGCAGAATTATTAGGCAAGTTGTATTTTTGAGGATTCATTTTATTATTGAACAACAACCATGTTCTCAATGAACCCAAAAAACTCATTAATATCAAAGCTGAATATTTTTGGAAGTAGTTTTTAGTTTGTTTTTAGTTTGAGCTATTTTAGGAGGATATCTGTGTGTGCAGGTGACTATTACTTGTACTGTAAACCTTCATGAGTTTCTTACTTCTGTTGAACACAAAAGAAGATATTTCGAAGAAAGCTGACAACCTGTAGCTGCTGACTTCCAAAGTGTTTATTATTTTTAGACAGTGGTCACAGGTTTCCAACTTTCTTCAAAACATCTTCTTTTGTGTTCAGCAGTAGAAACTCAAAAGTGAAGGGAGAGTAAATAATGACATCATTTTCAGTTTTGGGTGAACTATCTCTTCAATCAGCACCAACTGAGCCATCGCACCAGAGTTATTTTAAACAAAGATGCCAAAATCGATCTCTAAATATTACAGGCTATAGATTTAACTTGACTTACATGTTACTGTGATTCAAGTCGCATATACAAATGAATTTTTTTTATGTGTTAATCAGGCGAGTGCCTCAGTGGAGCGTTGTGGTGGGAAGACCTGATAAGACTAGCTGAAGAAGTTGGGTTCTCCAAACCCAGGCTGGTTTCTGCTAGTATCATCACAGTGGGCAACACGGAACTAGAAAACATTCTTGGTGAGACAAAAATTGTCAGGATTAAATAAGAATATACAATGTTTATTTTGCTAGCGCACACTGTCATTCATTAGGTGAAAAATTAATCCGCAAAAGTGAATCCGCTGAAAAAATAAATGTTTGTTTTGCTAATCAAAGGTGGCCTTTTGCTTACGCCCTTTGGGGTGGTGGTCATTCGCTGTTGATGTCACAATATTCTTAACCACGCTCTGGAATACAACTGTTAGCTTGCTAGCAATAATAAGCAAAAAGAAAGATTCTTCAGTGAAATTCTTTAGTGTATCTTCCATTGGGGGCAGCACGGTGGCGCAGTGGGTAGCACAATCACCTTACAGCAAGAAGGTCGCTGGTTACAGCCCCGGCTGGGTCAGTTGGCATTTCTGTGTGGAGTTTGCATGTTCTTCCCGTGTTGGCGTGGGTTTCCTCCGGGTGCTCTGGTTTCCCCCACAGTCCAAAGACATGCGATACAGGTGAATTGGATACGCTAAATTGGCCGTAGTGTATGTGAGTGGTTGCAAGAGTGTGTGGGTGTTTCCCAGTGTTGGGTTGTGGCTGGAAGGGCATCTGCTGCGTAAAACATGTGCTGAATAAATTGGCGGTTCATTCCGCTGTGGCAACCTCTGATTAATAAAGGGAGCTGTAAAGAAAGCTGAAAAGAAAATGAATAGCTGTATCTCCCTTTGTGTTCAACAGAAGAAAGAAACTCATGATGTAAATGATTGCAGAATTAAAAATTTTGGGTGAACTATACCTTTAATCTGGCATGAGGAATTTTTGGACCCATTTAAAATATACCACTTTTTATTTAACAAAAAACAACAGCAAAAATGACTATTTTGAACTTATGCACTTTTTTTTAGAGTTTGCTGCAGACAATGTTTTTTTTTTCTTGAGATTTTTTTGTTGTTGTTAAAGCACAAATTGACAGACAAATTGTGTTTGAATTGACAGAATTAACAATTATTAGAATAATTAAAGGAGCAGTTCATTCTGTATGAATTCCTGCTGCAAAGCACACATGAAGGATTTTAAAGAATGTTCAACCAAACCAGTTTCATTGTACACTCACAGAAATAAAGGTACAAAAGCTGTCACTGGGGCAGTACCTTTTGAAAAGGTACTTTTTTTTTTTACACCTAAATCAGGGGTGCCCAAACTTTTTCTTATGGAGGGCCAAAAACCGAAATTGATTTGAGGCTAGCGGGCCGAAGGTAAATATAGTTGACATGGGTCATTAACTAATTTATTTAATTAATGTTTAAAAATTACTAGAAAACACTGCTTTATATTAATTAATACAGTAATATAATGTACTTATTACAGTAAAAACAAAACAATCAAATTTATAACTGAATTACACCAGTTTTGCCTTGATTTGCTTGACTTCTGCATAGTCCTCTCTCTGTTGAGTGACATTTTTACATTTAAAAATTTTTGATTTATTTACAACATTTAATTTAAATTTGCTTTTTTTTTGTAGCTCAGCAATAAAACAAACAAAAAAAGGTCAAGTCAAATTAGAAAATGAAGATCCCTCTCCATCATACTCACCCACCTCTTATATGGGATGGTGGGCCAAATCAAAGGTTACAATGGGCCAACTTTGGCCGGGGGCCATACTTTGGGCATCTCTGACCTAAATAATCTATATTAGTACCTACGAACTAGTGGCGCTTAGAGTTCTACAGCACCCTCTGCTGACAGCAAAGAAAATTAGAATAATATGTTTATTTTCTTTTGCATGGTTTTTCATTTTTCAGCTTTTATTCATAAATATGTTCAATATGTTATTTAGATTTTATGTTGTTGAATGTGGTTTGTGACTCAATGTATTTTTAAAGGGATAGAGCTTTTCACTCATCATAGCACACGTGCTGCTGATGATGTGACAATAAAAGTGATTTGATTTTGATTTTTGAGATCATTCTAAAAATAACATTTGCATAGCCATTTACTCACTCAGCTGGAAATCAACTTTCATGAGTTTTTTTCTTCTGTTGAACACAAAACAAGATATTCTAAAGCCATTGACATACCCCTTTAATCTGACATGATTAGCATGAGTGTATTAAGGAAAAAGAAAAGAAAGCACTGAGGTAACTTCTTTGGACTGACGTGTGAGTTACTGATGACAACAATATTCTTATTTATTTATGGATTTTGGGGTGAGCAATTCCTTCAAGGCAAAGTCTCAGCATTGCTAACTGTATTTCCAGCAACAGTCTTACTCTTACTTAATATTACTTTGTGATATTAGTTAAGTCAACAGTCTGGGGGAAATCATTGCTCTCATGCCACGGGTGCCATAATATGTCCCACATGTGTTAATATCACCACATTTAATGTTTTGGTGCTAAAAGAATTCTTGTGTGTAGAAATACTCAGCTTGTGCCACCAGTGAAATAAATTACTCAGAAAAGTCCCAAACCTCCATAGTTTGTGGAAGAAAACAAAACTGACATTTAACTGAAATATAATTATTTTTCCAAACTAAATGTAAAGCAAGCAAGTAATCAATCAAATAAGAAGGTCAAGAAGGTCGCTGGTTCAAGCCTCGGCTGGATCAGTTGGCATTTCTGTGTGGAGTTTACATGTCGCATGGGTTTCCTCCGGGTGCTACGGTTTCCCAGTTTTCCCCACAGGACATGTGCTATAGGTGAAGTGGGTAAGCTAAATTGTCCGTAGTGTATGTGTGTGAATAAGAGTGAAAAAAAAAATGAATGAATAATTTATTACATTATTAATAATTAGTATTATTGTTATATTTGTACATGGTCAGGTCAAAAATAAAATGTAAATTGCGCACTGAAAGCACTATAATTTCCATACCCCATATTACACATACAGAACATTACTGCAGCTGGCAAATCCTCTGTGTCTGTATACTTTGAATTGTACAATTTGTTTATAGGTGACTACAAATTTGTGTCTGCCACATACCGGCTCTTCAAGTTACAGAAAGGTTTGGAGAAGAAGCCCTGTCTGGTCATGTACAATGGAGACATTACTGGCATGGAGGAAAGCTTTGAGTTTGATGCTCAGTATGCCTTTAAGGTGAGCAGTTATAGCTTGGTTAAATGTAGTTTATAAGAGCTACGCATTATGCATGCATATCCTGCTTATCACACTATTGTCCAGTAATGCTTTTGACTAAATAAACTAATTCCACAATCACAACCAAATCACAATAACAAGTGGATTCAAGTGTGTGAACAAAAAGGTTTCTGTATTTTACTACCATCTGTTGGTCATATTGTGGAAAATGTTTTAATTAAGTTATATACGCTACATTAAAACCTTAATTTATACTAACGCTCCAAAGTTTGGGGTCAGTATTTCAAAGAAATCAATACTATTACTTTTTATTCTTTTTAGCAAGGGCACAAAAAATCAAAGGAAAGAAATGTATCATAGTTTTCACAGAAATATTAAGCAACAAATAAAAGCAAGGGGTTCACTCATTTGTTTTTACGTAAAGTCAACTTTAATCGCTTTTTACAGTGTACATGTAACTAGTTATCAACAAACTTTTGAACACTATTTAGTACATTGAGAATGTGTATAATCAGGTCACTTTTGGGGTTTTCTCGAGGTGGATAAAGTGATGGCGGTGGACGGAGATGTGGCCAACATCTTGAGTAACTCCAGATTCTCTGAAGAATTCACTTTTCAGCCTCAGGGGGTGAACGCTGCTGCTTCTGGAGGATGCTGGGCCAAACCCAAGGTAGGTGATTTTGTGTTGCCTGACAGTGTTTGACATGCCTAATTTTCAGTCTTGCTTTGTGCATCGGTAATGAACTGATCTCACGTCTGCATAATGTTACATTTAAAAAATCGTTTCCACTTCATACTCAACCCTTAATTACTATTTGGTACAATACACTTATATTATAAAACATATCTGCATGTAATTACATCTGTAATTTATGTAACTACATTAAAAATTACATTGTTGACTTATCACTTTAAGCCGTGTTCCCACTGCCGTTTTCACCTCATTGACTTCATATACATGCGAATGTGCCAGAATGGTAACGCAAGCTTTTGCAACAAGTTTCGCATGTCGCTGAATTCTAAACTTGCGAATTTGTGTCACAAAACGTGACTTTCTGTACAGAGTGTGACCACGGTTTTTCATCTTAACCCACCTTAAACCTACCCCTACCTTCAAACCTGTCCCTAACCTTACCCATATCCAGAGCCAGACAGAATCTGCCAATGTTTTTTGCTATTTTTGTTTCCACTTCATACTCAACCCTTAATTACTATTTGGTACAATACACTTATATTATAAAACATATCTGCATGTAATTACATCTGTAATTTATGTAACTACATTAAAAATTACATTGTTGACTTATCACTTTAAGCCGTGTTCCCACTGCCGTTTTCACCTCATTGACTTCATATACATGCGAATGTGCCAGAATGGTAACGCAAGCTTTTGCAACAAGTTTCGCATGTCGCTGAATTCTAAACTTGCGAATTTGTGTCACAAAACGTGACTTTCTGTACAGAGTGTGACCACGGTTTTTCATCTTAACCCACCTTAAACCTACCCCTACCTTCAAACCTGTCCCTAACCTTACCCATATCCAGAGCCAGACAGAATCTGCCAATGTTTTTTGCTATTTTTGTGCAGATTTTGTAAATCTGCAAATTTATGCGGAATGATTTTGAGAGGGGGCGACGCGGTGCCGCAGTAGGTAGTGCTGTTGCGTCACAGCAAGAAGGCTGCTGGTTCGAGCCTCGGCTGGGTCAGTTGGCGTTTCTGTGTGGAGTTTGCATGTTCTCCCCGAGTTTACATGGGTTTCCTCCGGGTGCTCCGGTTTCCGCCACAAGTACAAAGACATGGGGTACAGGTGAATTGGGTAAGCTTAAATTGTCCATTCCGTTGAAATGTTCATTCCGTTGTAGGGATTAATAAAGGGACTAAACCGATAAGAAAATGATTGAATTAATGATTTTGAGAGAGCAGTAGCTAAGAACTTAACACATTAAATAAAATAAATAAATAACTTTTTACTCGTTCATGCAATTATGTCCACTTGTTTGGTCTACATATAATATTTCTACTAAAAGACAGAAAGTATTACTTTACAAACTGTATTTGTAAATAAATGATATAAACATGTTCATATCAATTCATAACATTACTTAAATAAATAAATAAATAAACAAATAAATAAATATTTGAAACACAAATTGAGAAATTTAGATGAAATCTGAGAGCTCTCTGATTCTCCATAGACAGCAACAGTCCCAAACTGTTCAAAGTTCAGGAAAAAAAAAAAATTATTTCATGTGACTTCAGCTTTAATTTTATGAAGCTCCAAAAACACTTGTGTGACAAAACAAACTGTAAAAACAACTTTTTTATGAGTTAATTTGCCAATGACTTACATAAAGATAGATCAGTTTACTATGGGCAATCTAGTATTTTATATAGTGTTTCCCCTACCATTATATAAGGGTGGCGGCCCCGCCCTCCCAACGGCTGTACCCGCCCCATTGAAGTCACATTTATTGTATTATCTATATAGCGCCAGATCACAACTTTTATTAATAAACAAGCTAAATAGCCATAAGTATTATTGTTATTTACACAACAGTATGTCATTTCTGTTCTGCGCTCGCGTCACTGCAGCTAAAATATATACAGATGCAGAAATCCCAAGTCTCTCGAAAGTTCTGGCAGTCTCCCGCAAATGCATAGAGACTCCCGGATGCCAGCAAACAAATGATAATCTCCCGGAAATCACTCGTCTCCCGCCCGGTCCTCAAATACATCCCGCATCCCTACCCGCTCTTCAGATACGTCGCACACATCCCATGCTGTGATGCGAGCGGAGCTATCTCCTCTATCTAGTGACTAGTTATGCCCTCTCCCGGAGGCTCTGTGTGTCTTCCGCAAATTCATACCGGCTCCGTGATCCCCCAAAATGAATTAAAATACCCGGAATTCATGGCGACGAGAGAGAATGAGCAACTGAACAGATTGCGAGAGGCACAGTGATGGTCTAAGCATTACATTTGTTAGGTTAAATGAATAGAGCAGTAAAGATATCGCGAGTGCAAATCCCCCCCTTCCCTCTCATTGAGGGATCTGCTGTCAATAGTTGGAGATGAGCAAAATATTGTGCTGCTGACTTTACTGGCAATACATTGTACTGCCTGTAATAAACGTGTACCCTGACCTGGCACAGGAGAGAAGCTACAAGTGAACAGAGTTGTATTTACAGTTTGCTTGGTGCACAAATGTTTTCTTGGAGCTTCATATGATTACAGTTGAACCACTGAAGTGACATGTCATATTTTGACAATGTTTTGGTTCCTTTTCTGAATCAAAAATATCTTAATTTGTGTTGAAAGATGAAAAGAGGTCTTTGGGGATTGGAACAATGTTAGAGTGAGTAATTAACAGACTTTTTTTGACAAACTAATTTCTTAAAATAAAGTGGGACTGAAAAATCTCATTTTGTTTCAATATTTGATTTTGAATATGCTGTAGCTGTTTATCCTCAAAATAAGTCTCATTGGACACTGTGTCCCATCAGCCACAGACATTCAAGGTCACACAGCTGTACCACAAAAGCCTTGGCCACAGAGGAAGGTCCGCCCTTCCAAACTCTTATCAGGGCTAGTGGCAATTCTATTTTGTTTATAAAACTATTCAGAATGTATTTCCAGGCAGCCATGATCTGTGCAGCTTATTGACCATAGCTGGCTGGATCAGATGATTTTTAAATTCATTTATAACATTTATTCTTGAATTTCATTCTCACCTGGTTTTTATTTATACACAGAAAGTCTATAAATAAAATCTACTGCATATCAGAACAGAAGAATACATCATATGTACCATATATACAGTTTATTTATCAGTGTTATTGTAGTTTATTAAAACTAAATCCATAAAAGTAAAATCAATTTTAAGTTTTCTTGTATTAAGTATATATATATATATATCTTAGCAAAAATGATCAATAAATAACTATTAAAATAGTTTTTTAGACATTTAAAAAACAATGGTGGCGGACATCCAACAGGCAACACAGGGCCACACTAGCATCTCTTCAACATTTATATCATGTATATTTCCCACAATGAGATTCTACTAAAGGTTTGTTGATGCAACTGCAATGCACAAACCTTGTTAAACATGACACAATTCACAACAACCGTAAGAAACAATTGCACAGATCGGCTATGGTGCATGTATGTGTAAGCGGGCAAAAAATCATGGATTTTTATATGCTCAGACCAGTTTCAGGCCTCATTCATAGGTGTAGAGAAATTTGATATGAATTAGAAAATGGTAGCTAATGATGTCATCTCAGCTAGAGCTAGAGAAAAAGTATTCAACAAATCATGTTTTTTAAAGGTGCCATTGACAAGTAATTGAACCAGATTTTGGTTAAAACACAAACAATACAAACATAACAATAAAAAAACTGAACAATTATATATGTATAATAACAATGGAATAAGACAAGAAGTTCTAAACTACTAGACAAGTACTAAACTACTGAAATGTATTTATTACTTTATATAATAGGCTTTTTATAATGATAACAGCTTAAAGATGCCTCTCATATGGAGAATGAAGTCACATGAATTGCTCAGGTGTGAGTTTTTCACAGATTTCAACAGTGTAAAAATCTTGATGGTTCTGTAGGTCTCGTCTGTCAAATCTGATCTTTAATTTGTATTTTCTATTGGATTCAAGTCAGGTGATTGGCTGGGCCATTCTGCAGCTTTTATTTCTTTTTTGAAACCATTTCTAAAAAGAAAGTTTCCTCGGCTGTGTTTTGGATAATTTTTTTTGCTGAAATGTCCACTCTGGTTTCATCTTCATCATCCTGCTAATGTAGATGTTGGACTGAAGCAGCTAATACTCATTTACAATGACGAAGAGCAGAGGGTTGCTGAAGAACGACTTACTTTTTTTTCTGTGTCATTTCATTTTATTACACATAGCATAATTTGTAAACTAATCAATATTGTTTTCTTTGCATATGTTGATTTATTTGGTTGTTACCAACATCTGGTGAAAACTTCAAAACTCAACAGCAACTTTAAAAATAGGTTTTCTGAGAAAAATGGTTGAATACTTATTTCCCCCACAGTATATATACTATATATATATATATATATATATATATATATATATATATATATATATATATATATATATATATATATATATATATATATATATATATATATATATATATATATATATATATATACATACACCTCTCTACATACTATGATTAAAGAGATCTATCCCTATGGTTTTAATTCAGAATGTTCCATCCTTTTGCTCTCTGAACTTTAACATGAAATTATGGGCTGCAGTTGCATAATGAGCCATTTTAAAGGTTTTAATGCTTCAGTACTATGGAACCGCGCTGCTGTAAATGGTGAACATACTGTACTTCCCACTCCTCTCTCTTCAGGCTGTGACTGTGAATCCCTTTGAACTGGTCCAACTGTTGGGAAGTGCAAGTATGTCTCCTTCCACTGGAGGGTGCTGTGCAGGTCAGGAATCATGTTGTAACTGACTTCCAGCTATTTTGAAAGCAGTTGGGAAATGAAGCAAGTATTTCTTATGTATTATGTAAAAAAAAAAATCTAAACAAAAATTGTAATATAACTATACTTTGTAAAGTTGTCGAACTAATAAATGTACAGAAATATCCAATGCACCACACTGGCCTGTATTGTTGCATAATCTTAAGCATTCATTTGCCAAGTTTTATCTTTATTGTAATTTTTATTGTATTGTCAGATGTAATGAACTGAAAATTCGTATGGTTTATTGAACTTGTATTGCCAGATTTGTAATCAGTTTTTTTTTTTTTTTTTGCACTGTAATAAAATATTTGAACTGACTGCTTGGGTATTATTATCAGCGGGATATTCATAGTCTCCGTGATGTTCTTCTAAAACAAAAACAAAAATTATTGATGCTGACATGCACATCGTCTCGGACTGTTTAAGTTTAAGACTTTAATTCAGTAAGGTAAAATAAAATGAAATTAAATTAATTAAAAACAATAATAATAATAATAATGTATATATATATATATATATATATATATATATATATATATATATATACATACAGTTGAAGTCAGAGTTATTAGCCCCCTGTTTATTTTTTCCTCCAATTTTTGTTTAACGGAAAAAAGGTTTTAATAACTCATTTCAATAACTGATTTATTTTATCTTTGCCATGATGACAGTAAATAATATTTGACTAGATATTTTTCAAGACTATCGGAAAAAAAATATAGCTTAAAGGGGCTAATAATTTTGAATTAAAATGGGTTTAAAAAATTAAAAACTGCTTTTATTCTAGCCAAAATAAAACAAATAAGACTTTCCTCTGAAGAAAAAATATTATCAGACATACTGCGAAAATGTCCTTGCTCTGTTAAACATCATTTGGAAAATATTTAAAGTAGAAGAAAAAAATCAAAGGGGGCTAATAATGCTGACGTCAACTGTACACTCTTAGAAATAAAGGTACGCGAGCTGTCACTGGGGTGGTATATCTTTTCAAAAATAATATACAATAAAATAATAACAAAATGAAATCTTAAATAAGATCAAATAAAAAAAATACAAAAAAATAAACACATACTATAGGAAGATGAGTAAAGTTGTTCAGAATTCTTTAATTTTTTGAATATGTAGTTTCACCTGTGATTGTGAAATAGTTCATAATGAATTATCTTTCCTTTGGTCTGAATTAATCTCTGATCCCTGATAACAGCAAACACTCTCTACAGAGATCTGACTCCATGATAATTTTTACATCCTTACATCAGCTTTTGCATCTCTTGCATTTCTTCAGATCACACTAATCCTTAGCTTATCTATATAAGGTACATAGTTACCTATTATAGGTTTTTGTGCAATCACAATAAATGATAGATTTGTCAAATATCTTTAGGTTTAAATCGTATTCTTTTTAAAAGTCTACATGTGATATTTTTGTCAAAACTTGAACACTTTTGTTTTATTATTGTATTACACTTTTACTAATGAATGTTTTTCATTCTTTTCCTCTCAGTGCTTTTGTCATCTGTTTTTGTGACTTTTATGTGTAGATTTTATTGTTTTACCCTTGTCCCAGACCCAAACGTTCAGTCCAAAGATATGAATTATTGCCAGAGCTGTGAAGCAGTGGATTGTGCACATGTTCTAGATGTAGAAGTACAGTATGGGTCCCTGAGTCCCCAGAGGTCAGGGGCCCAACCTGGGACATGTTGCAATCTCACTTTCCCTCTTACTTTACTACACGTACTTGCGTACTTGCTGAGTTATTTATCTATAGATGTGAGCAAAAAAGCCACAAGAAAGAAAAAAGAAAAAATATTTTAAGGGAATGTAGCTTCACGGATGTAAAGTGATGAAAGAACAGAAAAAAAGGAACAAATGAATTTTAAAGGAGATGATAACTTCTCAAATGTAACAATTTACATGAGACAGTTTCATTTATACTCCATCTGTACTGTTTCACTGTTGCTTATTTTCATTAACATCAACTGTTTCAATGTTTTTCAAGTGTATGACATTTGCTAATGAGGCAACAGTAAAAATTATTTTATAGATGGTCTATTAAATTCCAAGGCAAATATATATTGCAAAAGAAAAATAATATTAGCCTGTATTAACTTAAAAATATGTATAATACATATGATGCCGTTTATTTGAATGAATGACTGAATGAATGAATGAATGAATGAATGAATGAATGCACTTTAGGCCATTTTCATCTCAACATAGGTTACACAATAATTTACTACATCTACTTAGTGTACATTCTTGGTCACACTTTACAATGAGATTTATTTTGTTAACTTTAGTTAATATAAAAGAAAAATGCTTTAAAAGCATTTAATAGGTATCACTTTAATACTGTTTTATTTTAAGCATCATTTAATGGACTCGAGTCCACATGAACTTAAAGTATGTAAGAATAGGCCTACTGTAGAAAAACGTACGGCGTATCGATATCAAATGTAATAATTTTAGGCAATAGAAACTATACAGTGTTATCATATTTTTATAAAACTTCAACAGGTTGCCCCTCTTGGCTGTCATATCGACGAGGAAACAGGTGAGGTTATTTAACTATAACATTTTACGAGAGGATCTTGAGACAATTAAAAGATGCTGTCACTGAAGATCCTTGTCAAAACACCAAAAGCAGTCACGAGGAAACTTCTATATGCGCTCATTTGCATTAAGTGCAACTGTTTACGGAGCCGATTGGCTGCTCCAGCGGCGAAGTTCCCGCCCCCGTCCAGCGGCGCCACCGTATTGGCTGGCCCGGTTGCCTGTCACCGGGACATCAGTAGAGGCACGAGTTCGCGCTGCACTCGCTGAAGTGCGATCAGTTTCAGCCGCGTAGTGGAACTCAGCGAGACCTGATGCACAAGTCAAGGCGACGCGCAGCAGAGATGAAGCCGGATTGGCTCTGATTTTTAAAAGCCCTTTCATTCAAGAGGCTGTCCATTATCAACATGGCAGAACCGTCAGTTCCAGTACCCCCTCGAAAAATGGCGTCACTTAGCCGGGTCCGAGCCTTTACTCTGATTTTCTTAACTGCAAGCAGTTGTTTAATTACTCCCACAAGTGGCAAGGAAGGAGGGGGAGAGGAGACGGTCATCATCGGGCTGCGGCTGGAGGACACGGACGACATTTCCTTTATGGACAGGGGATTTTTGCGGGTCAGCGAGAGGTCTCGGGTGAGATTGAGGGTGTACGGGCAAAACATCAACAACGAGACCTGGTCCAAAATCGCATTCACGGAACACGAGAGGAGCCGAGTGATCGGCAACATCGACAGCTCCTCGGGGGACAACCAGAGTCAGGAGGACACGTCGGGCTTGCACCCCTGCGGCATCAGAACTTCGGATATTCTGATCTTGCCCAACATCGTTTTAAACCGCAAGACGTCTGGCACCGTGGAAATCGAGGTCAAACCTCTGCGAAAGACTGAGCGGAGCAAAGCGTACTACCTGTGCATCGCCACCTCCACACCTGCCGTGGCCGGAGCGCACGACCCGTGGACCGAGACCACGTGGATCTATCACGACGGAGAGGACACCAAAGTGATCGTGGTGGAAGAGAAAAAGTTCCTGCTGCCCTTCTGGCTCCAGGTCATCTTCATTTCCATGCTGCTCTGCCTCTCGGGCATGTTCAGCGGCTTGAACTTGGGGCTGATGGCGCTGGATCCCATGGAGCTGCAGATCGTCCAGAACTGCGGGACGGAGAAGGAGAAGAACTACGCGAGGAAGATCGAGCCCGTGAGGAGCCAGGGGAACTACCTGCTCTGCTCGCTTCTTCTGGGCAATGTTCTGGTCAACACCACCTTGACTATTCTGCTGGATGATATCGCCGGCTCTGGATTGATAGCTGTAGTGATGTCCACCATCGGCATCGTGATATTTGGGGAGATTGTGCCCCAAGCCATATGCTCACGACACGGTCTCGCTGTGGGTGCAAATACAATCTTCTTGACCAAATTCTTCATGCTGCTCACTTTCCCCGCGTCCTATCCGGTAAGTAAGCTGCTCGATTATCTCCTCGGGCAGGAGATTGGCACGGTGTACAACCGGGAGAAGCTCTTGGAGATGTTGAGGGTCACGGACCCGTATAATGACTTGGTAAAAGAGGAGCTGAACATCATCCAGGGCGCGCTGGAGCTCAGGACTAAGACGGTGGAAGATGTGATGACCCCGCTGCGCGACTGCTTCATGATCACCGGCGACGCGACGCTCGACTTCAACAGCATGAGTGAGATCATGGAGAGCGGCTACACGCGCATCCCTGTGTTCGAGAGCGACAGGTCCAACATCGTGGACCTGCTGTTCGTCAAGGACCTGGCCTTCGTCGATCCTGACGACTGCACCCCGCTGAAGACGATAACCAAGTTCTACAGCCATCCTTTGCATTTCGTCTTCAATGACACCAAACTGGACGCGATGCTGGAGGAGTTCAAGAAAGGTGAGAGCGCGCTCGCGCGGATGATGCTGATGATGAGGCTCTGATTTGCGTGTGCATTGTGCCATTTCCTTATAGACAGCGTTGCATTAGTTTTATTCAAATATGAAAAAAATGGTTTTACAAGTCATATAAAGCAATGATCATAATTATTATTTGTAACTCTTGACCTCAAACCACTCTTATGTTTCACAAGTATATTTTTGGAAATTGCCAAAATTCATTGTATGGGTCAAAATGATTTTTTTTTTGGTCAAAAGTCATTATAATATTATAATTTAAGTAAAGATCATGTTTCATGTAAATATTTTTACTTTTCCTTCTGTAAATATATATAAAACCTCTTTTTTGAATAGTAATGTGCTGTGCAAAGCACATCATTTAGACAACTTTACAGGTGATTTTCCTCAGTATTTAGAAATATTGTCCTGTCATAACAAACCATACATCAGCGGAAAGCTTATTTATTTAGCTTTCATGAATGTAGCTGTAAATCTCAATTTAAACACTTGTGACTGGTTTTGTGTTCTAGGGTTACATTTAATACTTTTATTTAAAAGTATTTAATTGCTGACTTGGCAGGCAGCCTATAGATAAGTTATTCATTCAGTTCAACAACAAAAAGTATTAACATTAACATAAACAATCATATATGCAAATGGCACTGCATGCCCCTAAAACTTATGTTTCCTTAAAGTCTATGTGTTTACTTTTTTATCAACTATAGCAATTTAAACAATAACATTTTGTTGAATTGAATAAATTAGATATTAAAATGGCATCAATAATTCACAATTGTGTTGCTACAGAACTGTATGTTTTTTAATTAAGATATTATAACCAAAGAGTTGCTGGTCTCCACTGACTTCCATAATATTTTCCCCCCTTAATGTGGAAGTCAGTGGGGACCAGCAACTTTTTTATTATCCACATTCTTCAAAATATCTACTTCTGTGTTAAACAGAAGAAAGGAACAGATGCAAGTTTAAAACTACTTTAGGGTTAGTCAATGATGCTAGGATGTCCATTTTTAACCTTTAAGTTATGTTTCATAATTTCAAATGCTTTGAAACTGGAAATTCAATCTGTGGTGCCAAAGTTACAACAGTTATCATTGTAGTTTTGGACCAGTTTGAACTGAAATACTTCAGAATACTATCAATAAGAAAATCTACAAGCTCATAAAATTAGATATAAAGACACACATTTTGTTAAACTGATGGAGGTAAAATGTTGTTTCATAGTAATTTTATTTTATTTTGACTTTATTTCGTACTAGAGACTCAAGCTTTAATCAGCCAATCATCCTATTTCAGAGTTTGCTAAATACTTCCTCTCCGTAACCGTGATCATTATTGAGTGTTCCTTCCTACACCGTTCGAAACTATTTAGAGTAGCTAGCTTTATTTGACCTCACTTTGCTGCCCTCGGGACCTTACAAACGTATTACAATGTGCCTAAGTGCAGGGAAGTACACCAAGTACGGTTTCTGGATGTGCCCTCACATAGCTAAGGGTTAATGCTTGCAGCAGAAGTGAGAATGTAGTGATGCAATGGAAATACACTGCAGGTGTACTCACAGTTGCTAAAGGATGACTCAGGGGGGTTATTAGGTGGAATACTTCATAATGCATGAAATAACATGCCAGTTAAGTCTGTATTTTGTGTTGTTTTTGGTAAAATGTGAGTCTTGATGGGTATTGTAAAAAGAAAACATCTAAAATATCAATGCTGTTGTATATTGTACAGGGAAATTTGTATTTAAAGGGATTTTTCTTTCTAAAATCTAAATTTTGTCATTATTAACTCTGACAAAAGTGGTTACAAACCTGTGTACGTTTCCTTCTTCATGCAGTTGAACACAAAAGAAGATATTTTGAAATATGTTCTTCCATAGTACGGAAAACAAGTAGAAGTGAAGGGTAACAGGTTTTCCAAATATCTTCTTTTGTTCTAAACAAAAGAATAAAACAAACAGGTTTTGTACAAGTAAAGGAGGATTAAATGAATAGTTTATTGGTGCCAATCAGACCTTTGCATAAAGACTAATGTGGAGTAAACTAAACATAACCACATCAAAACCCTTTACAAACCCAATATTTTATTTAATGTAAAAAAAATATACAATTAGCATTAAAGGGATGGTTCACACAAAAATGTAAATTCCCCCATCATTTAATCACCCTTGGCTTTTCCCAAAACTTGTATTATTGACTTGTTTCTGTTGAAGACAAAAGAAGATATTTTGAAAAATGTTATAAACCTGTACCCATTGACCCCCATAGTATCAATTTGTGTTCAAAAAACAAAGAGAACTGTTTTGGAACAAGTCAAGGGTGAGGAATTGATGACATAATTCAAATTCTGCGTTATAATTTCCTTTTAAATGCGTTTCATTTTCAGTTTTGTGACTGTTATGGGAAATCGCAAATAATTTGTGATTTGTCGCTATTAGAATACGCAGTCATTATAATCATTTTTAGCTAACTTGCCTATGATTTTGACTCTTTTGAACTTGGCTGCTTTCCAGAGGAAACTCGCCATTCCAATGACTGATTAGGGGAGGTGGGCACAAAGTTTCACGTCAGTCTGGCTGTGGTTCGAGCACTCTCTCTCAGTTCAAAGTGCTTTGTATTGTAAGTCAGTGTTAATTAATCTAATGCCTCTTGTGGAGCTGTACAGCCATCCAAAGTAGGAACAAAATACATCACTCCTGCCAAGCACACCTTCAATGTGTAATTTGTTTCTCTTTGATGTTGCTTTTGGAGTGGCAAAAACTACTTTTTTTATCATTTCTGCAGCCAACTTTTATGATAACTTTTGAACATGAGCTAGATGATAATCCATTCTGATATGAATATGGACTTGTAATTGTAACTAATCCGGAATCCAAATGAAAAGGGCTTCTGACTGCTATTATGACCTCTAAGGTCAGCCTTAAATTCCTGGAGCTAAAACTAGTTACTTTATGATTGAAATAATTAGTGTGTCATAAAGGGACCCCTGCCAAACAGCAGTTTTGTGTTTAATGAGAATGCCATTGTTCATCATCTGGGCTTAACCCAACAATGCACAGTTTGGCAGACATTTGCTGCTGCTGCTATGTGTGTTGAGTGCCTTTTTAAAGGGACAGTTCACCCAAGATTAAACATTTTGTCATCATTTACTCACCATGTAGTTGTTCCAAATCTGTCTTTCTTTCTTCTGTTCAACACAAAAGAAGATATTCTGAAGAAAGCTGGAAACCTGTAACCACTGACTTCCATAGTATTTGTTTTTTCTATTATGGAAGTTAAGGTAACAGGTTTTCAGCTTTCTTTAAAATATTGTATTTTGTAACAGAAGTGATAACTGATAAAGGCTTGAAACCACTTGAGGGTGAGTAAATAGTGAGTAAATTGTATTGTTAGTTGTACTTTTCCTTTAATATGCTACAGGGGTACTCAAGAGGTGGTCAAGTAGTGCAAACACAACAGGTGTTCAAATGTAGTGCAACTATTAAGTTCTATGTTTGAGTCATTTAAATGCAGTTGATACTTGTGCACACCAGTGGAGAAGTGCAGCTTCCACTCATGTGCTTTTGGCGTCTATTATTGCTAAGCAACCAATCACTGCGCTAGTTGCTGGGTGCCGTAGACAGTGTAGGCAGCCTATTCATAGAAAATGTGTAGCATTTTTAAAGACATACCGGGACGTGGTATCTCGTCCGGTATTCAACAGCCTTTAGACAGCATTGTGTAAATGGTAGATAATCCTCTTAGCAGCATAAAAAATAAACTTATTAAAATGGCAAAGCAAAAGTGCTACAATAACAGCGACTGAAGCTGTTATCACATCTGAGAGTTCAATAATGAAACAATGAAATATGTTATAAATAATGAAATGAAAATAATAAAAGCTAGCTGAACTCTGCAGTGAACTTGTTACTAACATTGTGTAATAATTGTATAATTTAAAAAACAACAACTTTGTATAGACTCTGAGTAAAACACACTAAATAAAGAATTGTTTTTTTTTTTAATCAATTTGTGTAATAGTGTATAGGCCTAATGAATTATTAAATATTAAAATGTTAAAATGTAATATTGCTCAAAATTGTAATATCTGCTCACAGTTTAAGTTATTATGCATTTTGCGTGATGCAGTTTAATACAGTTGCAATCAGAATTATTGAACCCCCTTTGAATTTTTTTTTTATATAACCCCCCTGTTTATTTTTTTTCCCCAATTGCTGTTTAACGGAGAACAGATTTTTTCAACACATTTCTAATCATAATAGTTTTAATAACTCATTTCTAATAGCTGATTTATTTTATCTTTGCCATGATGACATTAAATAATATTTGACTAGATATTTTTCAAGACACTTCTAAACAGCTTAAAGTGACATTTAAAGACTTAACTAGTTTAATTAGGTTAACTAGGCAGGTTATGGTAATTAGGCAAGTTATTGTATAACGATGGTTTGTTCTGTAGACTATCGAAAAAAAAATTGTTTAAAGGGGCTAATAATTTTGACCCTAAAATGGCTTTTTTAAATTAAAAACTGCTTTTATTATAGCTGAAAAAACAAACAAACAAATAAGACTTTCTCTAGAAGATAAAATATTATCAGACATACTGTGAACATTTCCTTATTCTGTTAAACATCATTTGGGAAATATTTAAAAAAGAAAAAAAAATCAAAGGCGAGCTAATAATTCTGAATTCAACTGTGTGTGTGTGTGTATATATATATATATATATATATATATATATATATATATATATATATATATATATATATATATTATAGGTGGGCATAGATTAATTTTTTTAATCTAGATTAATCTAGATTAAAATGGCTCATTTGAATTCTGCCGAAGGCATTCAGAATATGTGTGCTACCCAAATAATAAGTCTTTGAGAACGGGTTTCTCAAGCCAGGTGACGCATTAGACCAGGGGCTCATCTCCTGTTTCCAAAATGCATCAAAACTGCTTGAGAAACTGTTCTACTATGATAATTAGTGATGAAAATAAATGATGTTCAATAAGATTTACTTGTGTTTACTAACTGTTTATTCAGTTAAACATGAATGTTGAACTGTAGGCCTACATAAGCTCCAAACAGTGATTTCATACTTGCTTTTGATGTACGTACATACAGAAAATGCTGCTTCGCAAAGGCAAGTTCACAGAGCCCTGACGGTGTGTCAAACATTGAGTATGTTTACATGGGCAACAATACTTTAATACGATTTTAATATGATTAAAACAATACTCTGATTAAGAGTCTACAATGTAAACAGCGATTTTTGATTACTTAATGCGACTAAAGTCATAACTGAACTAAACAGAAATGGAATTGAGACGTGGAGTATGAAGATATTAGTGGCAATACTGACAAACTATTCCCGTCATGTAGGACTTTTCGCCATATTTTCCGACAAGATCCACACAGGCGGCTGTCAGTAAAGGACCGCACAGACACACAGACGCACACACACAAACACACACACTCATATCGCGAAATGCGGAAGTTTTTTTCTTCTCATTTGGCGTGCGTTATTAAATTCCATAACACTCTCACCTGTCCTTACTCATTTATTTGCGTCTAATACCCCAGTTTGTCAAGAAGGCATGAATTAAATGTTCGTGAGTTAAAGTGAAACTGCTCAACTGCAGTTAGAGTCAGGCATCCTGCTGATTTGATTCAGAAGGGCACTTCATTCCCAGACGGCTCACCGGTCAGGTATACATCCGCGCTAAACTATCAAGGTGAAAGTCATTATAGCTTGCGTAGAAAAGACCCAGCTCTCACCCAACTTTGAGAATAGATTAACAGCAATATTTTTTTTATTGCGCGATAAGAGTCTCACGTTAACGCAGCACGTTAACGCCGATAACGGCCCACCACTAATATATATATATATATATAAATATATAAAATCAAACATGGAGTCTAAAAATTCTTTTGTATGAGGAACTACTTTCTTCCCCTATTCCTTCACATTTGCAGGTGATGTCAGAACAGCAGAAACCATTGCTCATTCACCAACATCACTTTAGAGCTAGTTTTTGAATGATTCTCAAGTGTAATATCTAAAGTGATGACAAAACAGGTGATTTTACAGACATTTTAAGATTATAAGGCTGAACAGCATGAAACGCTATCAGTCTACAGACAGTTCCCAGTATTTCTCTGTTGTAATCAGGATATCACTATAATTAACCCTGAAAAAGCCAAAGCAACGCAATCACTATACCAAATTACTGTTGTGTTTGCGATAAGGAAAAACGCTAAATACATGAGGGCATTTCTTCTTTCTTTCTTTTTACTGAACTAGTCTGCAGTAACGAAAACAGGAGACTCATTAGAAACAAACAGATGGACAACCAAAAAGCAACTCATGGTTATACAAACAGTGACCAACACAAAATACATATATTCCTGTGAGTCCCATCTCACACTCAATACACTACAATTACTATGGTATAAATACAGCACTGCAACATAAAAAAGAGAGAGAGATTGACTTAGAATGTCACTCACACATTTTATAATGTTTTGATCAGCTCTAGTTTGAAAATACGCCAATCTTTTCTCCTCTAAGGGCTGTGTCGCCCTCTTGTGGATGGACAACGTCAACCGTCTTTGCTCTGCTCAATGACAGGCTGATGGATGCCGACTGGCTGTATCTCAAGAATTATTAATATTTAAAATAGGCACTATCCTTATAAATAAACTGCATAGATGCAATCTAAACAACTACATTCTCGCCTAAAAAAGCCTCAAAAGTACATTATGTTGTCCAACAGCTGCAATATTTGTCAATCTGTAGTGAGTTTATTGATCTGCTGTCATTTGTGGGGCAGAGTTCTGATACTGCAGAATATCGCACAGCTATCAGCCAGTCAGATTCGAGAACCAGACAGAACTGTTAAAATAAATATATATATATATGTGTGTGTGTGTGAGATATGTGTCTGTGAATTTTTCAGGGGTTTCAGGATCAACGTGCACAATGAATGACAATAAACAAAGACAACGCATACATTTAAATATTTAGAATAGATCAATAATGTACATAAAGGCAGCTCATGGACTTCATTGGCTGCCAGTAAGTAGTGTTTTTGTCTTTGACGCTGACAGACCCTTGCTCTTGTTGTCAAGAAGATGCTGTTTTTTTGCTCTGCAAAGACAGTTCTGTCTTTAAATACTGAGCAAGCTTCCAGAGCATGAATTCAGATATGGAAATCAATATTTGAATTTTATTTTAATTAATTTTTTTAATCTGTTTCATGACAGATTTCATCAACCACAGCAGAATACGCTCCTGGAAAGACCAGTTATTTGTACCAACTATAAACATCAAAATAAAAATCAGTTATTTCTTTGTGGTTAGGCCAGTGTGTTGCCAGGGCAAGCTACAATTATAATTCCTGGTAAGTTAAAGTTAAATAAATAAATAGATAACCAAAAATTCTGATCGTATATTTTAAACACATTTTACAAACATATTTTAAACGCATTGCAACCTGTTAAGTTAAACTTGTTTTCATTTGACGTCACATCTTAATACGCAAAAAAAAATATATATATATATTTTATGCTTTTAAAAAATAAATCAACAGTACATTTTTCAATGATTCTATTAACCAGGTCCTAACAGGACTGCACTTAAGAGAGATAGCTGACATGTAGCTTCTACAAACTTATTTATATAGTCAACAGAATCTCAACATAAACCAAATCAAAGTACAGATGGAAGTCAGAAGAAATCTTTAGTGGCCAGCACTTTGATTGTTTCATCATGCTTTATTTGATCTTAAGAAACATCCTGTAAATTCCTTTAGGGCTTAATCTGGTGCAGAAACAGAGTGCTATCTTCTTTTGTAGTATTTGCCTCTTTAAACTCATTAAGTTGCTGAAGGAAGTAGAAAAATCCATCACAAGCAGACAGAACAAAGTACATAAAGACAAAGGTCATGAAATGAGAGCCTTACTCTCCTGAACTCACTAACACTCCAATATGACTTGGTTCACTGTCGGCACCGTTATCAACCTCTTCAGGCGATCAATCTGTTCATTTTTATGCAAGATAGGAAGATCTGTTATCGCCTTAAATCATGCAGATGAACTTTTGGCATTGGGTTTATTCTTAGTGGAAATTTCCATGCTCATCTGTATCTTTGATATTTCGCAATCATGTCTGTGTCATTATGGACGTATGAATCTATAATCAAGAAACTGACCTAATCTTATCACATACCCGTGTGCATTTAAATGTATCACAAATGCTCAAAAAGATATCAAAAAAGTGTCAGCCTGGTTATCAGTTGACATTATAGTCATGTTATCAATATTGGCCTTTATAGATGTCGTAATTTGTTTGGAGCACTGTACTCGCTGTATTATTGTTACGCAGGGCCATAGAAGGTAGTTGGCCTCAACATGAGTTCTTGCACGTATTGAACCAATCCACCCGCCCGCTAATGTAGGCCAATCTATGCTTAATTCAGATTCAGCAACCTCCTTTCCCTCTTGTTTTAACGTGGGAATTCTTATTCACTTCACTTGGCCTAGTTATGGCTGTGTTATGTCTCATAATAGATGACATGCCTACTTCTTTTTCTGCAATGCTCCATCCAGATAACACTTTTTTTTTTCTCCAATGAAATCAGATTTGTTTTTTGTGGTACACCTAATCTTCCATTTTGACATGAGCAATCTATCCAATGCATTGATTTCTGCTGATATGCTAGAGTGCATACTTGGTAGCACTTGCTTATGCTGTTGGAGATTATGTGGCGTCATTTTGGCAGAAAATGGGCTCTGATTCAGTGTGTGGGATCTCCCTTTGAAAACACTGTGGTTTCACTAAGACTTCTACTAACTTAAAACTATTTCATGTTATTTGGGCTGGACAGCATATAGTTCTAATACATATACATTAAGTCTCGTAAACAACAACAAAAGACTTTATTTTGTGGAAAGCACAGTAATCAAAATTAGAGAACAGCAGTAATTGCAGCATGAAGGAAAAAAACCATTAAACCAAACGTTAAATGTATTTATTAAAGGGTTAGTTCAACTCAAAATTAAAATGAACTCATTGTGAGGCCCACACGGAATCTGGACGTGCAGAAATCCGCAGATTTTTAGCCCATCATTGAGTCTATGTATTTACTTGTGGAAATTTGTGGAAATTTATATTTATTCGGTTTTTAAATTAATTTCAGTAATATTACGGACTAATAAGAAAGTGTTCATTTGATTTATTTACAATACAGTTTGTAAAGTAATATTTTCTGTCTTTTAGTTCATATATTATATGATAAACTTGCTTTGTTTACCAAATAAGTGCATCTAGATGGATTTGCATTTTAAACATTAAATAAAAGTTAAAAAGCTATTATTTTTTATTTAATATATTAAGTTTTTAGTTACGATACTTCCAAAAGAATTTGCATAAATCCACAGATTTTTTACAAAATTCTCGGCAGAATTAGCAAAAAATGTCCGCAGATTCTGTCTGGCCCTACTCATCATTTACTCTTTCTTAAGGGGTTTTTAAAACCTTTATTAGTTTCTTTCTTCTGTTGAACACAAAAGGAGATATTTTGAAGAATGCTGGTAACAGGCATCTATCGACTTCCAGGGTGCGTTTCCGAAACCATCGTTAGCCAACTAAGGTCGCAAGTTTCGTCATTATAAACATAGTTAGTTGATTTGGCGTTTCCCAAATCCATCATTCCAACGAACATTCGCAAACTGCGTCACAAACTTGTATGCTTGCTACTACACCTCTGGAGCTGTAGTTAGAAACATAGTTCCTGGCTGTGTTCTATTTCTAGTTATCCCCCTATGCCCTATTCGTTTAAAACAATCTAATATTTAAACTTGGAATTTTTAAAAAAAGGTCAGTTCAAAGTATTTTTACAGTTCAGTTTTAGCAATCTTCATGTTTACAATTGCGCTCCCTTTGCAGTGCACTGGTTTTAATGGTTTTAATTTATAGTAGGTTATTTATTAAGTATCTGTCCTGTATATGACATGGGGCTGTTGGTTAGAACATTTCTGTGGATTGCATGTGTCAAATTGTAAAAGTAGACTTTTCAAAAAATAAAAATAAATAAACAATATCCTACTTTAACTTGACTTTTGTAAGTGATTTTATATTTTAGAATAGAATATGTAATGTTTTTTATAATATTTGTAAAGGAAACATAGGCTGTATATGTGCCATTTATATTTCAATTAATATGGAAAACGAGGTCATGTTTTTACCAAAACTCATATTGGATTTTTTTTTTTTAATGCGTGTTTGTGTAAAACAATATAATTTGCACAAAGAAATGATGGGGTTGTTCTCTAAAGAAGTTACTCCACCCCGTTTAGAGCATCATTATGGGCGTTTTTCGTTATAACTAACGTGGTTCAAACGATGGATCTGCGACAAAGAAAGGTTTTTGGGAAACACTTGTCATTACGTCGTTCTTTTCCCAAACGATGCATCGTACTATGATAGTTCAGCCACCAGTTATTTTGTTGTTTGGAAAACGCAACCCAGAGTAGCAACAAAAAAAAAGTCAATGGATCCCAGCAATCAGCATTTATCAAAACAGCTTATTTTGTGTTCAACAAAAGAAAGAAACTCAAATAGGTTTTGAACAAATGAAGGGTGAGTAAATGATGACAGAATTTTCTTTTTGGTTGAATATCCCTTTAAAGGTTACAGCAGTCAAAAATGAGCAGGAAGTGTACAGTGCTCTTGTTTTGAATGACTTCAGCACATCTGCAGCCACAGGACATCAATAGTCTCTCACACTGCTTTTTTTATGTGTTCTTCTTCAGCCTCTTCCACAGTTTGCTGTCCGTAGTTGGTTTTAGAGCTATAACTTTGGTGCCAATGATTTTCTAGCAATTTTCAATCAGGTTTAGATCAGGACTCTTTGTTGCCATTTAATTATTTAAATGTTTTCAGCTACAAGAAACTGCTTTACCTGTTTTGCTTTGCGACATAGCGCATTGTCCTGTATGAACATTTCTAGCTGATTGAGCAATGATCACAGGGAAGGAACTGCATGTTGCTAAAGGAGCTTCTGATAAACGTTTGCATTCACTCTTCCATGTAGCTCTATGAGACCAAACGCATGCTGCAGAGAACATTCCCTAAAGCAACTAGATATGGGAGAAAAAAATTATTTACCTCACTATCGCAATTTTCAAGACTATTTAAAAATTGATGGATGTATTTCAATATTTATTTATATTATGTTATTTTTCCTAAGACTTAGAGGGTAGACGTTATTTGTTTATTGTATTAATGTTAGATGATATTGTATCCATTTAAGCTGGTGTGAGAAAGCAAAACCATGGCAAAGAGGTCACCCTGCCCCACCCCCTGGCATGTATGTCATTTCTGTTTCTGTCTCATTTCTGTCTTCTGTACATTGCATGTTTACATTTCTCTGCTCACTGTATATCACACACAATAGAATTCCACTCAGTTCCGTCCACCAGCTGAGAGAGAGCATTGCAAAATATGTTGCATCAACCAGATGGAAATGATTAGAAATGAGTTATTAAAACTATTATGTTTAGAAATGTGTTGAAAAAATCTGTTCTCTGTTAAACTGAAATTGGGGAAAAAAATAAACAGGGGGGCTATTTATTCAGGGGGGCTAATAACTCTGACTTCAGCTGTATATCGTCAGTGTGTGGCCCATGTCATGTGACGTCCCATAAGATGTGTGGCCCATGTCTGTTTGAACTAGCCTGTGTGCCTTGTATCAATCAATGACCTTCTAAAATATGCAACAGATGCATGTACTGATGCAACAGATGTATATATGCTCTGATTCTTTATCATTTTAGATTACTTGTAGGACTGGGCCGATAAACAATATTATATTGAATCACAATAAAATTTATGAAGCCAATCACATAGCAGAAATGTGCCACAATGGGAATCTAAAAGTGTGTTGATATTAGAGATGTACCAAATTTTTGCCGATAAATGGTATTATATCGAATCACAATAAAATTGATGTCAGTAACAATTAGAACCGCTGGACTTTTTTACACTATATTGATCTAGGAGCCAATCACATAGCAGAAATGTGCAACAATGGGAATCTAAAAGTGTGTTGATATTAGAGATGTACCAAATTTTCGGCCGATAAACGATATTATATCGAATCGCAATAAAATGTATGTCAATAACAATTATAAGCGCTGGACTTTTTTACATTATATTGATCTAGGAGCCAATCACATAGCAGAAATGTGCAACAACAGGAATCTAAAAGTGTGTTGATATTAGAGATATAGAAGATTTTAGGCCAATAAACGATATTATATCGAATCGCGATAAAGTTTATGTCAATAACAATGATAAATGCTGTACTTTTTTACACTATATTGATCTAGGAGCCAATCACATAGCAGAAATGTGCAACAATGGGAATCTAAGAGTGTGTTGATATTAGAGATGTACCAAATTTTTGGCTAATAAACGATATTATATCGAATCGCGACAGAATTTATGTCAATAACAATGATAAGCGCTGGACTTTTTTTTACACTATATTGATCTAGGAGCCAATCACATAGCAGAAATGTGCAACAATGGGAATCTAAAAGTGTGTTGATATTAGAGATGTACCAAATTTTTGCCGATAAATGGTATTATATCGAATCACAATAAAATTGATGTCAGTAACAATTAGAACCGCTGGACTTTTTTACACTATATTGATCTAGGAGCCAATCACATAGCAGAAATGTGCAACAATGGGAATCTAAAAGTGTGTTGATATTAGAGATGTATCAAATTTTCGGCCGATAAACGATATTATATCGAACCGCAATAAAATGTATGTCAATAACAATTATAAGCGCTGGACTTTTTTACATTATATTGATCTAGGAGCCAATCACATAGCAGAAATGTGCAACAACAGGAATCTAAAAGTGTGTTGATATTAGAGATATAGAAGATTTTAGGCCAATAAACGATATTATATCGAATCGCGATAAAGTTTATGTCAATAACAATGATAAATGCTGTACTTTTTTACACTATATTGATCTAGGAGCCAATCACATAGCAGAAATGTGCAACAATGGGAATCTAAGAGTGTGTTGATATTAGAGATGTACCAAATTTTGGCTAATAAACGATATTATATCGAATCGCGACAGAATTTATGTCAATAACAATGATAAGCGCTGGACTTTTTTTTACACTATATTGATCTAGGAGCCAATCACATAGCAGAAATGTGCAACAATGGGAATCTAAAAGTGTGTTGATATTAGAGATGTACCAAATTTTTGCCGATAAATGGTATTATATCGAATCACAATAAAATTGATGTCAGTAACAATTAGAACCGCTGGACTTTTTTACACTATATTGATCTAGGAGCCAATCACATAGCAGAAATGTGCAACAATGGGAATCTAAAAGTGTGTTGATATTAGAGATGTATCAAATTTTCGGCCGAATAAACGATATTATATCGAACCGCAATAAAATGTATGTCAATAACAATTATAAGCGCTGGACTTTTTTACATTATATTGATCTAGGAGCCAATCACATAGCAGAAATGTGCAACAACAGGAATCTAAAAGTGTGTTGATATTAGAGATATAGAAGATTTTAGGCCAATAAACGATATTATATCGAATCGCGATAAAGTTTATGTCAATAACAATGATAAATGCTGTACTTTTTTACACTATATTGATCTAGGAGCCAATCACATAGCAGAAATGTGCAACAATGGGAATCTAAGAGTGTGTTGATATTAGAGATGTACCAAATTTTTGGCTAATAAACGATATTATATCGAATCGCGACAGAATTTATGTCAATAACAATGATAAGCGCTGGACTTTTTTTTACACTATATTGATCTAGGAGCCAATCACATAGCAGAAATGTGCAACAATGGGAATCTAAAAGTGTGTTGATATTAGAGATGTACCAAATTTTTGCCGATAAATGGTATTATATCGAATCACAATAAAATTGATGTCAGTAACAATTAGAACCGCTGGACTTTTTTACACTATATTGATCTAGGAGCCAATCACATAGCAGAAATGTGCAACAATGGGAATCTAAAAGTGTGTTGATATTAGAGATGTATCAAATTTTCGGCCGATAAACGATATTATATCGAACCGCAATAAAATGTATGTCAATAACAATTATAAGCGCTGGACTTTTTTACATTATATTGATCTAGGAGCCAATCACATAGCAGAAATGTGCAACAACAGGAATCTAAAAGTGTGTTGATATTAGAGATATAGAAGATTTTAGGCCAATAAACGATATTATATCGAATCGCGATAAAGTTTATGTCAATAACAATGATAAATGCTGTACTTTTTTACACTATATTGATCTAGGAGCCAATCACATAGCAGAAATGTGCAACAATGGGAATCTAAGAGTGTGTTGATATTAGAGATGTACCAAATTTTTGGCTAATAAACGATATTATATCGAATCGCGACAGAATTTATGTCAATAACAATGATAAGCGCTGGACTTTTTTTTACACTATATTGATCTAGGAGCCAATCACATAGCAGAAATGTGCAACAATGGGAATCTAAAAGTGTGTTGATATTAGAGATGTACCAAATTTTTGCCGATAAATGGTATTATATCGAATCACAATAAAATTGATGTCAGTAACAATTAGAACCGCTGGACTTTTTTACACTATATTGATCTAGGAGCCAATCACATAGCAGAAATGTGCAACAATGGGAATCTAAAAGTGTGTTGATATTAGAGATGTACCAAATTTTTGCCGATAAATGGTATTATATCGAATCACAATAAAATTGATGTCAGTAACAATTAGAACCGCTGGACTTTTTTACACTATATTGATCTAGGAGCCAATCACATAGCAGAAATGTGCAACAATGGGAATCTAAAAGTGTGTTGATATTAGAGATGTACCAAATTTTCGGCCGATAAACGATATTATATCGAATCGCAATAAAATGTATGTCAATAACAATTATAAGCGCTGGACTTTTTTACATTATATTGATCTAGGAGCCAATCACATAGCAGAAATGTGCAACAACAGGAATCTAAAAATGTGTTGATATTAGAGATATAGAAGATTTTAGGCCAATAAACGATATTATATCGAATCGCGATAAAGTTTATGTCAATAACAATGATAAATGCTGTACTTTTTTACACTATATTGATCTAGGAGCCAATCACATAGCAGAAATGTGCAACAATGGGAATCTAAGAGTGTGTTGATATTAGAGATGTACCAAATTTTTGGCTAATAAACGATATTATATCGAATCGCGACAGAATTTATGTCAATAACAATGATAAGCGCTGGACTTTTTTTTACACTATATTGATCTAGGAGCCAATCACATAGCAGAAATGTGCAACAATGGGAATCTAAAAGTGTGTTGATATTAGAGATGTACCAAATTTTTGCCGATAAATGGTATTATATCGAATCACAATAAAATTGATGTCAGTAACAATTAGAACCGCTGGACTTTTTTTACACTATATTGATCTAGGAGCCAATCACATAGCAGAAATGTGCAACAATGGGAATCTAAAAGTGTGTTGATATTAGAGATGTACCAAATTTTCGGCCGATAAACGATATTATATCGAATCGCAATAAAATGTATGTCAATAACAATTATAAGCGCTGGACTTTTTTACATTATATTGATCTAGGAGCCAATCACATAGCAGAAATGTGCAACAACAGGAATCTAAAAGTGTGTTGATATTAGAGATATAGAAGATTTTAGGCCAATAAACGATATTATATCGAATCGCGATAAAGTTTATGTCAATAACAATGATAAATGCTGTACTTTTTTACACTATATTGATCTAGGAGCCAATCACATAGCAGAAATGTGCAACAATGGGAATCTAAGAGTGTGTTGATATTAGAGATGTACCAAATTTTTGGCTAATAAACGATATTATATCGAATCGCGATAGAATTTATGTCAATAACAATGATAAGCGCTGGACTTTTTTTTTACACTATATTGATCTAGGAGCCAATCACATAGCAGAAATGTGCAACAATGGGAATCTAAAAGTGTGTTGATATTAGAGATGTACCAAATTTTCGGCCGATAAACGATATTATATCGAATCGCAATAAAATAGAGATGTAGAGAGGTACCAACATTCGGGCACCGAAAATTTATTGGCAATCGAAAATATAATATGTTAATATGCCATTTAATGGACCCTCTAGTTTTTGTGGCTTCAGTCATTGTTGGTGTACTCTTTTTAAATCTGGAAGCATTAACATCCTATATCGAAATATATATCGTCATCGTTCAATATGGGAAAAAAATTATCGAGATTGCATTTTTGCCATATCACCCAGCCCTAGATACATTGATTTTAATGGCCCATATGATTTACAGGGAGAATACAGAACTTTAAGTTTTACTTAAATAGAAATTTGAATTAAATAGAAAGTCAGTTATTATTTATTTAATCATTGTGGATGGGAGTGATCGGGAGTTTTGAGCCGGCATTATTTAATGGGTTAGTTCACCTAAAAATTTAATTCATGTTATTAATTACTCACACTCACATCGTTCCAAAGACTTTCTTTTATCTCCAGAACACAAATTAAGATGTTTTAGAACAAATCTGAGAGCTCCCCCATACTCTACAGACAGCAAAGTTCCTAACTCATTCAAAGTCCAGAAAAGATTCTAAAACATCCTAAAAATAAATCATATACCTTTAGTGATTCAATCAGAATATTATCAAGATAAGTGAATACTTTTGATAGCAGATAAAATAAAAAGAAAAATTAATTTAATAGTTTCTTCTCTTTAGTGTCAAGCACATGACCTGTACCTCCCTGGATGCATACACGCAACTTCCTCTGTTTGAAAGAAAGCGCAGGTACAATCTGAGGTAATACGTCAGAGGAGTGACCAAAAACTGACACTGAGGAGAAGGAATTTGAATAAAGTGGTTATTTTGTGTTTTATGTGCACACAAACATATTCTTATAGCTTGATATTATTCCGATTGAATCACTGAAGGCATGTGGTCTGTTTTGAGGATGTTATTTGGTATTTTTTTTGGACTTTGAATGAGTCTGGAATAGGCATGGGCCGATATAAGATTCTGACGGTATGATAACCTTGAGTAAAAACATCACGGTTTCACGGTATTGTGATCTCTGCTCTGAAATATATTGTTTTTAAATGTCTGGATAACAAACAGCAACTTTTTTCTCTTTTAACACAATATATTGTAATTTGGGAAACATTTAAGATATTTTGTTACTGTAAACATGTCAGGCTAAATAATTCAAATGAATCATTGACTTCTGCTGTCTTCATTAGTTTCAAAAACACAGATTTCATTACAATTAAAACAGCATCTTTTGATATCTTTTCTGCTGGAGATACTGTTGTCCAAAAAAATGTATAAATAAATAAAAAATATTCTTGCATATAGTATACCTTAGGAAAGATATAACAGAAAATTTTGGCAGTTTTAAAACCTTGACTTAACCTTGAAAACGATTATCGTCCCATACCTTGTCTGGAACCTTGTTGTCTTTGTAGGACGAGGGAACTTTCAGATTTAATCCTAATTTGTCTTCTGAAGATGGTTTAGGGGGTTTCGGAACATGACTAACACTTCTCAGGGGTTTGAAACATGACTAACACTTTAAAGGGCCAATTATTAATTTGTCAACTTTAACTGCAGTTTGGCACTTTCACTTTTTATTCAGGAACATTTCCTGCATGTCGCCCGTGACAAACGAGATATTGAAAGCGAGGAACTGCTGGAAGAGTTTTAATGCAATGTTTGATACCGAACGGTGAATGGGAGAAAAAATATCCTCCACATTTCTCGGTAACTTAGATAACTCGGTAGGTAGCGTCATAAAGCCGTGCGTATATAGACTGTCCTGTCACAAAATGCGGCGAAAATCCTGCACGACGGGAATAATTTGATTAAGGTGTTTACATGTTTACATTAGGAGAGCAGCATTTACAGCGGATCTTTCAGTCTATAATATTGTACTATAATATTGCAGGTCTCCGAAATCTGTCATGCATATTAATGAAGTTGCACGTCATACACAATAGGGCGCGCTAATTGGTTTAAACAAAGTCTTTCTCATGAATTAATGCCGCACCCTCAGAGACGTCATGATGTACTCGCAGGTACAGTACAGACAGCCACTCTCCATACTGGATTTACACGCAAGTATCTCATGGCCGTGACGCAGCTTCAAAAATTCGTTTCAAACCGGAAGAACGAATTTGCTCAAAATAACGCAAAAACAACCAATTTTCACTTTTTAGTGCAATATATGTGTCCTAACAGTGTTTATAGCAGCGTGGGACACACATATGACTGTCAACAGCTCAAAAAATGTGTTTTGGTGTTTCGTGACCCTTTAAGAGTGAAATAAGGCTTTGTTGTACTAAGTCCGAAGCAATTAATCACAGAATACAAGAAAGACCTTTTTTTATTATTTTAATATAACATATTCAAACAATTGTCAAATCAAACACTTTCATAATCACTGAGGCCCATTAGAGGGCTACAACCCACCGATTCAGAATCCTTGCCCTGTATCATGACACTTGTGAATTGTATGTAGCCTCAATTGTAGCCTCAGTGTCCTGTTCTTAGCTGACAGACGTGGCACCATTTGGTCTTCTGCTGGGGTGGTACATCACCTTCAAAGTTGGACATGTTCAGACAGGCAAGGAGAGATGGTCTTCTGCAGACCTAGTTTGTATCGAGTGGTTATTTGAGTTACTGTTGCCTCTGTCAGTTGGAACCAGTCTGTTCATTGTCCTCTGACCTCTAGCATCAACAAGGCATTTTCACCCACGGAACAGCTGCTCACTGGAGGCTTTCTCTTTCTCTGACCGTTTTCTGTAAATTCTAGAGGTGGTCGTAACTTGTTTGTGAATATTCCAGTAGATTGGCAGTTTCTGAAATACTCAGACCATCCTTTCTGACAAAACAAGAGTCATGTTGTCATGTACTGTAATTTCTGAGACTACATTAAAGTGCTGTTTTGATTATTTGAATCAGCCTATCGTCAGTCGTTATTCGTTTTTTCAGGGTTAAATGTTAGTAAGCTTGCTCTCCATTGTCATTCCATGTGTGCGGCTCAAAGCGTATGCTAAGACTTGGCTTTTCAAATGGCCTACATTCCTCAAATTCTGGTACATGAACATGAAATGGCCCTAAAACCGATTAGTAAAACAACTGAGTAGTGCCAGCGCGGCCAGAGTACGTCCACAGAGTCTAGTCTAATCTAGCATTACTTGCCTCTGTTGCGTCTTGTTTATTTTAGCAATCTGTATTGATGTTGTTCTCAGTGTTCGAGTGTTTCGAAACAACTGTTTATTTAGAAGCTTCTTGGCAAAATTGCTCCTACTAGAATTAGGTTGAGTTGAGGTTATTTCAGAGATTGACTGCTGAGTAATGGCCTTTTTATTTTTCCTAAATATTATGTAATCGGATCATTCTCTGATTCAGACGTCTGCTCGTATCCTCACTCATTAATCTGTCTCCGCCTGGAAACTGGAAAGCCTCCAGAATCAAACAAACAAGTAAAAATGGAAACATGTGCTCTCCAGAAATACTTTTTGGATGTTATTATTTACAGTTTGAGATATTTCTGGAGATATAAAAAGCCTTTTTTGCAGTTCGTGTTTATAGGTGCGTGGATTTGGGTTAAAGGGATTTCATGGAGCAATTCTTTTTGAAGCGGTTGCTTTCAGTTTTCACACATCATTGATCTTTGTGGAATATTATGTCACCGACTCAGTCTTTTAAGACTTCCTTTTAAGTTTCTGCCTCAATTCAGTCTCTTGTGTCAGGTCTGACACTGTACTTCAATTCTTGGAAAGAAAACTGGGATCCTGCTTTACTTCTTAAATGAAAGATCAAGCAAATTCAGCATAACACTTTTCTTCCAAGCATTTACTCTCGTCCCTCAGCCTTTTTCTCTGCCATCTACTTCACAGCACATTCAGAGCTGCAGAACCCACTTTGGTTTTCAAAACTGCCCCCTGGCATTCCCAAGCCTTCCGTGCCATGCTCCCTCCCCCCGACCCCCCTCCCATATTGTCCTTTTGCCCGTTTCCCTCAATGTCGTAAATTACAAGCGACACAAACCCTTGCCTAATGCTCTGGCATGGAAGACTTCCAACCAGAAGAGCTCTGGGCTGGCATCATTGATTGCGGTAAGCAGTTCTCTCTCCCTCGCTCTCTTAGTGAGAGGAAAACAGCCATGCCAAACGGGTGCTTCCATGGAGGTTTATAAAATACAGCGCTAGTGGCAGCTAAAGACATGACTAAACTTAAATAACACACGTCATGTGTGGCCCAAAAATGCATGATGGTGTTAGGCAGGCTCTTGCGTTTATTATATTTATGTCCAGTAGTTACATGTAGACAATAATAGTGGTTTTGTTTAATTACTGTTGCTTGTAGATGTTTGGGATTTTTTGATTAACCCCCAGGACATTTCATGCATTTAACCGACAGGTAAAATAAGTTTTTACACTAATAATCAGTGGTGGTGTATGAAAGCTTGTTGCTGAAGTGGAATAACAATTTTGAATTTAGATATTGTTAATAATCATAATATAAAAAATAATAATGGTGATTATAATTATTGTAGCAATTAGTAATGTCATAATATATTACACAGCCATATCACCCTGCAGCCCAAGACCGGTTACTCACTGAAGCTAAGCAGGGCTGAGCCTGGTCAGTACCTGGATGGGAGACCACATGGAAAAACTAGGTTGCTGTTGGAAGTGGTGTTAGAGAGGCCAGCAGGGGGCGCTCAACCTGTGGTCTGTGTGAGTCCTAATGCCCCAGTAAAAGTGAAGGGGACACTACACTGTTGGTGGGCGCCGTCTTTCGGATGAGACGTTAAACCGAGGTCCTGACTCTCTGTGGTCATTAAAAATCCCATGGGACTTCTCGTAAAGAGTAGGGGTGTAACCCCGGTGTCCTGGCCAAAGTCCCTCAATCGGCCCTTACCCATCATGGCCTCCTAATTATCCCCATCCACCGAATTGGCTCTATCACTGTCTCTTCACTCCACCAATAGCTGGTGTGTGGTGAGCGCACTGACGACGTTGTCCTGTGGCTGCCGTCGCATCATCCACGTAGATGCTACACACTGGTGGTGGTGTGCAGAGACCCCCCTCATGATTGTGAAGCGCTTTGGGTGTATGGCCATACACAAAAAATGCACTATATAAATACAACATTACAATACAACCAATACATTATAATATACTGGCATTGGCAGTGAACATGATATTCGAAATTATAATAGGATGCTCAAAATAACCAATTTACCCTTAAACAAAAGGGTGCATTTTTAACTGATTAATGGTATCAGTTAAATGATAAAAAAATATTATTTGATATATTTTTAAAGTTTTGCCGCATATAGGGCCGATCACAGTGAACACGCTTTTTGCATTGAGAGGGGCATCTTTTGAATGGTTTACTAATGGCCGTGAGTGTTTTGCGCGCTGCTTATGCGTCCTGCGCGCCTCAAGTTTTTTCGCTTTTTCATTCTTCAATCAAATGAAAGCAGAGGCAGGGTTTCCCTCGAGGTGTCAAGACGACTACGAAGAACTTTTAAAGATGGAGGAGAGACTAGTGGTCGCTGTCTCAAGTTATCCAGAGCTGTATGACTTCACAAATCTTGAATATCCCAATGTTATTAAATATTACAATTATAACAATATTGACAGAAACACTCGCGCACAATAGACCAGCTGATTCAGTTGTTTCGTAGTGACATAAAGCAAACCGCGTTTTTTTTTTCTTGTCAGTAAAAAAGGCAGTGTGGTGCACCTTGCGTTTTTGGAACAGAAAAACGTGTTCAGTGTGATCAGCCGCACCAACCTGAGGCTTTCATTTTACAGCTTATAAAACATGTATGCAAGTGAATGCAATATCATATGTTAACAACAAAATAGTTATATGCTATAGTAGCCTATACTTCACAAAAAGTCAACATATAAGCCTTGTTATTGTCTTTCATCATACGCAGTGCACGCACATGAACTGCTAGTGAGAGAGGAAATGAAAGCACACAAACTCTAAGGTAAAACCAGATGCTCAAGACATAATCTTTATTGACTTGTATGAAAAATGTTGACAGAGGCTTGTGATATAGGAATTAGAGTGGAACATTAATTAAATGCATAGACCTACTTTACGTTTCGTAATACGATACGTTATCGTTTTGAGGTATATGTTGTATGTTAAAAAACATATTATGGAAAAGGATCTACGATTTTTAAAATGATTCAGTCAGTATTTTCATTTTGTAATCTAAATTTGTCATTTAAGTGAACATATCAATTTATTTTATTTAATTTATTCTGTTTTTCAGTGATGTTGGAAACACTGCAGATGTGAAGATATTCTGATATTGTTCTGTTTTTAATGTGTTCGCATGTTAAACCAAATCAGTATTTTAAAATGCAATATTTAATGTGTCAGACACAAAATAGACACTTCAATAATAATAAAAAAAAAATAATAATTTAATATTTATCAGACCAGTTAACCGTTAATAATCGGTTAACGAGTGGCGGTTGTCGGTTGGCAAAATTAACTTTTAAAATTTTAATATTCATAAATTTAAAGTGCACATAACATAAAATGACAAATACACTTTCCAGTTCCATTACAGCATGTGGACTTGTTTCATTAATTTGGTGTCAAACTCATAAAAGTAAAACTAGTTTAGAAATGTTTTGACTGATGAAGAGATTTCAAGCACAATTTTGACAGTATGTGGTTTATTAGTGCTATTAAAGCTATCTTAGTTATGTATATAAGGATATTGTAAATACTGAATATTTGTTAGGCAATGCTAATTGACCTTTTCTTATCGTTGTATAAAATATTATTTCTGCGTCATTCTGTGATAAGAAGCACATCAGTTATTTACACACGATTGATGATATAACATGGGTTTGGAGTACGGCTGCACAATAACAGAAAAAAAATGATAATCACAATTATTTTGCTCAAAATGTTAATCACGATTAATAATAACGATTATTCCTTTGTATATATATATATATATATATATATATATATATATATATATATATATATATATATATATATATATATATATATATATATATTATAATTAAATAAAATATAAATAATATATCATATTATTCGGTAACACTTTAGAATAACTATCTGTTATAACTAGTTAATAAACCATTATTGAACTGTTAGTTAATGAGTTATACTGTAAATGACTTGTTAAATAAAAGTTAATAGTTTGTTAATTATTTATAACTGTGCCTTATAGATAGCCAATAGATAACTTACAAGCTGTTAGTTAACAAGTTATAAATGACTTTTTAACTGTATTTTAATGATTTAGAACTATACCTAATAAGTAAATGAGGAATAGTTGCAACTTTAGAATAACGTCCCAATAACATACATAAGCTAATAACTAAAACTTAACTAATATATTAACTCACACTTTACAGATCAGTTGTTCATAGTTTGTTAACCATCTACTAATACCAGTGAAACTTGGTATAACAGCAAATGGATAGAACAAGTTCAAGCTACAGAAATTAGGGAATAATAACAGGGGGTATCGTACAGAGGAGTTACTGGTAGACCATCTCAGAGTTATTGAATGGCATGAGTGTCTCTCCTGTAAGCATCGCAAAGGGCTGTTAGGAAGTATAATCCATGACATTACTGTGATGTATGGACATGTACCTCAGAAATTCTGTTTATCCAGTGTTTAGCACAAACAGTGACCAAACCTCATGGGTTTGTATTCTGTTGTATTCTGCTGTTCTGCCATGTGATGGCTCAGTATGTGTGTCTCTATACATTAAACACAATTTCATCTGTGGAGTTTCTTTGGTAAAGTACAGTACACAGAAATACCTATGAGTGGAACAAGGTTAAGGTACAACAATTTTATATTTTAAATATCACATCAATTTTTTTGTAGCTTGAACTTGTTCTATCCATTTGCTGTTCTACAAAGTTTCAAAGTTTAATTAACAAACTATTAACTTTTATTTAACAAGTCATTTACAACCCATTAACTAACAGTTTATTAATGGTCCATTAACTAATTATAACGCATAGTTATTCTAAAGTGTTACCTATTATTCAATATATCATATTTATGGTGGCTTGAGAAAATCATAACTATCCGCCAGACTGTCATACAGACTTAAGGTTACGCTCATTTAACTCAGACTACCAATCTGCCAATCACTGATGACCTTTTAACTTACTAGCCACACCCTAGCAGCCACTTACACCACCCTAGCAACTGTCCCATAGACTTCCATTGTAAAAAAAAAACAAACAAAAAAACTGCCATTGACTTTACATTGGACATACTAACAACATACCAATTCATACTAACAATATACTACTCCATACCAGAAACATACTAAACATATTAGCAAGATGCTAATTCATACTATAAACGTACTAGCAACATGCGTATTCATACTAACAATATACTAATCTATACGGGAAACATACTAACAAACATACTAATCATACTAACAAAGATGCTAATTCATACTAAATTCATGCTAACGGCATGCTAGTTTATACTAGAAACATGGTAGTGACATGCTAATTCATACTCAATGCTAACTACATGCTAATTTATGCTAGAAACATGGTAATTTATCTCTCTCTCTCTCTCTCTCTCTCTCTCTCTCTCTTTCTCTCTCAAATACACAACAAAATAATCATACTTAAAATTGTCAAATGTCAACTGAACTGAAGTAAAGAAGAGGTTCACATAAGAAATGAGTGAGACATCTTTAGGCAACTAAGTCTCTTCCTCCATTACTGCTCCTGAGGTACCTGTAAGTGTTGTAAATGAAATACAGCCTAATTTATAATTATAGCTACCCAGCAAAAGGAACCAACAGAGATAGAAATAATATCAACTTCCCCATAAACATGTTTTTAAAGTTTACTGGCATTCTTTCACTTAAGACAAATCACAGTAAGAGCTGAGTGATATGACACGATGCATAAATGTGCGTTAAAGTCTTATATTCAGCCGTTTACCTTTGTTTGTGTCTCATTGCACACATACTGTATATGGCAAATTTGACAATATACACGTTAAACTAGCAAAAGACATTATGCCTAGTCAGGGTGGCGCTGAATACATTTCTATATGTATATCCAGCATTTTGACTTCTGAATGCTGTAATGATACGCATGGCTACATGTTTCACAGAAAGCTCATTTACTCTTCCTGCACAGATATTATGTTTAATACAACCGTAGATAATCTTAAAATAAGGAAAATGTTTGTAGTTGTTGTAATGTCACTAGGAGACATTGTGGCCAATTAAATGCAGCCTAGGGCGTGCACGCTAATAATACTGTGTGCAAAGTAACAGTTGGTGTTTTGTTCAGTTTGGACTGTTTTTTACCAGCATTTTACAATGGTGCTTTAGGCTCAGTGTATGTCATTTCCATGTACATAATTCTGTCCTGTTCGTTTAATTAATGAGACTGATGTTACCCTTGTTTAGAAGTTTATAGTGTGAAACAGTTAATAAATGCCCAGGATTAAGTGCTTAAGCCAGGTGTGAAACATGCTTTAACATACAGTAAATCACAGCAGTTATGCATTTTCATTTCCTGTTGTGATTGTTATGTACCAGTCTCAGTGACTTGCTTGTGTTTGCAGCTAGTTTGTTTTGGACTAGAAACATGCATATTTTTATAAAATAGCACCTCATTGGCATAGTTGATGGATGATTTATTTACACATTTAAGTGGTACTTCATTCCATAAATCATTTTATTTATTTACTTATTTCATGCAATGTATGCATTTTATTGTTGTGATTTTGTATGTCTAATACAAAGGAACCATCATGATGAGCAGAAACTGTCATTTTGTGGATGTGCATTATAATGCATGATGTCTGAGTGTTGCTTGGAATTTGTCATTTTTGGTGTAGTAGTTGATAGAAAAACGACAGCAACGTTGTTCTTTCAAATACAAGACACCATTTTAGATCCATGTTCTATTCTGCTATCTTTGTCTGTTATAGTGAAATCACAAAATAAAATGCATTATGCTCCTGCAATGCAGCATTGGTTCAAATTAAACTTGAAATCACTAATACTCAAAAAGTCATCATGAAAAGTTTCAGTTAAACACTTGAATTGGACACATAGTAAAATATATAGTTCTTCTTTCGTTGTTGTTGTTGTTGTTATATATGTATATATTAGGGTTGTCACGATACTGGAATTCGATACCAGTCGGTACTGAAATTTTAAAAACGTCCATTTCCCGCGAACATTTAAGCGATGTGGAGCAGGGCAAACAGCACTGATTTGCCATATTGTTCTCATGCTCAACAGAAATTACTGTGATTGGCCATGAAGGTCATCAGTTCACCAAAATCACCGCTGTTTACTGGGTATAACCACAGATACAGGGACACTGCAGCATTTCAAAGTCACATCGATCAGCTGGTTTTTCTATAAGATGATATACGAGCGATCCGCTGATGAATCGTGGCTTTAAAACACTCCTCTGTCCTTGTATCTGTGGTTAAACGCAGGAAACAGAAGTGAGTTCAGTCTTTTCTGTTGGGCATGTGAACACAATGGCAAAAAGAACGTGCTCCACATCGCTTAAATGTTCGCGTGAAATGGATGTTTTTAAAATTTCAGTACTGATTGGTATCGAATTCCAGTATCAAGACAACCCTAATATATGCCTCACAGCAAGAAAGTCACTGGTTCAAGCCTCGGGTTGGTCAGTTGGCGTTTCTGTGTGGAGTTTGCATGTCCTCTCTGTGTTTGCGTGGGTTTCCTCCGGGTGCTCCGGTTTCCCCCACAAGTCCAAAGACATGCGCTATAGGTGAATTGGGTAAGATAAAATTGTCCATAGTGTGAATGAGTGTGTTTGGATGATTCCCAGTGATAGGCTGCAGCTGGAAAGGTATCCGCTGCGTAAAACATATGCTGGATAAGTTGGCGGTTCATTCTGCTGTGGCGACCCCAGATTAATAAAGGGACTAAGCTGAAAAGAAAATGAATAAATAAATAAATAAATATAGTTTTATTGATACACAGGCATCAGTGGAATGGGCACAATGAGCGATGTAGCACAATATTATGATATTTCTTCAAAAGCAGATCATGAAGACATTTTAAATGTCCATGATCAAATATAGTCATATTGCACACCCCTATTCACAGACATTCAATTCTATTCAATTGCAACTGTCCGATGCTATCACACTCTTGCTGCAAACATATCATAAATGTAACTGCACAACAAAGCAGGAGAACAGGAAGACAAATCAAATCAATAAGACTTGATTCTATTAAGTTTATAAACAAGTAGTTTCATTAGCAAACATAGATTGACTAAGAATGAAATAATACCCAATAAAAGCAGATTTATCAGCAAGATGTGTATTTATATATTTATTTAGTTTGTTTGTTTATTTTGACCATGAGCCATGTTGTCGTATGTTTACCTGTCTATGTGTGCCTGTGCTACCAGGAAGACTGGCTTTAAACTATGTCCTAGTCTATGTGTGCTGGGCTGTCTTGCTGACCGGCTTAAAGGGATAGTTCACCCAAAAATGAAAATTACTCCTCTTCAAGTGGTTCTAAACCAGGGGTGTGCAAACTCAGTCCTGGAGGGCCAGTGCCCTGCATAGTTTGGCTCCAACTCTAATCAAACGCACCTGAACATGCTAATCAGTTGCTGCGTCCCATTTCACATACTTGTACTACGCCCTAAAAGTATGTACTTTTTTTGTGAAGGAAAAATATATACTTTTGAGTGTGCAACAGAAGAGTATGCAAGCTTTGGGACATACTACTTCCTCATTAAACAGATCGTTGTGTTGCTTAGTTAAGAGCCCTGTCAATCATCCACATTTCTGTCGTATTTAGTTTCCTACCTTATTAAAGATGCAGCAGCAGGATAATCTCCCATTCAAGAGTCTTTCATGCAAAGAAATCTCCTCAGGTCTTTGGATAATTCTGCATTCAGACGGTAATGTCCAAACACGTCTTTATATAAGTTCAGTATTATTGTTGCAGATGAAATGTAACACAGACAACACAATTTAAATATTCTCCAGTCTGCTAGATATTAACTAACAGTCATTACTGAAGCCTCTCTGCTTGACGGTTGGTCTCGCGCATCCATCGTGTTTGTAGTTTGTTTACACTTTTCACCCGCGTTTTGTAGTTCTAATCGAATTCACGTCCAACGCGCAATGTACTGTGGGCAATATCAGCGGTTAGAGTATGGACGCTTCTACACTTAAAATTTTAACCGGAAATAGTAAACCATCCAGGAGTTTTTGGCATACTCTTTTCAACATACTACGATTTGGGACATACTAATTCTATTTTCACATACTATTTAGGACGGATATTATGCGGATTGGGACGCAGCAAATGTCTCCAAGATCACTAATTATCTATAAGCAGATGTGTTTGATCAAAGTTGGAGCTAAACTGTGCAGAACACTGGCCCTCCAGGATTGAGTTAGCCCATCCCTGTTCTAAACCTTTATGAGTTTCATTTTTCTGTTGAACACTAAAGAAAATGTTTGAAAAAAGTGGAAAACCCATAACCATTGACTTTCATAGTAGAAACAACTATGGAAGTCGATGGTTACCGGTTTTCAGACTTCTTTAAAATATGCTATTTTGTATTTAACAGAAAAAAAAAAGTCAAACAGGCTTGTGAAAAGTTAAGGGTCAGTAAATGATGACAGAATTTTCATTTATTGGTAACCTATCCTGTTAACACTAGTTAAATGTGAACCTGGGCTACCTTGCCGACTGGCTTGGCACTAAAATCACACTGCGCGTTAGGGATATGACCTAAAATCAAAACCTTATTTGAACACTTTACCTTGTTATGATTATTGAACTCTTATTGAATTCTTTTATTTTCAATTTTATTATTTATTTTTTTTACTTATTTTTTTCTCCATTGTAGTTAAATTTTTTAAATTTGTACTTTAAATATAAATTAAGGTTGAAAACTGTTCATTCATTTGAATAAATTTAGATTTAAAACACATTAATACTGAAAGTAAATAATGTTCTAATCTTTAGTTCTTTTGTCAAACAAATGTGGACATTCCTTCACTGATGCAGAAAGAACAGTAATTCTGCATCACAGGTCAGCTTTATTGACAGTTTGCATAATACATTGCCACAGATAATTGAATAAGGTTGTTGTACAATTGTGATCCTGCACTTGCTCGTCTTAAAGTCTTATTTGAAAACAAAGTTTGTAATAAATTACTCAATAATCAATCCAAAGCGTGTCAATTCTGTTTATGCTTATTAAATTGCCAGTTAAGGATGGTGTAATAACTTTTCATTTGGGTTTTTAAACATGATGTCATTATGCTAAAATGCTGATGTTGCACCTCAGTTATTTTTGGATTTGATCATCTTTTATAAATCTACAACCTTGTAGTCACATTATAAGAATGCTGTTTATAGCAACTTTGTATCTGCTTCATTCACTATGTCTGTCTTATCTATTTCTCCTTAAAGTTGATAAATCAGACAGACTGGATGTCACATTGAAAGCACTGTTAGATAAGTGCTCCAAGGACACCTATGAGGATGAAGATTCCCGAATTAGCCTAACTAAAGTCTTGCAAATCCTGGGAATGGCATGAGGGAGTAAAACCCATGGTGATAAAAAGTTAAGGGAGTAATATTGTTTTTGGTTGTTTTGTTTGTTTGTTTTTCCTTTTATTGCATGAAAAGAGCCTGAAGTGTCCTTGCAGTTGGTTTGCATTCTTTTAGTGGTTTACATTAAGAGTGTGTGATATTATAACAGTAATATCATGATTGGTGCTTCAATAATGTGTTTTAACAAGCTGCAAGTATTGAATGTATCGATCATTTCGGTGGAAAAAAAAGAATTTACCGCATGATAAAGTATGTTAAGTAAAGTAAAGTAGTTATAAAGTCCCAATAATCCAAGTTATAAAAAAAATATGGGTTTAATATTTGTAAGATGTATGATGTAGTTAAGAAATATCATGCAAGCAAGCCAAGTAGGGCTGCTCGATTACGCCCGATTACAGAAGCATCAGCCAATCAGATTGCTTTATGCAAATAGCCCAGCTCAGACAGTAGCCGATTGCGGACTATTTTTATTGGCTATTGCTGCTATGATGATCGCGTCAGCCCCACCTTCAGACACGATTTGTTATTGGATTAGAGCCCTCCGTCAAGTGTTGACGCTAAAGCCCTGTGTGAATCAGGTGTTATGAAAGAAATCACAATCATGAATATTAAGCTGGAGTTTTCTCAACATTTAAAATGAACTGCATTCTTACTACATGCTTTTTATCTTTGTATACTGTTTTTAATGGCCATAAAGTATGTTGTTAAACCAATGCCGATTGTCTATATGGTGCACCTATAGCAATTGCACTCTAAGAATTGCTGGGATGTTGTAACCAACGTTGCATCAAATATGAACAAACCCAACACTGGGTTCATTCATTCATTCATTCATTCATTCATTTTCCTTCGGCTTAGTCCCTTTATTCATCAAGGGTCGCCACAGTGGAATGAACCACCAACTTATCTAGCATATGTTTTACACAGCGGATGCCCTTCCAGCTTTAACCCAGTACTGGGAAACACCCATACACTTCTATTCACACACACACATACACTACGGCTAATTTAGTTTATTCAATTCACCTATAGCACATGTCTTTGGACTGTGGGGGAAACCGGAGCACCCGGATGAAACCCACGCCAACACGGGAAGAGCATGCAAACTCCACACAGAAATGCGAACTAATCCAGCTGGGACTCGAACCAGTGACTTCTTTCTGTGAGGCAACATTGCTAACCACTGACCCACTCTGTCGCCCCCAACACTGGGTTGACAGGAGTAATTTATGCAACACAGACTCATTCTGAAAATGTAGTCCCGTGGACGTTTCTGGAGACCGCGAAATATGTAGCCGGAGGTACGTATTGCTGCATTTAATTTTTTAAACGAACGCTACTGGGCGGTATGACGCCATTCCTTTTGGTGCTTACCAGCTGACCGCTTACCTCCAGTTAGTCCAGTTTGTCCAGTTAGCTCGTCGTGTACGTCGGCGGACTTGAGACACCAAAAGGAGTTGACCACGATGACGACAACCGGGTTCGAGTCCGGGGACCTCTGGTGGGTTTACGCGGCCTCTCGTGGATTCGCAAAAACAAAAACTGCAAAAATAAGTACCTCTCGGGACGTATTTCACAATCTCCAGGAACGTCCACGAGACTACGTTTGCAGAATGAGCCTGGGCCAAAAGCCACGTTAAGACAACTAAGCATTCTTAGAATGTGTACTGTCATAATTTATAATGTAGGATTTGTATTTTGTATTACATTTATGTCACATGTACTGTATAGTTTCAGAAGTGACATTTATATATTGCAGGGAATTGTCTAATTTATTGTTATGTGTGTGTGAGTGTAGAGTTCACTCATAAAATTGACATGAAGTTGAAACTGTTGTACCAATAGCAAGGTTCTGGTGTATCTGGTGCAGTGGTGGAAAGAGTACTGAAAAATCCTACTCAATTAAAAGTACCATTACTTGCCTAAAAATGTAGTGCAAGTAGAGTAAAAGTATCTGTTGTAAATATTACTCAAAGTATGAGTAAAAAGTAGCCCTTTTAAAAGTACTCAAGAGTAGTGAGTAGTGAGTATTATGCTGTTAAAAGCTGATGCGTTTACATATAATTTGTGCATGTGTGTGTAAACGTAACATTCTGTAGTGCATTTAGTTATTGCCCAGAAGACACACAACATCATGAGACATTAATATTAGGTTAGATTTAAGTTTTAATGTCAGGTGACCAAAATTAATTGTCAAGCCAGCAGGTAAGGACAACATTATTTTGATGTCAAATGACGTTGATATTTGGTTGATTTTAGGTAGTTAGAAAGTGATCAAAATCCAGCGTTGAGCCAATATCTTAAACCAGCATCATATAGGATGTCTAATACTGACATTTATTCATCAGGTACGGCAACCAAAATCCCAACGTCTGATAGATGTCATAGGGGTAACGTTCACACAATGTCAAGCTGTAACATCATTAGATGTTGATATTTGGTTGGTTTTAGGTTGGAAATTGGATATTGATGTTGGCCTGACATTGAGTTCTGACGTCAACCTGATTTTCATTTCTAAACAAAATGCAAAGTCCCCATGACGTTAGGGTTCAACGTCAATCAGACGTCATGTTGACGTCTTTGTGCCTGCTGGGTGTTTAAGACCATTTCGGTCATCATTCAGTAAACATCCGTCATCTTCTCATCAGTGACATGCATCTAAACAGTCTCTGGGTCAATGCACGTAAAGATTTTGAACATCTTCATGGACACTTTTAATACTTCCAAACAGTTTGCTGCAATTATAAAGTGCACACGTCTTGAGGTAGTTCATTATAATGTGATTTACCTTCTACGGTATGTGCGGTTTGATTGCACAGGAATTTCAGGACTGATTTTTCTAATCTCCATGGACAAGAAAAATAAAGTAGTGACTTCAGGTTGAAGGAAAGTAGTGGAGTAAAAGTACAGATACTGCAATAAAAATGTACTCAAGGAAAAGTAAAAGTATACATTTTTAAAACTACTCAGTAAATTACAATTCCTGAGAAAAACTGCTCAATTACAGTAATTTAAGTATTTGTAATAAGTTACTTCACACCACTGATCTGGTGTATGTTCTGCTGTTTATTAAGCACTATTTTTGATCAAAAGAATAAAGTGCATTGCCATTATTGTAATACCATACCATTATCGCATTTACAAGATTCTAACTTGTAATAGAAGCTCACATTCTTGCAGAACTTGTAATTGCAACTTGTAACCGTGAATGCTATAAGAGTTACGACTTTGATCATGTGAGCACTGTACCTGCAGATTGATTTAGCCATTTATAGTGTTGGCTTAATTGCACAATGCACTATTCGGTGTCTGTGGATTTAAACAGAACCAAATACACTGATACTTGTTTTCTTATTGAAATGAAAAATAGTATTACAGTGACCAAAAATATAATTCTGCATCACAGAGCGCTCTCTCTCTCTCTCTCTCTCTCTCTCTCTCTCTCTCTCTCTCTCTCTCTCTCTCTCTCTCTCTCTCTCTCTCTCTCTCTCTCTCTCTCACAGTGTTGCCATGTCCATCTATTTTAAATATATTTGAACTTATAGTTTGGTTTGGCTGATGAAGCAATTATGTTTATGTTAATTTTACTCATGTGGCCTATACATTGATTACGTTTATTATAGTTATTGTAGAAGTCAGATGGTTTTAGCACTATTTTGGTATTATTTTCTATGTAAAGCATGTTGGTTTATTGTAGACTTGCTTTTTTCACTATAATCTGGTAATTTATATGCATATACCACTCTTTTGAACGACAAAAACTTTTCCAGAAAACAGGTATTTTTCTTGAGCAAGGCAGTGAATTCTGAATAGAAATTAAATAAATTAAGCATTGTCTATAAAATATTTGCTGAATGTGACACACTTGTTGCTTTGTGCACTGATTAACAGTACCATTTTAGTGTTTAAATAGTGGAGAAGTCTCGTGACTGTGTCCGTTTGTGCTTAAATGGCCCCTTAATGATGCTGAATCTGTAAGCAGCATTAAGTCTGAGCTCAGGCTCCAGTAACACAGTATTCCTGGACAGATCACTGTTACGAACCTTCACTTAGGAAACAAAGATACTATTTGGTTCTTTTACAGATCACAAAAATGAGTGTTTTTTTTAACAGTGGTCTTTGGAGGTCATTTTTAGAGTTGGCTAATTGCACTCAATAATTTGATTTATATAAACAAAGAAATTAAATTTGTTTTCTTCAGATGATATAAATCTTATTTGAAGCCATTTATATTTGTCAGGAAGAAAGGAAAAAAAAAATAGTGATGTGCTCCGAGGAGCTTATATTTAGAAAAAGGGGATGATTTGCAGCATCATTATCTTGAAGTTGATTTGGAGTTCATAGTCATTGAGAGGGTTTGTACATTGTAAAAAATAATTTTGCAAAACGCCACCACAACAAAAGCTTTTATGTTACTTTAACTTCTTTTAATAAGTGTACTGGGTTTCAACTAATTTTTCTTTAAGTTGTACATAGTTTTACTTAATACTTTTTTGTCAGTTTGACTTTGTAAGTTGAGATGACTAGAAAAAATTATTTACTTAAAAAAAACAATAATAAGGCAGTAAGACTTTTTTTTTGCACTGTAATTGTACTTTAAAATGATAATATATGCAAGCTGATTTATTCAGTATTTTAAAGGGTTAAAGAGTTTGTTTTGATTACATATAGTAATCAAAGGTATGGATAATTTCGGGCTTTTTACATACTTTTTTTCTCTATTTTATTATTTGTTTTGGATTAGAGCTTAGTATATTACTTAACAATGCATTTCTTTCAATGTTTCTTATTAAATTAGTTTTTTTTTCCATCCTGGCCAGCTTTATATGAGTTGCAAGACGGTCCCCATTGGGAGAACAAGGGGTTAGTGAGTCTTTCTCCAGGGCGCATTAATAATTCCTTACTAACTGTGTTTTTTCTGAACATCTAGATGTTTAACAATTGCTGTACTACTACTACTACTACTACTTTCTAATAATCAGCATTTGTTGTGGTGCATGTTCTGCAGAGTAAATAAATATAAGCCCTGTAGCCTAATTTACCTTGTATGCAAGTTATACAGAGCATGGAAATATATATATATATATATAGCATTTAAAACACATGCACCAAATATTTAGGCTGTTCATAAAATTTTGAATTCATGTTTAAAAAGTTTTATACTATATACAGTACATTGAATACATTTGTGTACGGGTGACGCAGTGGCGCAGTGCTGTCACCTCACAGCAAGAAGGTCGCTGGTTCGAGCGTCGGCTGGGTCAGTTGACGTTTCTGTGTGGAGTCTGCATGTTCTTTTTGCGTTTGCGTGGGTTTCCTCCAGGTGCTCCGGTTTCCCCCACAGACATGTGGTACAGGTGAATTGGGTAAGCTAAAATTGTCCGTAGTCTATGAGTGTGAATGAGTGTGTGTGGATGTTTCCCAGAGATGGGTTGCGGCTGGAAGGGCATCCGCTGCGTAAAAACGTGCTGGATGAGTTGGCGGTTCATTCCGCTGTGGCGACCCCGGATTAATAAAGGGACTAAGCCGAAAAAAAAATTAATGAATGAACATTTGTGTACACATTTTAATCACTGAAAGGCATTTTGAATTGAAATTCAATTGAATTATTATTAATTAAAACTGAAAAGGATCATTTACCAATTAATGACATAATAAAGACTAATAAAGTAATGTTTTTTGTGCAGTTACTATTTTCGATATCTGAACTAACCTTGGCCTGTCATAAAAGACCAAATTGATATTTTATCAAAAGTTAATATATATCTAATATAATTTATAGCCTTTGTATCATACTGACCTTTATATGCAATCAGTGTTATAATTTTGGTATCACTTTATTTTGATGGTCCCTTTGACACATTTTGTTGAATTTAAGTTACACTGCATCTACATGCCAAATAGTTCTCAATAGATTATAAGTAGACTGTTAGGCTAGGGTTAGGAGGTAAGTTGACATGTATTTGCAAAGTTTCTTATAGTCAGTTAAATGTCTGTTGAAGGAGCAGTATCAGCAGAAATTAAGCAGACAGTCTACTAATACTCAAATAAGAAGTAAATGGCTTGTAGGCAAATAGAGTTACCATATTTGTAGCTTGTTTGTTGCAGCACGTGACTATATATTAGGTATGTGAGAAGATCTTGGATGAGTTCAGCAGCTGCTGCGTCCAACAGAGATTAAAACTGCAGCCACACACATTAACCATGCTTCATATCCATGCGATAGAATAGCACTTCAGATATGCTTAAAGTCATAATCGTCTTAAACACAAATGGATTTAAGATATGTGGAGAATTCCTATTTCAGTCGCATTATAGAAGAGCTAAGCGCATTGTAATCAAACTATTACCGTCATGTAGGTCTTTTAGCCGCATTTTGCAACAGGATAAGACATATACACACGGCTGTTTGACACAATTCTCTGCACCTACCGAGTCAGTAAAAGACCACAGACACATCTCTAATCGTGCGCTCACACTTAAACACACACACACATACTGTACACACACACACACTGAACTTCTGGAGACTCGAGACACACGCCTTCATCATCACCGAACACACGTTTATGCTGTCGGCGTGCGGTATTAAATTACACTAAAACAACTCTGAGTTTGTGATGAGGGCATGAATGAAATCTTGCTGAATAAAAGTAATTCTGCAAAAAAATTAAAAATGAAATGCCAAAAAGTTTAAAGTTCAATTTGTGGAAGGGAGTTGTATTCCTTATGTGAAACTGTACAGTGGAGGAGCCAGTCAGTAGAGTTTATAGCTAAATATTTAGCAGTGTTTGCATGTCTTTTACTGCATAGAATTCATTAAAATAGAAAAAAAAAAGAAATAAAATAGAAATAAAATACCAGGCAACACGGTGGCGCAGTGGGTAGCACAATCGCCTCACAGGCGAAGGTCGCTGGTTCGAGCTCATCTGGGTCAGTTGGGATTTCTGTGTGGAGTTTGCATGCTCTCCCCGTGTTGGCGTGGGTTTTCTCCGGGTGCTCCGGTTTCCCCCACAAGTTCAAAAACATGTGTTATACAGTAGGTAAATTGGGTAAGCTAAATTGACCATATTGTATGTGTGTGAATGAGTGTGTATGGATGCATTCGCTGCGTAAAACATATGCTGGAAAAGTTGGTGGTTCATTCCGCTGTGGCGACCCCAGATTAATAAAGGGACTAAGCCGAAAGGAAAATTAATAAATGAATAAAATACCACTTATAAAAAAAATTTTAAGAAGCACCTACATTTTTTTTGCAGTTTGTGATTTTTTTCAGTTGAATAAAAAATCTATTTTCCATTCATATATTAGCAAATATTTTGCTAATTTTTAAAATTCTATATAAAAAGACAATTTTCTATTTACATAGGCTATTAGCAAAATATTTAGCAGTGTTTGTATGACATTTACTGTATATAAATAATTTAAAAAGAAGTTATATAACATTTATTACAAGTTGATTTAAAAAAGCACCTAAATAGTTTTGCAATTTGTGATTTTTTTCAGTTGAATAAAAGACTAATTTCCATTCATATATTTCATAATTTCTTAAAAATATATTTTATATAAATATATATAATAGGGGTGTGATGAGACGCTTGTTGAAAAAATAGTATATTGTGGATAAAGAACTACCTTGAGTTTTTTTTTTTCAGATTTGGATGTTAAATGCTTTGATGTAGCATGCACAAAGCAGTTATTTTAATTTTTTTTTACTTTATTATACTGAATATAATTTTTTTTTAGTTTATGCCACCCAAAATCACAGTTCAGTTTAATATAACAACAGTTATAACCTAGATTTTTGTCATTTATTTTATCACTGTCTGTAAAAAAATAGATCCAGTTATGGTTACAAGGTTATAAGGCTACAGATGAAATGCAAGGTCAATTATTTGGATAACATGCAATGTCCTTCTAAGAAAGCCCTCTTCTGAGACTCTTTCTATAATGTCCCACCACTCATTTCCAGAGTCCCAGTAGTTGTCAGAACTAAAATATGTTTTTGAGAAGGCTGATCGCTGTCTGTCTGAGACTGTGGCCCCGTTGCCTTACGTGACTATTTATGGTGGGAATTACGCTATGGAAAAATATGACAAAGTACATTCCAAGACTTAAACTGGAAATGGTGGAAAAGTGCAAACAGTGAGTCTCTGAAGAGCTGAGGGGAGAGCAGCAGACATTCTCATACCATCTAACGTCTACACATTATCACTAACATATTATCCATTTTCACTTTTGCACTATTTATGTGTAATGGTTATTATGAGATAGCACTGACAACCAATGTGCATGCTTCAATAATGACCATGTTAAATTAAAATATATTACATCACATTTCCAGCTTTAGCATTATTGGTTCATATTGATGCAGTACTGACCTTTAGAGCTTTTTCACATTGCACGTCTGAAGCATATGACATAAAACTGGAAACACTCTCCAGAAGACTGGATACATTCTCCAGGATTTCTGTGAGACATGATGGCTCTACAGTGTGACTAAATGCAAGTTGGTACACTGGTGTGACTGACCTAATCAGGGCTCATGAACTTATAAATACAGTCGGATTAAGAACAACTTACACTTATTACCAGAAGTTTTGGGACATCACCCGTAACATGCACATAAACTTAATTGATATCCCAATCTTAATCCCTAGGGTTTAAGGCGGAGTTCACCCACCCTTTACAGTTATAACTGCTTTACCTCTTTTGGGAAGGCTTTCTATAAAGTTTACACGTATGTTTGGGAGAAGTGTGTTGTTTGGCCCGTTTCCACTGAGTGGTACAGTACGGTTCGGTTCGGTGTGCTTTTATGGCCGTTTCCACTGTCAAAGGGTACCTAAAAGCGAACCGTACCATACTTCTTTTTTGTCACCCTTTGCAAAGGGTACCTAGCATGAAAAAAATGGTACCAAAAGTGGAGCTAGACATGCAGCTGAATGCTGTTGGTTTACAGAGATACGTCACTTGCAGAAGCAGGAGAATGAAAACACAGCCAAGACATTACACCGTAATAATATATACATATAATAACAAGCCATGGTCAACCCAAGCTAAAAAAAACCTTGTCGTTGTCTTGATGAACAGCCACAAAGCCAAAAAGAACAAAATCTGCTGTGTTATGTTGTTCTTTTACGAGCCCGTCTAAAAGTGCAAGTGGTTTCACTTTCTCCAGAGAGCTCACCGCACGTCTATATTTAAAATAACGAACTTCTTTAGCTCATATTAATAACGTGTGCATGATCATTGAAGCGCTCTGATGTCCGATCTTTTCAGAAGTGGGCAAACGTGAGAGTGAAGCACAAAAAAAAAAAAGGAGAAGTTGGGAAAAACAGCAACAAATGATGCTTCTGCAACCTAAAACATACATAAACTGCCATGTTTAACTATTACCATCACCTTTTGGACTATTATGAACTCAGAATGACGGAATTACTTTCTAACAAGAGGCTACATGTGCTGCTGAAGATTAAAGACACATACTGTATGAGAGTTTTGCACTCACTGTGGGCTATATCAAAGTCCCTTTAGGGCAAGTCATTTTACTCGGCCATCTTTGAAACACCTCTCAAGCAGTATGCTCGGGCATTCTGTCTAAATGAGGAAGCATCAAATTCTCCAAAACTACTTGCCAGGCTTACCATTGAATTCATATTAGTTATCATTAATAAAATTAAACATCAACTGTGTCTTTAGTTTCATTTCTAAACATCTAAATCACACAAAATCTGCAGAAACTCAATTCTAGTCCGAGCCCCTCCCCTGTAATATCGTCAGTCTATAGTGATCGATGATTGTCTCCTGTACTAAAAGGCAGGCTTTATTTGCCATATAGCGATCGATGATTGGCTCCTGTACTAGTAGGCGGGGCTTTACTCACCATATTGACCATTACACTTTTCCCCTTTCAAAAAAAATACGAGTGACATGTCTTGTGTATTCTATAGTCTTTGGCTCTATTTTGTGTTGTTTTTGAACCTAAATAAGGACTAAATATATGCTGTGTGTAGTTTTTCTGTAATTGATAACATATCGGAGACTGTAAGGGTCTGTATGTGTTCATATATGTTGCATTTATTCATTTATTTCATATAATTGCAGACGTTACAGTAGGCTATTTTCAATGATCTGCAGTTATAATCAAATCTTGTTCATAGAAAGGTTAGTAATGATTTGTAATGTAATGAGTAATGAAGTATTTATGTGTATAAAGTATCTGTTTTGTGAGAGGCGCTTCTCATATGATATGTGAACGACCTGTATGGCTTTACTGTGACGTCGTCTGAAACTTTCTGACGTACACCACGTAGGGTTTTCTTTTGGCAGTGGAAACGCAAACCTGATAAAAATGACCCGTACTGACCCGTACCGTACCGCACTGTACCTCTCAGTGGAAACAGGCCATAAAGGGCCTAGTTTGAAAAAAGTAAGGAAAGTGGGTGAGTCCAGCTTTGTTTCAGGTGGGAGTGTCCAGCGGCACAAGAGGGAAGGGTTCGCATGAAAAGGGGAGTTTCATTACATGCATAAAAAAAGCTAATTTGCACACCAGCAACCCAAACAAGGATGCATGGTAGATGGACAGCAATTCGGAGAGCAGCATTTACAGCTGATCTGAGAGCTGTGTGGAAGTGGAGGACTTCTGTTTGCTGGTGTGCTTGATGGGCAAAATAGCATTCGTTTGGCATGCTGCATCTGTTGTGAAAACATCAGTCTGGCACCCCACCTCACACCGCACTTTGGGTCCAGAGGCTTAATGTAACTGTTGTACAACCATTTAAAAAGACACAGAACAGACACGATTTATTTAAAACAAAGCATTTTCAGTCCAGAAATATTGTAGTGATATTACTCTAAACTACTTTGTAATTTCAGTCACTAAGTAATGTAATTAAAAACTGAAAGAGTACTGTTGACGATACAATTTTACTTTGCCATGTGGAGAAACAATGAACATTGATTGCACACTTACAAATCCGTAGAGACAGGACAACACATCTTTTTTTTAAAGTAGCAAATCCGGATTTTATAATTTCTAGATTTAAAAAGCTTTCGGGTAAAAAACGTTCATTACAAACATATTTTTGTCGCGTGTTAGCAGACCACTGTAATCCAACTGCTTGGGTCCACACGCTAACTGTACTTTCATCGCGGGGAAATGGAGATGAAACTTTTGGCACATTTAAAAACGGAACACTGATGACCCATGTCTCCGAACAATTTGTCTTTTTCTTGTTCTTCCATTTGTTTTAATTATGGTTGGCAACACAACGTGGCGTCTCTCTGAACACTGTAACAAGGAAAAGGAACTTTCGAAGCTATATCATGTATACTGTATTAATGAAGTTGCATCTTATTCACAATAGAGCACGCTGATTGGTTGAAATAAGTCTTTCTCATGGATTAATGCACAGATATGCTAGAACATCTATGAGGTCACTTTGTACCACAGGCACAGACACTCCAATCTAGAAATAACATTCTACTAGAAGTGCAATTGTGAAGTCAGGCACTGACATTGGATGAGGTGAAGGTCTGGCTCACAGTATCTGCTGTAATTCATCCCAAATGTGTTCTGTTAGATTGAGGTCAGGACTCTTCTCATTCATGTTTTTATGGACCTTGCATTGTGCACTGGTGCACGATCATGTTGGAACAGGAAGGTTCCATCGCCAAACTGTTTCTACAAAGTTGGAAGCATGAAATTGTCCAAAATGTCTTGCTAAGCTGAAGCATTAAATGTTCTTTTATTGGAACTAAAGGTCCAAGCCCAACCACAGAAAAACAACCCCACAGCATCTACCCGACCTTACACTTGGCACAATGGGCACTGTTCTTCTAGCAATGGCCAGATTTATCCATTAGATTGCCAGACATAGAAGTGTGTCTGTCACTTCACAGAATATGTTTCCACTGTTCTAGAGTCCAGTAGTGGCTTCACATGAAGTCTGGAATGACAAGAAGAAACAGAACAAACTGAGACAAAGTAAATCCAGGAGAACTTCGGCAACATTTCTAAAATGCTTCAAAAAACCTACCTGCAAAGCTACCTGAACTATGGGCAAGTGTACCAAGTGTTTTAAATGCAATGTGTGGTCTACCAAATATTGATTTGATTTAGTTCATATAAGTTAATTGATAAATAAAATGTATTCATGCATTTTTGAAAGCATCCTCATTTTAGAGCTTTTTTACACAAGTGCCTAAAACTTTGAACAGTACTGTAGCTTTGCAGGTAGTTTAAAGCATCTTAGAGATGTTGCCAAAGTTCTTCTGGATTTAGTTTGTCTCAGTTTATTCTGTTTCTTCATGTCATTCCAGACAGACTGGATGATGATCAGATCTCTGTGTGGAGCACTGGCTGTTTTCAGACTGCAGACATCTTACTGTAGAATTAGAATTAATGACAGAAATAATGTTTGGAAATGTAAATTGATATTTTAAACTGACTTGCTCCAGAAAAATCTAGAAATGACCAACTTTAAATCTTTGGTGGATTTAAATTTTTGCTGAAAATACTAGTGGCCTACGACTTTTGCACAGTGTAAGGCATGTGCTCCCAAATGTGTCAGTGACTGTGAACAATTCAATTTCCAATTCACGTGGAAAGAAACTTTTTGTTCATGAATCTTGCATCATATTTTTTAATGAAATGTTGGTGGAAAAAAGTACATGCTGTAAAGTACAATAAAAATATTCTGATAACATAAAAGGGTCACACTTTATTTTGATGGTCTGTTTGTTGAATATAAGTTACATATCATCTACATGCCAACTAATTCTCATTAGATTATAAGTAGACTTTTAGGGTTGACGTTAGGGTTGTGTAAGTTGACATGTACTTGCATAGTTTCTTATAGTCAGTTAAATGTCTGTTGAAGGAGCATTATCAACAGATATTAAGCAGACAGTCTACTAATACTCAAATGTACCATCAAAATAAAGTGTTACCCATAAAAGTTACTGTCTAGTGTCTTCCACTGTATACATTAACAAATGCTGATGTATATAATTTCTGTACCACTAATTGCATCAGAAGAATAGTAGACATCATGACTGTGTTTATTTTTTCTTCTCTTCATATTTCAAACAAATATTCTTGAGAAACCACTGTGTGCTTTTATTGGAAACAGTGACACTACAACTAATGAAACCAAAATTGGAATCTTTTCATTTTTTTCTCTACCTTGGGATAGAATTAATCCCCGCAGAGAAAAGAGGAGAAGCTAATATCCTTGTTTCCTTGAAGGGGTGAGATATGATGTACTCCAGGGAGCCTATGAAGGAAAATACATAAAGTAAACATGTTTTTTTTTCCGCTGTGGCCATAATAAACCCCTCTTTTTATGCCGCGATTTAATGCTTGAGCACTTATTTATTTAGTCTTGTGACTTCTGCTACCCCTTGACCCTTGACCTTACATTCTCTATTTAAGAGTGATTCATTTCTACTTGCCTGCAAAGCGTTGACTGATATTATTAAAACATTGTCTTGTGAAGTTGTTTACTCTAGTAACACTGGTAACCTTTGCCATTGAGTTACTTCATTGTCTCATGTCACATGAGTAGTGTACTCTGTTTCCTTGGAAGTGCTGCTTTTGAGGTTTAGGGCTTTAACCTACTAGGTTAATCTGACATTAAATGAGTTATATTGATGTTATATTGAGTTTGACTTAGATTGTATTGATGTGCAGATAGGAGTTCCAGATTAGACAAGAGGTCACAGGTCAAAATGACCTTTAGAGTTGTAATAAACATTTTAATGGCTTAAATTTGATTCTGTGTTTTCTGGAGTATCAATCCATTTTTATCTGAATTGTGCTGTAAAGTAGTGCATTATTTGTCAAACATGCAGAAATTGTGCACATTTTGGATTTGGTAACAAATGTGAGTATTTGTATAGCACTTTTACTTTTGCTTTAAGTACATTTGTTTAGGTTTGACATAAACATTTAACATTTTTAACTAAAGCTTCATTTATACTCATATTCATTCCTTTGTTTGTTCTGGATGCCATTTAATGAAGTATTGGCTGTGAAGTGGGGGGATATAGTCTATTTTGCAATGTTATATATTACAAGTAGTGGTTTTTAAATTAATTTCTGATATGTGAATTATACACCATCTCATTTTTTGGTAACACTTTATTTTGATGGTCCATTTGAGTATTATACTGTCTGCTTAATATCTGTTGATACTGCTCCTTTAACAGACATTTAACTTACTATAAGAAACTTTGCAAGTACATGTCAACTTACACTAACCCTAACCCCAACCTAACAGTCTACTTATAATCTATTGATTAGATGCAATGTAACATTCAACAAACGAACCATCAAAATAAAGTGTGACCATTTTTCTTCTCAACAATGCAATCTTCACACAGTGTGCATTTTAAAAAAAAGTTTCACATTTACACAAAATTATCTGTCTTTACACATCTGTGAAAATGAACAAAAAATGCTGTAGTACACTGCAAAAAATGCTTTTCTTACTTATATTTTTTATCTTGTTTCAAGTCCAAATATCTAAACATTTTTAAATCAAGAAGCATTTTCTAGACAAGCAAAACATATTGTCTTGTTTTAAGAAGTAATATGCCAAAATTAAGTGAGTTTTTCCTTAAAACAAGCTAAATAATCTGCCAATGGGGTAAGCAAAATTATCTTATGTCGAAAGGAAAAACAAGATTATTTTGCTTACCTCATTGGCAGATTATTTAGCTTGTTTTAAGGAAAAACTCACTTAATTTTGGCATATTATTTCTTAAAACAAGACAATATGTTTTGCTTGTCTAGAAAAATGCTTCTTGATTCAAGAATTTTTAGATATTTGGACTAGAAACCAGTCAAAAAATGTATGAAAAATGTAAAAAAAAAAAGCATTTTTTGCAGTGTACAGTACATATTCCAGTCTAGTATTTAGTGCTGTCACCTTGTTAATAAACAGTAGAAAAGAGATAATAAGCTGTCAGCGGCTGGGATCTGATGTATATGAAGAATTTGGCATGTGTGTATGATGTCCTGTTGCTAGTAATATGAAGTAAATCCACACTCTGCCACACTTGAGCAGCATGTACTACACAATTTTTTGTGTTTTTTTGTGCTTGATTTAATCTACACCTCCCTAAACATGTACTATTCATACACATGGCATTGCTTTCAAAGACTCTCATTTTCAGTTGTTTACAAAGGCACAACAATGGCGGCATTTTCAAAAATGTCTAAAAAATGTTTTTTTTTTAGATTTATGTGCAAAAACGCAGTCGTTGTATTAACTGGCAAAATGCATAAATAGCTTCCCATTTTTGGCTTAAAAGTTGTGTTAGTGCCCCCTGATAGACTTGAGTGACTTATTTTCAGCAAATACATTTGTAAATACATTTATAATAGGTACACTCTTAAAATGGTCTTTAATATTTCCATTACCTCCAAACTCAAATGTAAGATTTCAAACAAAAAATGCCCTTGTTTCAACATACTCCATGCATGTTCACTAAATCAGCCTATGGGCTGTTGGTTCATTGAAGCCATTGCAAAATGCGGAAGAGAAGATACACACACTCAAGTTAATGCCACACTCCTTAAGCAGAGATTTACACCCAATCATTGTTAGTGTGTTGTCATGGGGTTTGCCACAAGTGCGTCCCAGGCTTCCTAGTATTTCAGCAAATGGCCATCTGCATGTAAACGACCGGCTCTGAGACAGATCAGATCACCCAGCAGTCGCTTTGGTGAGAATATTGCCCAAGTGGAATGGAAACTTCATTTCAGGGCTAATATTAGCCTGGCCCTCTGGAAAATTCCTTCTAAATGTTCACAAGCTGAGAAAAGGCAAAGAATTTGTTTGGTGTTTTGCTTGACAGCATAAACAAAAAAACAAAAAAAAAAGATTTGGACTTTTGCGATATGTATGCAGATTTCACTTATGTCCTTTGTTAGTGTTTATATATTTGAAATGAACTCCAATTATCAGGAACGGAAGCTCTTTTAGTTCTTCCTTGAGGGTCTTTTTTAGATTTCGTAATGCTTTTGATATGTTTGTCCACTCCAGTAAGGATATCTCACCAAGACTGGACTGCTTTTGTTCAAAGACACAATACACAATGTTTTGAGACAGAACCCGCTTACTATAGACCTCTAGACCTTCAAAATCAAAGACAAAACACTTAAGTGTTTTGGGAAACAGGGTCAGTCTTTTCAACTTAACAGAGACAGAGAGAGAGAGCATGGCTTCATGCCAGAGACACCCAGACACTCTAATGGTAAAGGTACAGTGGGCAATGAAATAAGAAGTTGTCTATTTGAAGGCATACATTGGATAAATTGATGATATTAGTTGTAGAGAACATGCTAGGACTGTTACTGTTAAACATTTTGATGGTAAACCTTGTGTCCACAAAACATATTTTTCCATGGTACTGTTAAAAATTTGGCTCAGTAAAGAGCACTGTTTATCCAACATAAACACTATATGCTACATTTTTATGTTGCTTTTCTTGTTGATGTCGCTGTATACAACTTGTAAAATGAATGTTGTGACCATTGGTTGGTGAAGTATTTGCCCCACCCCATATGTACTGAGATTTTACTTAAAGTTGAACTTGTAATTTCACATACTTTATTACACTTAATACTTCATCGTGCTCATGACTTTTTAAAAACTGTGGTGCTCCCACTTAAAACTGTAAAAAAAAAAAAAAGATGCTATAGCCTTGGAATAAATCAAGCTAATAAAAAATAAAACTTTGGTTGATACGTTGCCTAATAACATAAGTAGGATGGCAACAACAGTTAAACATTGTAGGATCACTGTGAGTGGCCAGAACTTTCACTTTCTTTCCTTATGTGAAACACAAAGAAAATGTCTCAGTGTTTTGAAAGGCAGTCAATGGGGTTCAGTGTTGTTTTGTTCCCAACTGATTTTCAATTTATGAACCGAATAAACATTTTTTATGTTTTGCGTTTGAAAATCATGAGTGTAAATGATAGAATATAGATTTTGTGGTGTGTGTGTGTGTGTGTGTGTGTGTGTATGTTTATGTGTGATTATTCTATTATATGCACACAGCTTAAATGATTAAAAATGAGAATGGTATGCATCATATCCGACATCTAAACAGCTCTTTTTTTCTAGGTAAATCTCACTTGGCAATAGTCCAGCGGGTCAACAATGAAGGAGAAGGTGATCCATTCTACGAAGTGCTTGGCATTGTCACCCTGGAGGACGTCATTGAAGAAATCATCAAGTCTGAAATCCTGGATGAGACAGACTTATATAGTATGTGCCATGAAAGTCATGTTTTTTTGCATGTCTTTGTATTTTTATTAAAGAAAAGGAGCTTAAACAGTACATTGTATAATTACACTACTGTATAGGGATGTTATATTAATGTTTAAACTCAATATTTCGTCACCTTAGAATTATAAGGTTCTATCTGACATTTTTGTCAAAATTGAGTTATTGACATATTCTTATTAAATGACTACTTATTTACATTATGGGATGTTTTTTTTTTTAATAAGTTGTTTACATTTTAAGACTTTTTATTTAAAAAAAAACAAATACTATACAACTATAGTTTGCTATCTGACAACCGTGCTGAATTGTGCTGATTCTGTGTGTTGACGTCGCGGCTCTGTTGATGTGTTTTTATATCATTACCAAAAAATGGTAATGATATAAAATATACTACATTTTGATGGTAAAATATAACCATTTAAACGATTTTGTATTTAAATATTAAATAACGAATGCATCAAGTTAAATATAAAAAACGAATGAAACAACACATAGCATATCAGGATATAAAGGACTATATTTAGCAGAATGCTGCTCATTTATCTTTGTAATTTTATAGTTTTATTTTTGTTATTTTAATTATTTTTTGTCTTCATAAATAACTAACGAGCTATAGACAAATATCTGCTTGACGTTTTAGAAAATATTTGTGCGTAGCTACACCACCCAGTGTATATTAAAGATCACCGTGAAAAAAAAAAACCCACAGAAACCTGTTACATATCTATATACATTTAAAGGTCTATCTTATATTTAACTGAATCGTATAATGGCCTATAGCTGAAATGTTGGAAATTGCTTTATTTTTATAAAACATTTGTCGATAGGTATTGATATTTTTTGGAGTAAAAACTGCCGACATTTAAGAATCCATATTTATTTTATTTCTTCATTCATTTTACTTGTTTATTGGTGCATATATGGGTTATGATTTAATTTATACAGTACCTTGACAGCTACTGTGCCACTCCGTAATTCAAGCAAAAGTCCAAATTAAAGAAAGATTTGACTTTCTGCGGTGACCGACATTTACAACACGCCGTAACCGACCTTCAGGTGGTGCGCGGGTCCCCGTCTCGCAGCTCGCGCGGGAGACACAGACGGCTGTGGGACGCGAACAACAGCACGACGCGCATGGAAACATTCGCGAAGCTGGCTGGCTGACTGCGGGGCGCTTGTTGCTCTAGCGGGAAAATGTCCCGGTGTTCCCAAAGGCCGGTCCGCCCTGGCGCGCCTCCGCTACCAGCTGTGGCAGCACATTAACAGAGCCGCGACGTCAACACACAGAATCAGCACAATTCAGCACGGTTGTCTAACAGTTTAGAACGGTTTGGCACGATAGTGGAAAAGCGGCTTTAATATTTTTATTAAAAAACCGCGATTCCTCGATTTTGTAAAAAATAAAATCGTCTTAAAACGTAAATTCGAATTAATCGAAAAAATCGGAAAAACCGCCCAGCCCTACCTTGTAATATGTGCACTCAATTACATGGCTGTGTTAACTTGCATAGAGGAATTCTAAAGTGAAGATGTACGTAAAAAATAAGTGCGCTTCACTTCAAGGCAGTTTCGTTATCTTGTATGTTGTGTGCGACTCCCTGATAAGCGGAGATTATAGCACTACAGTTTCATCACATCCTTACAGACGTAAGAAATAATCACATTGTTAAATGACATCCTGAATAAAGCAGTTTTGTGCTAGAGGTACACTGTAAATGGCTGTTGTCTTGACGATCGCAGCAGACGCAGGGCGTACTTACACTATGTACAGTTGCCTTGAACCGTGCCGAGGCACGCTTGTCCCCTATGCGTTCTCCCTTGCCGGCCTTCACTCACATTGCATCTGAGCTGGAGCATGCTTAAGTCATTAATGATGCGCTGTTCAGATTAACAGAAGAGAAGTGCTCTTGCTCAACACAGTGGAGATTTCTTTAGTTATATCATTTTAGTCGTTTGATATGCAGTGACACGCAGTCAAATGTTTTAGATCAGCCACTTTTGATGCTCATAAATTATCATGAAAGTCCTCGTGTTGCAGGTATTAGGAGGTTTGCTAAATTCGCAACTGTGGTGCAGTGAGGGCTTTGCGTCTTTAATAAACTATGACAGCTTGTGTTGAACAGTAAGAAGGATTAATAAAGTCATATGAAACAGTCCCTTAAAAGTCACGTCTCGTCTTCAGTTTTGGGCTCAGGTGTGCTTTGCTCTCACACTACAAGTGTACCGCGTCAAAGCCCAAGTGAACCGCGCTCTGGCACACCTCGTTCAACCGGGCCAGGGCCGACCAACTGAACTGCGCCTGAGCCTGATTCAGAGCACTCACACTTCTCAAACGAACAGGGAAACACGCCTGGGCACGGTTCGGCTAGCATAGTGTGAGTGCGCCCGCAGACAGCGAGTGAAACTAGCGCGAATTAACGGGTTAGCAAAACTGTAGACGCAGCTAAAATGAAACATGCGAGGAAACAACTCATCACGAAAATGAATGCCACGATCATATAAATTTAAGACTGACCGATGTAATAACTTTTAATGTACAATCTGAGTCAATTCTCTAAAGGTCAGCAAGAGGCTGGGTGTTTCAGTTAGGCAAAAGCACACACTCGGGTAAATAAAAAAGATCGAGTTTACCTTTGCATGAATTTCGGGCTGATTCCTTGGCATGCTGATGTCTCTTTAGATTTGTTGTTTTTATCAGCTTTTTCCTCTCCATAGGGTTTACGGTGTTTTTATCTTGACATCAAACATGAATCTTCTTTTTCTCTCAGCTGTTGCCATTTAATTATAGTTTAATCAGACAGACAGCCCCTATGGTCGATGATGTAATCGCATCCCACGTCTACTGTGGATCAGTTACTTTTCAAATGTCTGTGTGTGAATATGCGTCATGCATCACACACCAAGATTAATTCTGATTGGATATTTACCAAAATACATCCCTCAATCACATTCTCATCTCGTTTTTATTAGTCAACGAAAATGTCAGTATATTTTATTATAGTTGACATCACTTAATTTTTATTTCATTTTCATGTAGTTGTCATCGGTAGAAATGTGTTCGGCACGAAAATTATGATGAAAAACAAAACTAAAACTGGTTCCAGAACACACCTACTGATTGCATTATTTTCACAGATTAATGGTGGATCAAAGGTCTTTAGGAGCCAAAACAAACTCCCCCAAAAGTAAACTTTGGTGAGCTGTTTCGAATTGGCGAATTTAACTCTTACTTTACGTTTTGTTTGACGTATACCAGGGCCTTATTGCTTAGTTCTCTTTCATGTACTGTATCAACTGCAAACACACAAAAAACTAACGTCAAAACACATCATTTTCAATGCCCCTTTTGAGCATTCTGTTGACAATAAGCAATGTTGCAAATACAATTGTTGCATCTACCAATTGTCATTAGAGTATTACTAGACTGTCTGCTTAAAGGGGTAGTTCACCCAAAAATGAAAATGACTTACTGATTACTCCCCCTCAAGAAGTTCCAACCCTTTCTTTATTCGGTTGAACACCAAAGACATTTTGATGAAAGCTGAAAACCTATAAACATTGACTTCCATAGGAAAAAACAAGTATTATGTAAGCATTATGAAATCATTTTCTAGCTTTCTTCGAAATATCTTCTTTTGAGTTCAACAGAAGTGAAAAATTGAAAAAGTGAAACATGTTTGGAACAAGTCAAGGGTTAGTTAATGATGACAGAATTTTCATTTTGGGTGAGCTGTCCCTTTAATATTTGCTTAGATTTTTAGCCCATCATTGAGTCTATTTATTTACTTGTGTAAATGTGTGTACATTTATATTTGTTCAGTTTTTTTTTATTAATTTCAATAATATTAATGTAATATAATAATAGTACTATTAAAATGTTCATTTGATTTGATTACAGTACAATTTTCACACTTTTAGTAGACATATTATATGAGAGTCTTGCTTTGTTTACCAAATAAGTGGATCTAGATGTATTTGCATTGTAAACATTAAATAAATGTATTATTTTTTATTTCATATATTACATTTTTAGTTATGATACTCCTAAAGTCATTCCGCATAAATCCGCAGATTTTTTACAAAAGTCTCTGCATAAATTGCAAAAAATGTCCGCAGATTCTGTCTGGCCCTACTTATAACTCTTTGTCTTAGAAGAGTTAGTATCGTAGATGTACTGACAGTCAAAAGCATGTGTCAAAATGAAGTTAAATGGGATGCATTTAAATTTGGCATATTTTGACTGTTCTTGGAAAGAAACTCAGGAACACTATCTGTGTTTTTAAGAGAATGTTCAAAAACTGCTAACTGATAAAGAGCATAACTCCCTATGGAGTGGACTTTGTGCTTTGCAACTTTGCAGATCTTTTTTTAGTGTTCTCATCATTGCGCACCTAAGGGAGTTTGATTTTTAAAAAGAGTAATAGGACACCTTTAAGTTTCAACAAATGCATTCAGTTTTCACGCTCAATTAGCTTGACATTAAACAATTGTAAATATGTTTACATATGAGGCAAGATGCTTTACACATGTTACAATCTTTCTACCTCTGTCATCCTGCTTTTCAACAGCTGACAACAAAACAAAAAAGAAAATCACCCATCGAGAGAGGAAGCAGGATTTCTCAGCTTTCAAGCACATGGACAATGAAATGAAGGTTAAAATATCACCTCAGCTTCTACTGGCTACTCTGCGTTTCCTAGCAACAGGCAAGTGTACTGCATTGCTGCTTGATTTACCCCAGTGTGTCCTGTGACTGTAGTTTGCTCACACAGAGGAGGAGCTTGGCCTCTGGTTTTTGGTAAAAGTCGAGCCATGATGTTGATGTTTTTTTTGTTTTTTTTTCTTTGCTCTGCATTCTTAGATTTGCATTAAGAAAGCAGCTTGTTTGTGTAAAACCCTGCAACAACTTGGGGAAGGAATTAAAAACATCTTTGACGCTGACAGAAAAGTTTCTCTGTCACTTTATGTTACATAATGTGTGTCTCTCAGAAAGAAAAAAAAGAATTTGGTGTAGAATCAAGGCTCCTGTTGTTGACAAAAGGTTTTAGATAGCATCTTAGATTAGGTTAGAAACAGTTAGTCCAGTAGAATATTCCAAGATTTTGTTTTTTTTATATTAGTTTTAAAGAAGTTTAAGTGTACCCTTAATATAAGGTTTTATCTCAACATTGCCCAAAGATCACGTATTATACCATGCAGTAGGTTTACCGCGGTTTGGAAAATTCAAGGTTTTATAACTGCTAAAGTCTTCTGTTATACGGTTCTTATGGTATATGTAATATTTTTTTTAATGATTATTTTATTTAGGTTTTTTTAGGGCAACAGTATCTCCAGCAGAAAAGGACCCTCCACATTAAAAGTCCACAATTCTGAAATTTGAATAACAAATCACTTATAAACCAACATCCAAGCATGTGTTTTTGAAACTAATGAAGATAGCTGGTCAATGATTTATTTTAATTATTTAGCCTGATTAGTTTACTAATCCAAAATATTTGAAATTTTTTTTTAAGATAAAATACATTGTGTTCAATGAGGAAAAAAAAAGTTGTCATTTTTTACTCAGACATTTAAAAAGAATATATTTCAGAGCAGTAATAACAATATCATGAAACCGTGATATTTTTATCCAAGCTCATCATATCGTCAGAATTTTATACCGGCCCATGCCTACTGTAGATGTCCATTTCTGAGTGGGCGCAAAACGTTTTTTTGTCTTTTCAAATGCAAATGAGCTGGATATCCCTCCCCCTTTCCAGTAAAAGGTGGCGCTTTTACAGCCGTGTCTCAGATTGTTTATCTTTTTATCATGTCTCGATGACATGACATTGGAGTTCTTCATCATCATGAAAGTTTATTATCTGCATGCTTTTTTTAAATTGTCAATTGATCCTCATGATAGCGTTTTCTGAGCGCACTCAATCAAAGAGAATGCTGGTGTCCGAAGGTGCATATTGTGTATTAAACTTAAGTTAGTCTTATAGCTAAAAAGCAAACCAACGAAACAATAAAATAACCATTTATGTTATGAAGACACTTGTATAAATGCACATTTATAATTTTGTCTCTAAATTATTTAGATTTTACCAGAAAAATGACAATTTCAGTTTCAGCATAGTACTAAAAAGCCATTAACCCCACTCCTGCCTCTAAACTATTTCTAAATTGTAACCATTTCACAAAATTCACTTGTGTTGTTCAAACATTTGGAAAATAAACTCTTGCTTTGAAAGAGGGGTGTTCTTTCAGTACAAATCTCCCGCAACATTTTTTATCCCAAATTTTTGAACAACACAAGTGAATTTTGTGTAAATTCTAAAAGACATTTATTATGCTCAACAAGCCATTTGTTTGTTTATTAGTTTCATGTTGAATTTATTTGGTTTTAATTAAAGTAGTATAATTTGTGAACTTTATGAACAGTAATATTGTGAACTTCATGAACAGTAATATTGTGAACTTTGTGAGTTTATTTCAGTATATTTAAAAAACTAATTTACTCATGTGATAGCAAAGCTGGATATTCAGCATCATTACTGAAGTCTTCTGAGCCACATGATCCTTTGTAACTCTTTTTAAGTTGTCAATATGCTGCTCAAGAAACATTTAATCAAATCCATGTTTCAAAATTCTTTGACGAATCAATTTTAAAAGAACAGCATATGTTTAAAATGATTAATCTCCCAAATATTGTGGAAATCTTTTTTCTTTTTTTTTTACTTTTGATCAATTTATTGCAGTGGTTTGCAACGGTGTTTTTTTCATAGAGAACTCTATTTTAAAATTCAAAATCTTGAACAACTTAAAAAACAAACAAACAAACCAACAAAAAATTGGGTCACACTTTATTTTGATGGTCCGTTTGTTGAATTTAAGTTACATTGCAACTAATTCTCTTTAGATTATAAGTAGACTGTTAGGTTGGGGTTAGGGTTAGTGTAAGTTGACATGTAATTGCAAAGTTTCCTATAGTCAGTTAAATGTCTGTTGAAGAACTGTTAAATGTCAGTATCAACAGATATTAAGCAGACAGTCTACTAATAATCAAATGGACCATCAAAATAAAGTGTTACCAAAAATTGCAGACAATAATGTGAAAATCAGTTTTTGTGTTTTGAATAGTGCATAGCGGCGACATGATGGCTCAGTGGTTAGCACTGTTGCCTCACAGCAAGAAAGTCACTGGTTCGAGTCCCAGCTGGGTCAGTTGGCATTTCTGTGTGGAGTTTGCATGTTCTCCCTGTATTGGCGTGGGTTTCCTCCAGGTGCTCCGGTTTCAGTTGTTGTTTCCCCCACAGTCCAAAGACATGCGGTACAGGTGAATTGAATAAACTTAATTGGCCGTAGTGTATGTATGTGAATGAGTGTGTAAGGGTGTTTCCCAGTACTGGGTTTCAGCTGGAAGGGCATCCGCTGTGTAAAACATACTGTATGTTTGGTAAATTGGCGGTTCATTCCGCTGTGGTGACACCTGATTAATAAAGGGCCTAATCCGAAGGAAAATGAATGAATAAATGAATGAATGAATTAGTGCATAACAGCTCAGTCTAACATAGACTTTTTTGTGATGCAGTGTATGATCCTAACAAAAAATGCAGATGGTGGAAAGTAAGTACATAGTATAGATTCAGTAAAGTAGCTAGATTCAATTAAATGCACTTTTAATGATTATTAAAATGGTGAAATTGCTTGTCAATAGTTTGGTTTATCCTCAATTTATAGTATGTTTTAGTAAACTTTAATTTCACACAAATTAGATTGATCCTTCATAAATCTTTGGCAAACCCTAGTAGGGATCGTAACCCCTAGGTTGGGAAACACTTATTCACCTCTGTGGCTGTAGACAATGTACACAATGTCGGAGAATTTAAAAAATAAATGTGTATTAAAAATCTAACAGTAAATAATTTGAAAATCAATTGCATAAAGTTGATAACCAAGGATGATAACCAACAACTGGAAACCTTTATTTAATGAAACAAGAATTGCTTAGTGAAACAATAAGTATCCATGATAACAAACACTGATAAAAAAACCCCTACAGATTCAACCATTAGAACAATAGTGTGAGTGAAATAAATATTATTTTATATACTGTACAAGTGGTAAAACAATAAACTAAATAATAAACTTTCTTTTACACTGGACAAAAAGCTTTCATTTATCCAATTAAAAAAATTAGGGCAATGGTTCACATCTAAATTATATCACTTGACTAGATGAAAAATAAATAATTTACCATAAACAATATTTTCTATCTTAATGAAAACAATTGTATATAACATGGTACAAAGCATATTTTATCACCTTACAATTATAAGGTTCTATCAGACATTTTTGTCAAAATTGAGTTATTGACATTCTTATTAAATGAAATAAACTTATTTACATTAAGGGATGTTTTTTTATAAGTTGTTTACATTCTAAGACTTTATATTTAAAAAAAAAAATGTTACACACATACTGTTTGCTGTATGGAATGCAAAAACTTTGAAGCTCAACATCTCAAGATCATTCAGAACGCAGATAGAACCTTATAATTCCAATGTGACGATTTTTCTGGTTGAAGAAAGTCAAGACGATATAGCAAGAAGATATAGCTTTAATCAAAACAACAATTCCCATTAAATGTTCATTCATCCAATTAAAAATAAAATAGGGTAATGGTTTCACATCTAAATTTGATCACTTGAGCCACTGAAAAATTAATAATTTGCCTTAATATTTTTTTAAGTCCATGACTTTTTTAAGTACAAAGCGTGTGAGTAACCTTAAAATTTGACATTGGTCAAAGCAAATATTTCTTAGTTGAGCTTAATCAAAAACATTTATATTTTGTTTTGAACTTAAAATATATTACTTGAAAAATAAAACAAATAATATTAAACTAAAATGAATTGGATGTTAGCATTAACATTTTTAATTGGATGAAGTACTGCTTGAATTTTTCTTTCAGCGTAGTAGGTGAGGCTCAGAACTGTTTGAGGTGTATGCCATGATGTGGATGTTGTTTGTATACTAAGGTTTAGGCTATATTTAGAAAGTGGTGGCCTGCTTGGTTAGTGTATAAAAGAATGATCACTATCTCTAGAAACCCTGGAAAAACTACAGACAGCGTAAAAAGGAACTGACAAGTCATTTTTCTGACATTCTGATTATATTTTTGCTGTTTCATAGTGTCCATGTCTTCTAAAAACCATCTCAAAAATAAAATGCTTGCTAAAAGGGATGGTTCTGCCATTGTGCCATCATTTGTTCACCCTTGTTCCAAAGATTTTACTTTTATTTTGCTGTTGAACACAAAATAAGATATTTTGAAAAATGTTGGTAACCTGTAACCTGTAGTAGGAAAAACAAATACTATGAAAATCAGTGGTTGCAGGTTTTCAAGATATCTTCTTTTGTGTTTAACAAAGCCAAAAAAACTAGTTTGGAACAAGTCAAGCGTGAGTAAATGATGACGTCATTTTCATTTTTGGGTGAACTATCCCTTTAAGTTTTTGTTCCACTGCAACAAACCAGTTTCTGTAGCAATTGTTTTGAAGTCTTCATTCAGTTGCATATTTTTAATGGCATTATTACTGGTATTCAGCAAGCATGTATTTATTAAAAAAAGTAATGTTAGACTTTTTATATATCAAAGAAGGCTGGAGAAAAAAAGTTCAGCAAAAATGATAAGCTGCATAACTGTTTAAACATTAGTGATGCATGTTTTTGGGCGCCAAATCAACAGGTTAAAATTATTTATGAAGGATTGTGTTACATTTATGCCAAAAATTCCTAAAGAAAACAAATAAAACTTTAAATGAATGCAGAAAACATTTATTAATGCACAATGCTTTTATTACTGTTTTTTATTAATTGATTTATTGATCAAATAAATGCTTATGAGACTTCAATATGAAGCGTCCATTGACCCCAAACTTTAAATGGTTTAATGTGCATGTTTTTTGTGTATCTTTGCTGATTCCTGCATTCTTGCAGAACCGTTCAGGCATTTGGCACAACTTCCTAAAAGTCATTTCCATTTGCTTTACCATCCATCAGCCCGCTGTTAAAGGGTCCCAAGTGTATTTGTGTTTAATAGAGACAAACGGGAATGCCAAACATATTGCGACCGGTATTTCCCTTTAAAACCTAATTGAAGGATTTGCTGAGAACTTTCTCCTCGTGGCTTACGCTAATCATTGATTAACAAATACAATACTATTAGCATTTCCCGGTCAAGCAGTGACCAGCTGCAAGGTGACACACATACTGTAAACAGAGCAATGTTGGAGTCAGATATTTAGCAACAGACAACCAACATAAACAAACAGCCTATGCTTTCCTTATTACAGATACAGTCAAAGACACAGACTGTCACAGAAATTTGTTTCAGAAGAAATATAAAAAATCTGAGCAGATTTAATTCACAGGTAGACAGGATACACAGTTGTTAATGGGATAGTTCATCCAAAAAATGAAAATATATTGTCAATTTACACTCTAGTTTTTTTAGCCACTGGACACAAAAATAAAATATTTTTTAAAATGTTGAATACCATATTGACATCCTAATGATAAATAATACTGTGGAAGTCAATAGCTACTGGCTTCCAGCTTTTTTCAAATGATTTTTTTTTTTCTGTTTATGAGAAGAAAGAAACTCAAACAGGTTTAGAACAAGTTGAGAGTCTTTTTTTTTTTTTCATTTCAACACTACTTTTGACCAAAAGAGTGCATTGGTGTCAACGGCTGCATGATATTGGAAAAATCTGACATTGTGATGTTTTGTTTTCATGTGATATATATTACAATAAATATAAAAATTTTCCAATGACTTGAATATCTCATTTTTAGTTTGATTGGTAGGATTAATGGGAGTGCATCCGCATAAAATACAATAAACAAGCTTCAAACACAGATAAATTAAAATAAAATAAATACAATAATAATAAATTAACAAATATTAAAATAAATACAATAAAGAAAAAGATGTACCCATGAAATAAACTGTTTTTAGTTACAGTTTTCTGAGGAGCCTAACAGTATTCAGGTAGAATAATTTTATAATCACATGTAAAACAACAATGCTTAGTCTTCATTGTAGAAATCCAACAAAATGTATTGTTATTAAAGTTACAAATGGTACAGTTTCCTATGCCCAAAGGCTTTTAAAATCAAAAACACATGCAAATGATAAATTATAGTTCAGACTCAACATTGCAGATCCTGTGTCTAAGGACGTTATTTTGATGTCCAATATTGATGGCAAATGACGTTGGTATTTGGTCGATTTTAGGTTATTAGAAAGTGACCAAAATCCAACGACGAGCCAAGATCTTGAACCAATGTGAGATTGACCTAAAATACTGACATTTATTTGTCAGGTATGGCAACCAAAATCCAACGTCTGATAGACGTCATAGTGGTATCGTTCACACAATGTCATGCTGTATCATCATTAGACGTTGATATTTGGTTGGTTTTAGGTTGGACATTCGACATTGATGTTGGCCTGATGTTGAGTTCTTACGTCAACCCAATTTTCATTTCCAAGCAAAATGTAACGTCCCCATGACGTTAGGGTTCAACGTCAATCTGACGTCTTGTTGACGTCTTGTGCTGCTGGGTGTTTAAGGCCATTTCGGTCATCACACAGTAAACATCCGCCATCTTCTCATCAGTTGACATGCATCTAAACAGTCTCTTAGTCAATGCGGGTAAAGATTTTGGACATGTTCTTGTACGCTTTTAATGCTTCCAAACTGTTTGTTGCAATTGTAAAGCGCACATGTCTTGGGGTAGTTCCTTATGATGCAATTTACATTCTACAGTATGTGTGATTTGATTGGACAGGAATCACATGACTGATTTTTGTACTGAGTTAATCCCCATAGACAGGAAAAAATTAAGTAGTGACTGCAGGTTGAAGGTAAGTGTACTCAAGGGAAAGTAAAAGTACACATTTTTACTATTCCTGAAAAAAACTACTCAATTACAGTAATTTGAGTATTTGTAATTAGTTACTTTACACCACTGTCAATTATTATAATGACACTGCAGGAAATTTCGTGGTAGCTACTAGCAGGTTGAGCTAAAGATCTGCACTTTTGCTCTCTGTCACTCTCTGATTGGTTAATTTTTCTCTACACTGTTATGGGTATTGTAGTTTTTATGCACAAATTTCACTATTTTTCTTTCACTTTATTGGTTGATTGCTAATAAGGATAGCTATTTGTTTCAGGTGTGTAATGGTAAAAATGATAAAACTAAGTGTTTTTGTAATGCTTGTTTGACCTGATGAAGATCGTGTAGGTTGAAATGTTGATCCAATAATTTATTTGTAAGTTTTTAACTGTGTTATGTTTACTGTTTTTAAGAGCAACAGTGGCAGCTTGCCTATTTTGGTTTGCATATTATTCATATTTCACTGTTAACTATTTTTATTCAATTATTGCAAACAGATGGGCACAACAAAACCATATACAACGTATTAACAATTTGTCTTTAAACGTTTATCAGTTATCTGTTTTCCTATGGAGAAAATGAAAAGGGTTTTTACTTCTGGAACTCACCTGTTGCGTTCTATATATTGTTCAATTAAAACAATTGAAAATCAACTTGAGAATCCAATATTACCTGTACTTATTGTTTAGAAAGGTCTTAGGTTTTTGCAATTTCAACTGCAAAAAAAAAAAAAAGGATCAACAATATGAAGATAATCATCATCTCTTCTTTTACTTTACAGAAGTTGAGCCATTCAGTCCTAGCCAGATGTCTGAGAAGATCCTTCTGCGTCTCCTCAAACACCCCAATGTCATTCAGGAGGTCAAATATAATGACAAAAATAAAAAGGCCATCGAACATTACCTCTTCCACCGCAACAAGCCCGTGGACTATTTCATCCTCGTCCTGCAGGTCAGCTTGTTTGTTTGGTCCAGGGGCGTGGAGGGCATAGAGAGAACAGATTGAGGTTATTAGCCTAGAACAAACTGGGATTTTCGCAAGTATTTAACACCCCCAGTTTGAAAGATTTCAACCTAGCGAAAATTGTTTCAGTATTGCGATAGAGAGACTTTTCTACTTGAATTTGCTGAACATAACAGTTGTTGTCGGCTGTATTGAAAGTCTGGTCTTCAATGTGATTGTTCTCTAAGGGGAAAGTGGAGGTGGAGGCAGGCAAGGAGGGACTGAGGTTTGAAGCTGGAGCTTTCTCTTCATATGGGATGATGGCTCTCACTGCTTCTCCAGGTAAACATTATTAAATACAAATGTCTGTCATTTGGTTAGCTGAATACTAATTTGCACATTTCTGCATTCTATATATCTACTTAAATATATTTAAGCCTCTATTTTAGATTAGTATATTTGTATTTGGGGTGTATGATATTTACCAAAAAAAAACTGTTTTGGGTATTTTCTTCCAATTAATATTAGTCTCAATTTCATTGTACCTCTGTACCTTGGCCGGTTTAGGCAGGTCCTCAATAAATAAACACAATACTAAAATCACCTATAGTATTTGGATTTGAATTTATTAAATAGGAAAGCCATTTATTAAAATGGATAGATGATGGCAAGTACTTGTCTTAAAGGGTTTGTTCACCCAAAAATGAAAATTCTGTTATAAATAACACACCCTCATGTCATTTCAATCCCCCGAGACCTCCGTTCATTTTTGGAACAAGTATTAAGATATTTTAGATAAAATCCGAAAGCTCTCTGATTCTCCATAGACAGCAACAGTCCAGATACATTCAAAGTCCAGAAAAAAATCCCAAAACATTGTCAAAACGTTCCATTTAACTTCAGTGATTTAACTCTAATCTTATGAAGCACCAAGAACACTTTTGTGTGCCATAAATACTGTAAAAATGACTTTCTTTGCATATATCTTCCTTATCAGATTAGGGTGTGGGTTTCCTACACACATTACAAAGCTTGTGTGTTGTGCTGCGACCTCTAATATCAATATGTCATATAAATGCCAATAGTAAACACACACCCTGACCAGTCAAATGCAAACAAAGTTGTTTTTGCAAGGATTCACTCATTTTTTTTTTTTTTAATGAGCTGAAACAACACAATTCTTGAGATTTTTTGGGGGGACAACTTAATTGTTTTATTTTCAATCCACTTAAATTTGTAAAAACTAATAAGTTAACTTAATTCCTTCCTGTTGTCCAAACAAAAGTCAATTGTGTGGAACCCAGCATTTTTTAGTGTTTTTCGGCGCACAAAAGTGTTCTTTTCTGGACTTTGATGAGATGAGAGAGCTCTCATGTTTCATCTGAATCTGAAGTGCTGAAGATGAACGATGGTCTGAGGGATTGGAATGACACAAAGGTGAGTAACAATAACAGTTTTCATTTCTGGGTGAATTAACCATTTAAATGAAGTAAGTGTAAGAAATACACAACATCATACATCACACTGTAAACAACATCAAGTTTGCATTAGCTGTAAACAGTTAGAAAAATGTATATACAGTTGACATCAACAAATCTTAAATGTGGGCAGTTGCATTTCAGTTTTTTAGTGCATTTAAAAAATATCAATGTCAATACCAAAAACCCATATGCCATGCAAACAGTGGCAGATTTAGGCATGGGCAATGAGGGCAACCGCATCTTGCTAGGGGCAGCATGGAGACACATCCAACCCCACCCCCCCTCGCCCGGTTTTCACTTTTGTCCACAATTTTTTGTGTGAATGTATTTTAACTGTTAATTAAAAAAAAGGGGGTAACACTTTATTTTGATGGTCCATTTGAGTATTAGTAGACTGTCTACTTAATATCTGTTGACACTGACATTTAACAGTCCTTCAACAGACATTTAACTGACTATAAGAAACTTTGCAATTACATGTCAACTTACACCAACCCTAACCCCAACCCCAACCTAACAGTCTACTTATAATCTAATGATAATTAGTTGCAATGTAACTTAAATTCAACAAACAGACCGTCAAAATAAAGTGTGACCAAAAAGGGTTCTAAGAAACACTATATGTTTCAAAATATATGCTCAAGCAATAAATATTTCCTAAACCACATAGAATAAAGTATATGAATGAAACATATAAAACAGCAGCATTAGTAATATATGAATCAAAATATACAGTATAAAGACATTAATGTTCAATAAATAATTATTTTTTTGCTAAGCCCTGCATAAGACAAGTGATTTGGAAAGTATATTTTCATAGAGTATTCGATTATATTTAGTGTTCATTTTCAAGTTATTGGAATCTTTTTTTTTACTATTTATACAAATGTTGTTGAAAGACATTTTATCATATGTAGCAGCTTTTGCTTATTGAGTATTTAAATTTATTATATATATATATATATATATATATATATATATATATATATATATATATATATATATATATATATATATATATATATATATAGGCAAAATATTTTACTATATGTGAAAATTATATTATTCTACTATTACTTTATTATATTAACAGCATTTCTAGTAGAGATTGTGACTTTTTGCAGTACTTTCATTATTATATTCTATTATCTATTCTATTATTATATTACTCCAAAACTGTACATTTTATTGATCCAACCAAACATAAAAACACATAAGAAATGTCATGATTTTTTTCAAATATTCCAATCACTAAGAAATTGATAGTTGAATATTCTTATTCTGCCAAATAATAACCCAGTGCCAATAGTTATTGACTACCACAGAACAGAAGCGACCTCTTGTGGTGAGAACATGTAGCTACAGTAATACCAGTAGTGCTATTTATGGTGAATAGCAGAATCTTTTCTTCCTATTGTCACAATTAGAGCTCTTTAGTACTGTTCCCTTCGCTTCTTTCAGTTACCTTTTAGATTTGTTTCCCACCTTTCTGTCATGCCTTTTCTCTTCCTGCTATTCTTTTTCTTCTCTGCAGTCCCTCTCTCACTGTCTCGTACCTTTGTGGTCAGTAGGGCTGAGTCTGTTGCTGGATCTCCAGGTATAGGTAAACTGATTTAATTTTTTTTAATTGGACAACACTGTTATATTAAGCCACAATAGCTCAGGAAGTCATGCACAACTCAGTCAACGTAGCCTAAAATCAGAACAAGCGTCATTTTACACATTTCATTTCCCTTGATTGATTTCCAAAATGTATGTCAGTGGTTACAGATTTTCAGCATTTTTAAAAAAAAATTTTTTCAACAGAAGAAAGAGCATTTAGTAAGTACATTTTCATTTTGGGGTGAATTGTTCTATTAACACCATTTATTAATCCTAGTCAGTGTTAATCCTATTTCAAACATTATTTTACTACATTGTATAATCAAAATCTGTTAACAGTTAATGCACTGTAAGCTAGCAAAACTGTTACCAGTCTTCATATATGAACTTGTGCAAAATTGATAAATCTTTAAGATCTCAAAATTTAGAACTACGTTTTAAGATCATAAGTCATATGTTGACACTGGTAAATCCGCTGTGAACTAGCATAAACATATTATTTTATTCAATGTTATACCAAAGGTTAACAAATGCTGTAAATAATTATTTTTTTGTTGGTTTAGGTTTTTTAAGGTATTAACTAATGTTAACAAATGACAAAACCTTTCAAATGATGGAAATATCAGACTTAACAATAAGAACCTGTTTCTTATTTTTAAACACATTATGATGGAGTCTTTTTTGCCCACACTTTACTGTACGATTTGATTTGTTAACATTAGTCAGCTACATCAGTTTCCATTATCTCAGAATGAACAATAGTTCTACAACATTTACTCATATTACTATTATATTTTAACAGCATTAGTTATGTTAACATTGGTTAATGTACATTAAATGTACATAATCATGAATATTTTTATTAACGAACAAGTTAAAAGCTGTACAAAATACAGTATAATGTTTGTTGTATATGAATGAACTAACAGCTGGGATGTCATTGCAAAATTGTATCCAAATTTGGACTATTGAAACGATGGAATGGTCAGACATCAGTCTGTTAGTCATTGTAAGTCATACCGTATGTTACAGTAAATCCCTCCCACACATTTCTACTTCACAGGCCTCCTGGAGTAAAGGGCGACAGCGAGGCCATGTGCGCGCACGCACACACACCTCTGTACACACATGCACACACATACTGTTCCCTGTTCTCACATACCGCATGCTGACTACCAGCATGTAGAGTTCAGAGCTGGGCCCCTTCAGGCCAGCATTGGAGCCTTGAACTCACACATCCAAACACGGATTACATACATTCCAATTAAATTGTGGCATTATTTGGTTGGAATGCATCACCCCCACTGTGGAAACCTGTGCGCGTGCATATATGCACGTGCATGTGTTTTTATGAATCTTATGAAGAAAGAAAGTATATTGTATGTGTTAAAAATTATGTGAAATTGTCTATATTTGAGAGTCTGTTAGCTTGTGTTTGTGTGTGAGTGAAGAGAATGTTTGTGTGTGTGCACTTGTAAATTGTCCCCCTCGTTATGAAGTGGAAAACATAAGCTGTGTTTAATTAAAAACAAGCCAATCTTCACTTTAAAAGCTCTTAGGCTTTTTATCTTGCCAGTGGCAACACTTTTACATGCATGAAACACCCCCTTCACAACTGCAAATGATGTTATTGAGTTCTAAAAAGCTGTTACAAGCTGCTTTGAATAATCATTTTCCATGTGCTACTTGTTGTCTCTATAAAGTTGAGGGTTTCAGGCATGTGTTAAACCCTTTAAAAGGCTTTGCAGAATGCAACCATTTTTTTTTTCTCTGTTTTTCCTGGTTTCTGAAATCACAATTCTGTTTTTTTTTTTCTTGTGCAGAAAATAAATCCCCACCTCGATCATTTGGACTGAATCATTCTGACTCATTAAACCGTAGTGAGCGGATTGAAGTCATCACACCTTCACTGGGCAGCAGTAACAACCAGCTCAACGCCTTCCTGCAGATCTATGTGCCAGACTATTCTGTCAGAGCTGTGTCAGACGTACAGTACATTAAGGTAAACTGAAATGCCATTACAAAACCAACATACATAAAACAGAATTGTTTAAAAGCTATTTACTGCACATTTGGTACAATTTCTACACTAGTTAGGGTTAGGGCTTAGGTTAGTGGGGATGTCAGAGGTTTTCATCGTAGAGATGTCAAGAGTACAGACAGCATTTCCCGCTTACATTTTGAGCCCATCTGAATGAATTCTTAAACACTGCTGATCGGCCATTGTGTTCACCTGCTCAACAGATATGACTGTGATTGGCTCCAATGATCATCTTTTGACCCTCTTCACCATTGCTTACACACATACATGGACACGGGAGCATCTAAAAGCTATGTCTATCAGAGGATCTGTCTGTGAGCAGATATATGAGTGGTCTGCTGTCAGATCAGCTGATAGATGTGGCATTTAACATGCAGGATTGTCTTTTTATGAGGCTAAGGCCCGATCCCAATTCTATTTTTGTACCCCTACCTCTTCCCCTTGGCCCTTGAAAGAGAGTGTGAAGGGGAAGGGCTTCAAAATTTACCCATAAGAAATGGGACAGCACTACAGCACCTGCCAACGTCATCATATGTCATCGTGATCTTTTGCTTCATATGAGATTGACGATCGTGGCTGCTGTAGTTATTCCAGTTGCATTATTTTTTAGGTATTTGTCTTCAGGAAATCACAGAAGCCATATATCATGTTATCACAACAATATAATGTGGCAATAAGATCGGAAATGTACTGTGCATTTACACCGTGGCCATATTCATTGTAAACCCACGAAAACAACATTTACCTTATAGCAGACACTGTAAAAAGCTCATTCCCAGACACAAGACTTTTCTGACAGGGTAGTCCAGTGTCATCGAGTGGCAGACTGTTGTGGGACTACCATACAGGAGTCATTATTGGGGATTATAGATAGCAAAATCTAGCGTTTTTTATTTTTTCGGGGTTTTTTTAAGCATGACAGTAAAACACAAACGTAGTTATGAATATATTAAAACATATGCTTTGTTTGTTGTAAAAATTCATAATAATGATTTTTTTGTAATAACAAAAAAATACTCATTTGTGCATCTCCTAACTTCCATGTGCAGCCATGCTGTCGTTGTAGATTATGTATTCTTGGAAATTTTCTTACCCCTTGGTTTCGAGTGTGAAAAAGTCCTGAAAAAGCTCTGTTTCAAGGGCTATCTAGCCCTTCCCCTTAGCCCTACGCCTTCAGGCTAAAGAGAATTGGAACAAGGGGTAAGTGTTAGAATTGGGATTAAGCCTAAATTAGCTCATACTTTAGAGTAGGGTCTTCAGTCAGTCACTCCTGTACATATTGGTATTTAAGTGGGTTGTAGGTAGTCACTCATCAGATTTCCACTTCAAATCAAGCACACGTTAATTGAGTTGTATGCAGAGAGTTTTCCCCATGAATTTAGTGGTGAGGCACATTCAGTGCCAGGTTCTGGGTCCTGTCCTGTTCCATTGTGCTTTGCTGAGCAGTACCACTGTAAGAGAGGAGTTTCCTCTAAGAGAGCATGCGTATTTTTTCTCTATATTTCTCTGGAAATATCAGTTTCTGTATGTGGTAGATTCCTGTCCCTGGACAATTGTCATAACCACTGTGTTAGGTGATGGACATCCAAAATGTTGATGTAGTGCTTGTGAGTTGCGAGGGCATGTCTATGGCGATGCTGAGATGGATGTTGTGGATAGCATTACTCCTTGTGCAAGCTCCCTCTATTACTACCAGCACTGTGGTTAGCATGTAGAGAGATCTGAGTATCACAGTGGGAACAAATGCGCTGGGTGAATCTCCATGGAACTTTCACACATCTCCAGCACACCCCATCCAAGCTTCAGATGAGACCTCTGGTCCATCCTGTGGCATAGCTTCTCTCATTTAATGACACAGAGGAGTGGATGGCTATGGATGTATTGGAGGTTGAGCTGTCATGCATCTGTACTTCCCCCTTAGGGGTTGCCCGGAAGGCTAGGTATAAGAAAGACAATCTGTCTTTGCCCCATGTCCTTTCCTACTTAAAGTGGACATGGAGTTCACAGAGGCTTGCAAGGCACCTTTTAATGCCAGAGCTATGAATTCCTCTGCCCTTAGCTCATTATGTGTGTTGTATGTGGTTATTCCTCAGATGGAAAAAAAAGTGATTGACCACTATGCCCCCTTTCAGCTTGTGTTCAACTGAGAAAAGAGCAAGCTCTCCCTTATGCAGAGCATCTCTTTTTTTCAGGGTGGTGCTGGACCGCCAAACATGCCCAGTCAGTGCTCTCCTGTCAAAATCAGTTCAGGGGAAAACATCTGACCCAACGAAACTTAATCAGAGGCTCTGGGGCATATGGCATCCATAGCCAAGGTCAAAATAAATGATTTACTATACACACACAAAATCACTCCTTCTCCCAGTGTGAATGCACTCTACTGGTTAACATGCAACGTGAAAAAAATGTTCATGCTTGCAGTGTAAAAATGACATTACATACAATAAGGGGGAAAAACAGGCAAATTAAAACAACAAAAATAAACAAAAAACAATTGCAGGTACTTTTTGGCTCAGTTCATTTACATTGAGAGTTTATAAAATGTAAGTACTGTTTCCAGCCTCCAGGGGGCGATCAGAATGTTTTGGCCTCACTGTTCAGGACAGTCAACGCTTGACAATTTTACTATGGACCAGGAGGGGGTAGAGTGGAAGGCTGTGGTTCGTAGGTTGCTAGGCAATCATCAACTGTTTGCTCAGAGGATGACAAGCTGACAAAACAATCCTGTCCATCTGATACATGTTTTATTTATGGAGAAAAAAAGCACTGCAGTATTTGGGTGTTCTGTGTTTGTCTGAGATAATTAGACCCAATCCCAATTCTACCTCTTAGCCCTTCCCCATGTTCATGTGAAGGCGTAGGGCTAAGGGGAAGGGCTAGATAGCCCTCGAAAGAGAGACTTTTCAGGACCACACTTGAAACCAAGGAGTACGAAAATTTCCAAGAATACACCAGCCACAACGGCTTCATAGCTGCACCCGGAAGTCTGGAGATTAGTATTTTTCAAACAAACATATGAGTATTTTTTGTCATTATTATGAATTTTTACAACAAACCAAGCACATGTTTCAATACATTCATAACCGCGTTTGTGTTTTACTGTCATGCTTAAAAAAAAAACGCTAAAATAAAAACAGCTAAATTTCGCTATCTATAATCCCCAATAATGACTCCTGTATGGCAGTCCCACAACATTTTGACACTCGATGACACTGGAATACCCTGTCAGAAAAGTCTAGTGGCTGGGAATGCGCTTTTTACAGTGTCTGCTATAATGTTAATGTTGTTTTCTTGTGTTTACATTGATGAATATGGCCAGGATGTAAATGCACAGTACATTTACGATCTTATTGCCACATTATATCATCATGGTAACATGATATATGCCTTCTGTGATTTCCTGAAGATAAATACCAAAAAATAACGCAACCGGAATAACTACAGCAGTCGCGATCGTCAATCTCATATAAAGTAAGAGATCCGGATGACATAGGATGACGTATGCAGGTGCTGTATTGGAGTCCTATTTCTTAGGGGTAAATTTTGAAGCCCTTCTCCTTCGGGGTAGGGGTACAAAAATAGAATTGGGATTGGGCCTTAAGGTCCGTGCACACCAAGACGTTTTTTGCTAGCGTTTTCCGTCGACGTTTATCGACTCGTGACTAAATAAAGGGCGTCAATGTGATCGTGCACACCAACGCGCAAAACGGCAGGCGCAAAAGCATCATTTAAAAAAAAAAACGGCTCATGCTCGACGCCTGTGAAAATCGATTGGGTTTGAATCTGGAAAAAGGTCTTGAAAAACGCTGACGATAAACGCAAACGAAAAGCGTCCCGGTGTGTACGAGCCTTTAGTCTACCGAAAAGTGTATATTCCATACAAGCTGAAGCTGATCGATCGGTCAGTTCTTGTCACGTGACTTGAGATGCTCTCCTGGCATTCATCCAACTATGTGTGTCTGGAAGGCGCGAGTGAGTCACGCCACACTGCTTGCACCCACACTTCCATTGGAAATAATGAACTTGCAAAAACTCTAGAACAGACGCGATATGCGAACGGCCCCTAAAAGGCATTTGCAATCTCCAACAGTTGATCTTCTTGCACAGACATGGTGGATTCACCTGATTTGTTGGGTTGCGAATCCATTCCTTGGCAGTTTGTGGGTCCTTCACTGGGCCTTTTCCCTTTTAGGAAAGAAACTTTCCAAAGACGTCTGTTTCTTACTCATTTTGATGCTTGTGGGTTAAATTTGGGCGTTCAAGTGAACGAGATGTAAGCGAGAGAATACTGTCTTTTTTTAAATAATCGTTTAGACTCAGATAATGAATGAAACGGAAATAATTATTGATTTCTTGTGCGGCACGGTAACATAGCCGGTCGGTAGCCGGGTGGTTGAGGACCACTGGTTTAAGACACACGTTGTAGAAGAGACCAAAAACAACATTAGGAACCTTTAACATAGCTTAATTGTGGATTTTTAACATGAGCTTTTCTAACTTGCCCTGTTCTGTTTGTTTTCAACAGGTAACGCGACAGCAGTATCAGAACGCCGTCATGGCCTCACGCATAGACAAAACCCCACAGTCCTCAGAGAGCGAGTACACCAAAATCGAAATGACTTTGACAGAGCTCCACGATGGACTGACCGATGAAACCACCACACTGTTCAACCAGACACAGAACTGCGTCGTCCACAACAAGTCCAATCACACAGGCCACAGCGAGGGTCCCATCTAGCCCTCAGCGGGGTGGTGGAGAAACACCACCCCAAACCAATATAAACTAACAGTGCAGTACTACTGGGGCCTAAGCTTGGGTTGAACCGACGCAATATGGAACAGTCCAGTGACCCGCTTCGGACCCCTTCATCCTGATAAATCGCAGTGTTTATGTCCCCCAGACCAAAGAGTTTGGAGGATGGACATTGTTGTGCTCGGATGAGCCCCTCCAGCTACACTCAGACTGTCCCGCGATGTTCACAAACACAAAAGACGTACTCCAGACAGATGTAATAGGGTGAATCAAAGACTGTTCCAAATACCGCTTTGAAGGAAACCATGAACCAAGAGCATTCTACTCACATATTTATTTATTTTGTATGCATTTGTATATATGTGCTTGTCTGAGGATATAATTGTTGGCACATGCAAACCTGTCTGTAAATTGTGCATGTGTATGTGTGTGCCTCTATGAGTGTCACATGCTATATATATATACAGTTACAGATACATCATTGTATATGTACTGGTGAGGGTCTTTTACATGTATATTTCAGAAATGGTTATTTCTACTGTCCTAAATCTGGTATATCCCTTTTAGACCTTTTTTTTTTTTTTAAATATATATATGAATCATTATGTTGCCTTTAAAAATCATATTAATTTTTAACAAGTGCAATGAAACATTTTATTTAAAAGATGATTTATCATGATTACTGTATTGTAAATTATAGATCTGTTTGTATCTATTCTATTTTATCACGTTTGTATATTTGTTCGGAGATATTTCGGATTCACTTCCAAGGATAAACAGGTCTTTTTTTGTCTGCTTTAAAAGTTGAATTCTATCAAAGGCACAATAATTTTACATTTAAAGCCGAACATGTTTTTATTTAAACTAAATGACAGACCTGTCAGGACTTTATGCAAGGGAGAATCGATATGCATCCGTGCGATTCCTAACCGAATTCAGGCCGTAACATAAAGAGTCATTAAACGAACTACTACATTAAATCATCTGTAAGAGAGATTCCAATGTGTTTAGATGGCTGTATGTGTGTGTGTATTACCTTTGTGTCTCTAACACTGATTTCTGTGGTTATTTATATGACGCTGGAAACTCCTGCTATGCATACAGTTGTCTTTGAATTGAACATCATGTTATTGTTTTGTTAATGATGTACCACTTTTTTTTTTCTTTTTTTTTTTTTTGAAAGGTGGCATTAATTGTCATGTTTGACTCTTATTTGAACAATCCCAAATCCATTCCTGTGATTATTCCTATATAAATGTGGCAGCTGCATGACCCTGTTTCTACAATGTCAGACTTTGTGGTAAATCTGATTCAGGCAGCTTTTAATACTTCACCCTAGATGTTTTTTTTTTTTTGTTTTTTGTTTTTTTGTTTTTCAATGGCAACTTGAACCACTCCAGATAAATAACAGGAATGCATTGCTTGTTGTATTCTATTATTTATACATGGGTCAGTACCACCAACATCCACTACTTGGCACTACGGTCTAACAATTTAGCCAAACTAAACCTTGACAAGGTTATAATCTTACAACTGATGCTCTTTATACCAAAGATTTTACTGAAGAGGTGTGATCAGAGATTGTTGGGCTTTATTTAGTAACTTAAAGCCAGCATTGATTTTTATTTTTTTTTTCCCTAGACAGACGCTCTTGTGGGGTTAAATACATATTTGTTTTCTAATTTGCTTTGTCAATGAATTGTAGCTACTTTGTAACTAAAATGTAAACTTAGGGAGGAAAACAGTCTAGAGAAAGTGCTATTAAACATTCATCAGTTTCACTATGGTGTTGTTCCTTCACTTTTCCTTTCACTTGCTACAACATGTTCATTGCTTCATCATCTAAAAGTCTTCCATCAAAAGACAAACACAGGATATTTCTGTCACCGTGATATATCTTTATAGGAAATTAGCATCACCCTTGCTCCCTCATTTAATACAGACTAAACGGTTACACTGGTTTTAGATTATTGCAGAAATAAGTTCTGTAGCCAGTAAAGGTTTATTATGTTATTGTTGTATTTATGATGATCTTTATGGATTACGTTTTTTTTTTTAATGTTAATAGATACTAAATAGTTACTACAGATAGTAAAACAAAGCGTTACAGAAGTAACCTGGTTCATTGAATAGTCAACATGTCACAGAATGTCAGCGTTGCTATAGTTGAGCCGTCAGAAGATGGTATGTCACATTAACCATGCCACAGTATGCAGTGTGCAATAACCATGCAAACTATACAGTCTATGAATACAGGTGTAACACAGGCGATTCTTTCATGCAAGTGCTCCCCGAGTGACCATGCCATGATATTGACTTCATTTATAGAACGAGGTTACCACTGTAACCCTTTATTCTATTTCATCTCTGTCAACAGAGCAAAAAGAAATGCAATCTTAAACGAGAAATCCCATCCCTATTTTATCCAGTGGCTCTAAATGTGGGTCTGTCAAAGCCTTCAAGACAATATCCAGATCCCATGAGGTAATTGGCTGTGGTTGAGATAGACAGTCTACTAGCTTTCAGGTAATGTCTGATTGAGGCTGACTGTGGTTGAGAGCCAACTGTGCCTCCTCTGGGAGTTTGCCTCAAAAGAAGACTCCTAAGAAAGCAACATGGCTGGAAAAAGAATCTTTCTGAAGACATTGCACCAGCCATGCTTTTATGGATGTGGTGGTTTCCTTTTGCCGGATGACGGACACGATCACTGTGTTACATGTCTGGCTTCAGTATGCAATGCAGTGCTCGCAAGCAGCTTATGGTTGTGCTTGATCGTGGCTCACGTTGTTATAAGTGTGAGTACCCTCTGTTGTTTCCCACACTTTGGCGAGCACTCAGGGCGGTCTGAGGGTTTCAGTGGAATGAAGTCACTGGGTAATCCCCGTGGCTCTCCCACTCCTCATCAGCACAAACCAACCAGGCTTTGGACGAGTGTACAGTACATCCTTTAGGGCGTCTTTGCGACCCCTGCTCAATTTATTTATAATGGCTATGCTCTCCCGGAATAATGGGTGGACCACAAGGCTATGTCGACTTCACATAGTGGCGACTCCACCAGCTCGCTGTCCCCTTCTTTTTGTAGGAGCAGGAAGAGCTTCAGGCAAAAAAGGACATAAAGAGCTTTTTCAACGAAAAGTGTAAGTCACATTAACTCGAGTTCGCTACTGAATGAGTCCATCAGGATAATGGCGTTAATGCTCGTGTCTTCCCCGCTTTAACGCAGAATAAACAGCTAAATGCAAAAGTATAGGATCCCTTCCTGCCAGTTTTCCTGATCTCTCAGAGTAACAGGTGCAATTTCGCTTGAAACAGAAAAACTACAGCCTGTGCTCCATCTTATATTAATACTCATGAGACATGTTTCATTTGCACTGCGGTTGAAATAAACGGAAGTCTTTATTAAACTTTCTTTTTATCAGTTAATAAACATTCTTTTAACATTACACTGTCAGGCCTGTAGCCAGCTTATTGAATGGGTCATTTTTGCAGTTATTCGCCTGATTTTGTATTTAATTATGAGGTATAAATATTACATTAGAGTGACATTTTAAGAACTAATTTTTGCTGCATTATCTTGTCGGATGGTTATCCTAACCACACTTTTTGATGTACCAAAATATATTTAAAACCATTTTGTCAAATTGCTTATCACACTATTTTACCATTTTAAGTGTTTATTTACAAATGTGCATTTAAACTGTCAGTTTAATATTACAGTTTTATAAAAATAATGAAAATTTATAATAAACAAATGAAAATATACTTTTAATATACAAATTTATTATCTTTCATCACACACACACACACACACACACACACACACACACACACACACACACACACACACACACACACACACACACACTCACACACAGGGAGTGCAGAATTATTAGGCACGTTGTATTTTTGAGGATTAATTTTATTATTGAACAACAACCATGTTCTCAATGAACCCAAAAAACTCATTAATATCAAAGCTGAATATTTTTGGAAGTAGTTTTAAGTTTGTTTTAGTTTTAGCTATTTTGAAGGATATCTGTGTGTTACTGTATTACTGTGCATAATTATTAGGCAACTTAACAAAAAACAAACATATACCCATTTCAATTATTTATTTTCACCAGTGAAACCAATATAACATCTCAACATTCACAAATATACATTTCTGACATTCAAAAACAAAACAAAAACAAATCAGTGACCAATATAGCCACCTTTCTTTGCAAGGACACTCAAAAGCCTGCCATCCATGGATTCTGTCAGTGTTTAGATCTGTTCACCATCAACATTGCGTGCAGCAGCAACCACAGCCTCCCAGACACTGTTCAGAGAGGTGTACTGTTTTCCCTCCTTGTAAATCTCACATTTGATGATGGACCACAGGTTCTCTATGGGGTTCAGTCAGGTGAACAAGGAGGCCATGTCATTAGTTTTTCTTCTTTTAGACCCTTTCTTGCCAGCCACGCTGTGGAGTGTGATGGAACATTGTCCTGCATGAAAATCTTGTTTTTCTTGAAGGATGCAGACTTCTTCCTGTACCACTGCTTGAAGGGATCTTCCAGAAACTGACAGTAGGACTGGGAGTTGAGCTTGACTCCATCCTCAACCAGAAAAGGCCCCACAAGCTCATCTTTGATGATACCAGCCCAAACCAGTACTCCACCTCCACCTTGCTGGCGTCTGAGTCGGACTGGAGCTCTCTGCCCTTTACCGATCCAGCCACGGGCCCATCAAGACTCACTCTCATTTCATCAGTCCATAAAATCTTAGAAAAATCAGTCTTGAGATATTTCTTGGCCCAGTCTTGACGTTTCAGCTTGTGTGTCTTGTTCAGTGGTGGTCGTTTTTCAGCCTTTCTTACCTTGGCCATGTCTCTGAGTACTGCACACCTTGATGCTGCAGCTCTGAAATATGGCAAAACTGGTGGCAAGTGGCATCTTGGCAGCTGCACGCTTGACTTTTCTCAGTTCATGGGCAGTTATTTTGCACCTTGGTTTTTCCACATGCTTCTTGCGACCCTGTTGACTATTTTGAATGAAACGCTTGATTGTTCGATGATCACGCTTCAGAAGCTTGGCAATTTTAAGAGTGCTGCATCCCTCTGCAAGATATCTCACTATTTTTGACTTTTCAGAGCCTGTCAAGTCTTTCTTTTGACCCATTTTGCCAAAGGAAAGGAAGTTGCCTAATAATTATGCACACCTGATATAGGGTGTTGATGTCATTAGACCACACCCCTTCTCATTACAGAGATGCACATCACCTAATATGCTTAATTGGTAGTAGGCTTTCGAGCCTATACAGCTTGGAGTAAGACAACATGCATAAAGAGGATGATGTGGTCAAAATACTCATTTGCCTAATAATTCTGCACTCCCTGTATATATTAGCAAACATCTCTGAAATTGTACTTATATATAAGTTAATATCATTTAAGCTCCTTTTTAAACTAACACTCACTACATTTTAGCAAGAAGCTAAAATACAGATTATTGAATTCACTTGACTACAAAATTTAATCGCAAATCAAATCGAAATCGGAATATCTGTCAAAAAATAAATAAATAAAAAAATCGCAAAAGTATAAGAATTAAAAAAAATAAATAAATAAACATAATGTTAAGCAAAAATTAGATTTTTGTTTGATTTTCTTCTTGGGGTTCCGGCCCCCATGGAGACTGTCTGGTAAATCTCTGGCCCTCTGACAAATATAGTTGATGACCCCTGCTCTATTGGGTGAATTTTTTTTCCAAGAAACACCTGCACATAAAACTCCCAATAATTTACTAAAACAAGGCCAATTAGTTCCCAGGATTATCGGGTGTTTGAGATGCGGAGCGTTAACTGCTGCCTCCACACTATTTTTTTTCCCCCTTAATTGGATTTCCTGAGCCGTTAGCAGATGCATTACATGCCCCTGTACACACCTCACCCAGACCGTGCGGCTCTTATCCAATGCCGTGTTTTGCACCAGACATTGGTGGATAGAGGTTTGGTTACACCCTGAATAAGAAGACCTGACAAGCGTATTAGATTTATGGGCATACACAATAAATGCACTATATAAATACACATTACATTACATGTACCCCCCTTTATTTTCACCGGTACCCCCACAGCGATAACATGTTGGCCCAGACCTCCCCGCTACACCCCTGGGGCCAGTTGGACTAACCGATTGAGCTGGAGAGAGACCTGGCGGTGCCAAGGAACCCACCAGGGCTCGGCATTTCCCCCCTCGTCCCGATAGCCACCCCAGGGAGGTGGAGCATGCTGCGGATCCGCTCCTGTGCACCGCTGATGTTGAGGCGGCCTGGATCTCCCGGTCCAGCAGGCTCCATACTAGGGGTGTCAAAATTAATCGTTTCTTCGGTGCACCGCGATGCAGACGCGGACAATTCGGTATCGGTTCAGTAATAATCATAACCGGTTATTATATACTGACGTCATTTATCTCACATGCGCTATGTCACCGTAGCTACTATGGCGAGGGAGGCAAGCGGCGAGCGCGAGTACAACGCTCTAACTACGAAAAAACTCAGAAACTGTGCACAATTTCACTGCGTGTTTGCTGAACACTGTTTCACTGACACTTACAACAAAAGCCCCTATTTCACGGCGATTAAGAGAATGAAAGTAAACTCCATTTCTCTCTCTCTGTCTCACTGTAGCCCATGAGTGCAACTGTGAAGAGCACCAGCGTGTAAGAGCCAATCGCAGCCCTTTCTGTTGAGCGCGTGATCAATCAAAGGGGTGTAAGAAAGAACTTGGTAGTTAGTTGGTAGACAAGGCTCAGAAAGCGAGCGGGATATTTATATTTGTTTATTTGCTATAAATGCTCGTGTTGCTTAAAGGTACTGTTTATATATCTGAAGATAGAGGTAAAGTTGGTTTTATATTGGGATATTCAGACATTCTCTTTAATAATATAATTTCAGAAAAGTATTATTTGCAAATTCTAAATAGGGAAATCATATTAGCAGCCAATGACTATCAAAGTACAACATTGTTCACAGTCAATTAGATAGTGTTAATGTTGTTTGTTACTTGTATGCTAATTCCAATCGAATATTCAAAGTAACATGATAAACAATATAGAAACTTCTAAATGAACGAATGTGTGAATATAAAACCAACTTTACCTTTATTCTGACTGTTGGTATTAAAGCACAAAATTGTTTTACAAATAGTATATAAATATATTTATACATTTTAATACAATAATTGCTGTGCTGTGAAAAAAATATAAAACTGTGTATGGAAATAATCGTCAATGCACCGTGATGCACCGAGATATCGAATTGAACCGAATCAATGGCATGATAATCGTAACCGAACCGTGGGACCAGTGTAGGTTCACACCTCTACTCCATACAAACTCGCAGTCCTTACGCTGGGCTTCCACGAGGACATGGAACCGATGTTCTTGTTTGGCTCGTATCTCCACTAGCTCCTGGTGCTGTTCATGGTGTCTCAACCTACTCTCGCCCCTTTTTGGGTGTTTGACCATGCTCTGCCCACCACAATAACCTTTCAAAAAGTGCACAGAAATAGCATCGGCCATAAGCCACTACATGCTTATAGGGTGTGATGAAGTACAATCAAAAAACATGCACTCCATCTCGGCTAGAGGAACGGCTCACTTGCGTCTTTCGCCAAAAAACAGCAATCCCTTGACAAGACAGTAGCAGCTGCAGTTTTTACCACAGTGAACACAGTTTACCACTCCTGAACTCGGAGACTGAATCGCATAGCTGAGTCTGATCATCAGTATGAGCCACTATGACAGGCTGAGCAGTGCAAAACTGTCCTCTAGTTGCGACCTCCTGGCCATTGGCAAACTGTTGTGTCGAGGCTGCAACCTGGAACGTCCTGGGCTGACAGCATTCGAGGGTTCACACCCAGTGGGAAAGACACTGCTTTGCAAGGGTGTCAACTAATGTTGACATGCAAACATTTTGCAATGCAATGGCCCCAGTCTCTACCAGGGATGCAGCAGTTCCACTCACTTCTGAGTGACTCGCCCCAGGGTACAGATAGCTGACTTGGTGGTCAGAGCACAGTCAGAGCCATCTGGAGTTGTGCAAGACCCCAGGGGAGAGATCGCCCATGTGCAGCTCAGCCAGGCCCCCCTGGAGCATGGTAGTAATTATGCAGAGCAGAGCAGCCTGGCCTGTGACAGTGTATGATCTGACCAAGGGGGCAGAAAATCTTTACACCACGAGCGGGAGTTGTGGTCCAACCCATCAGACAGATGGTATCATGGACAAGATTGACCATAATCACCTCTCACCAGAGGAACAGACACATACCCTTGGCTGCTCCACAATTGAGGGTGATGAGGGGGGAAGAGCTCCAGATTTGGACACAGAAAAAAGTCCGGACTCGGCCCGAGGGCCGCCAGTTGATGATCAGTGCACTAGAGGGTAGGTCGCTCAGCTGGGAGAGTCCCTTGCCATGCCGTCACGTGCTGTCTCAGGGGAAGGGCTGGACATTTCCCAGTTTAAAGACTTTCCCCTGGAGCAGTCGCATGACTACATGCTTAAGAATGCCATTGAACAAGTAAAAGTCATCGATGGGCAACTCCTTCAACCAGATCCGCCTCTCTCCTACCCGTATTTTGCGATTATTAAGTATAGGGTGTATCGAGTGATCCATGACACTCAGTCAAAGGAAGATACAACCCAATTATTAGTACCAAAGAGCTGTCGGGAAATGCTTTTCCAGGTGGCTCACTCAAATCCCAAGGCTGGCAAGTTAGGTCAAGCGACCACACTTAATATTCTAATGACCCGATTCTTTTGGCCGGGCATTCATGGGGATGTCAGTGTGAATGTCAATTGATGAATCCAGCAGCCTGTTCAAAAGCGACATTGCGCTCATTACCGATTATGGAGATCCCCTTCGAAAAAATTGGTATGGATCTCATCGGGCCATTAGAGCAATCAGCAAGCGGGCACCAATTTGCATTAGTCCTAGTGGATTACGAAACTTGGTACCCGGAAGCAGTAGCCCTCCGTAATATCTCAGCTAAGAGTATTGCGGAGGCTCTGTTTCGCATAATCTCACATAAAGTTGGAGCCCTTATTAGTCACTGTGCGAGATTCTTATTCTCCAAGCCTCCATGGCATTTTTCTCCTTTGAGTTTCCTTACGGCAGACAGCCCCGAAGGGTTTTAGATGTCGTTAGAGAGACTTGGGAGGATGAGCCTTCGCAAAGAAAAAATGAAATTAAATATATCCTGGACCTATGAGCAAAACTCCATGCACTGGGGCAGCTCTCTAGGGAGAATTTGCTCAACGCCCAGGATGAACAACGCCAGTGTTATGATAAGGGCACTAAATTACGAAAATTTGCACAGGGAGATAAATTCCTTGTACTGCTGACTTCTTCCAGTTCCAAATTACTCACCTAGTGGCAAGGGCCATTTGTGGTCACACGATGAGTCAGTGATCTTGATTATGAGGGGGTACGAATGAACATGCCCGGTTGCACCGATTTGATTCAGCACCATATCGAGACTGAACCGGGCATGGTCATTAGGTCATTATATAAGAAAAACGTGGTTCAGGAAGAATTGAGGAAAATGCTAGAGATGGGAGTAGTAGAAGAATTCCATAGTGACTGGGCCAGCCCGATCGTCTTGGTATCCAAGACGGATAACCTGTTCTGTGTGGATTACTGCAAGTTAAACGCTGTGCTAAAATTCTACGTATATCCAATGCCTCGTATTGACGAGTTGCTCGATCAGTTAGGTGCTGCTCACTATTATTCGACATTGGATTTGATGAAGGGATATTGGTAGATCCCCTTAGCTCCTCTATTCTGAGAAAAAACAGCCTTCACTACCTCGTTTGGGTTACACCAACCCGTGACCCTTCCGTTTGGGATGACAGGGCACCGGCCATGTTTCAGCGCCTGATGATAAAATACTGGCCTGACATTTGGCATAGGCCGCTGCCTATTTGGATGATATATTCATTTACAATATTGTTGGATGACAATATTCATTTACGGGTTGCTTATGGCCAACCCGAGGAAGTGCGCAATTGGGCAAGTGGAGGTGAGCCTCAAATTGATAAAACTGCAGTCATTGCAACCTGCCTGAGACCCAAGACCAAAAAGGGGATGAGACAGTTTTTGGGTCCTGCAGGATATTATAGATGATTTATACCAAAATATTCAGACCTCGTCAGCTGATCTTACTAAAAAGGGGGAACCAGATAATGTCCAATTGTCGGAGCAGTGCCAACAGGCTTTTACTGAGGTTAAGGCTACACTTTGCAGTTTGCCGCTACTGCATGCTCCTAACTTTGTTCTCCCCCTTCTGTTACAGATGGCTACCCAGCCTGAGATGAGCGGTGGGGGTATGTGGTGGGGAGAGCTTGGTCGAACACCCACTCAGGTTGAGGCACCGGCTGTTGTTTAGTGGCCCAATCATAAATAATAAATAACACCTGTTTTTCTCTAGCGATTGGGCCAGAGAGACAGCTTATTAAGGGAATGGAGAGGACCAGACGAGAGAGGAGAGCAACTGCACACACACTAAGGCCCAATCCCAATTCTACCCCTTAGCCCTTCCCCTTACCCCTACCCCTCATTTTGCGCGTTCACGTCAAGGGCTAGTGGTGTCCCAATTCTCTTTAGCTTGAAGGCGTAGGGCTAAGTGCAAGGGGTATACACCCCTTCGAACGAAGATTTTTCAGGACCACACTCGAAACGGAGGGGTAAGAAATTTTCCCAGAATACACCTGCCACAACGGCAGTATTGCTGAACCCAGAGGTAAGGAGATCCACAAATTAGTATTTTTTGTCATTATTACAAATTTTTACGACAAACAAACACGTTTTAATATATTCATAACCTTGTTCGTGTTTTACCGTCATGCTTTTTAAAAAAAAAACAAAAAAAAAACGCTACATTTCGCGATCTATAATCCATAATCATAACTCCTGTACAGTAGTCCCACAACATTCTGTCACTCGATGACACTCGAATACCCTGTTAGAACAGTCTAGTGGCTAAAAATGAGCTTTTTACAGTGTCTGGAATAATGTTAATGTTGTTTTCGCGTGTTTACATAGATGAATATGGCCACTGTGTAAATACACAGTACAGTTACGATCTTATTGCCACATTAGATTGTTATGATAACATAATTTATCCCTTCAGTGATTTCCTGAAGATAAACACCAAAAAAACCCACAACTGGAATAACTACAGCAGTCACGATCGTCTGATCTCATATGCAGCAAGATATCGCGATGACATATGTTGACGTGTGTGCAGGTGTTAAAGTGCTGTCCCAATTCTTAGGGGTAAGTTTTGAAGCCCTTCCCCTTAACCCTCAGTTGTAAGGGGTAGGGGTACAGCCAAATGGCTCATCACTCATAACAATCTCGTCACAGCGTGTTGTTAGGACACGCGATGTAACCTGCTCACGTTCCTAATATTTATGTCATTTGCTAATTAACGTCATGTGGAACTGAATCTGTCTCATTTTGACATCTGACACTTTCCACTACACTGTAGCATTTCGCTCATGGACGCATGCTTTCAGAGTCTTTCTGAATGAATGAATGAAATATGCTGTTTTCCAACAAGGCAACCCGGGGTGCTGAATTATAATTGGTTAAACTGGCATGTGCATGTGAAAATTACCTAAACAAAGACATCGTTCCGGCACGGAAAAAAACATTTTCAAAGCAGAATATCTGACTTCAGCATTGTTTGTCAGTTAAACAAGTATGTTCACTTGGGATGTTTCTTAAATATCTGCCCACATATTATTGTATTTGTATGCTTTAGAAGAGTCAAAAACTTACATACAGCACCTTTAAGTAAGGACTGGTGGAAGAGTGCTCTTTTAATGGAATTTGATACCGCACGTTGGATACAAAGAAAAAACCTTTGCATTTCACGACGCAGGTGTCTGTGGTCCTTTAAGGTAATCAGAAATCACTGTTTACATTTTAGTCTAGACTCCTAATCAGAGTATTGTCTTAATCATATTAAAATCAGTCCATGTACGTACTCATTGAAAGTACCAGATGATGTCTCAAGCTTTTAGAGACAGTGCATTCCTCTGCCTTTAAATTGATTCCATGAGCCCTCAAATGTGTCATTAAGTTTGATGCGTTTCCCCCTTACACGCAACTTTTGTAAAGCATCTGCTTCACGTTGCTGTGTCAGAATCCTTGCTTGTAAAATACGTTTTAGAATGCTTAGTTTAAGCAAATTTAATGAACGCGATCATGCGTGTTGATCTGAAAGAGTCGCTCTCACTCACCGAATGCGCTGTCCTGAGCGTGTTGCGTGCATCTGTTACCTAAGCAACGAGAACAAACACCTGACTTCGCCTTTCTGTATTCCTCAAAGTTGTTTAGAATTAAATGTTTAGAGATGGTGTGACAACACGTACCTATGTGTGCCTTTGATGCACCCCTTGATGCTTCTTACGTCCTTGTCGCAGCCCCAGTGGCACCGAAATTCATATGCTGATTCGGTCCGGTAAATACCGGTTAAAAAGGTACCGGTGCTGTAATGGCACCGGGTTTTGGTACCAAACCCTAGGCGTGGCACAAGCGCCGTTTTTATACAACATTGATTGTAATTGACACCAGCTGCACACGCTGACGCTGCCAACTCATTGGCATTTTATTGGTCCGTTTTATTACTCTTTCAGATGATTGGATTCTGACAAATTTCCCATAGTGGAAGTTTTTCCACATAGCATTCACCTCCCGTTGGGGAACTCCATGTTTTCACTTTCTCTAATCGCCCTTTTACACAAATGTGCCATGACGCAACTGACTCTTAAAGGTAATGGGAGAGAAGACTCTGATTGGTTTATTCTCAAAACACGCCCATAACTCATTAAGAGAATAAGCACAACCCTGTTAGATCATGCACTGCAGCATGGTCTTTTTTTCTGTCCTTAAAATAACAAAAGTGGATTCGGACATGTCCTTAATGCTTTTGCACCCTGCACTTTAGACTTTGTGCCTAGATCGTTAAAATAGAGCTTTTGAAGTGAAGTTTTATAAACTAATTTTGAGAGAAGCACATGCTTATGATTGACCACGGCTGGTCTCGCATTAACTAAAGCATGATTCACCAATCGGATGATTCTTAACTCACTATAAATAACCAGTTTATTACTTCAGTTATCTTTCCCTTATAGAATACCCCTTTCACCCCTACTCCTCCTCCTTTTCCTTAGTAGGGTGGCACGGCAGCCCAGTGGTTAGCACTGTTGCCTCACAGCAAGAACGTCACTGATTCAAGTCCTTAACAGGCCAGTCGACATTTATGTGTGGAGTTATCATTTTCTCCCTGAGCTCGCGTGGGTTTCTCCAGGGTTTTCCGTTTTCCTTCAACAGTTCAAAGACATGCGTTAGGTGAATCTGCCAATTCAAATTGCCACTATAGTCAAGCTCTTAACTAGCAGTATTTCTCTACATAACAATCTCTAATTTGTCATTGGCACTATATAAGGGGTGGAGTTCTTGAGACCTACCTGAGCTCAAACTCCCCTCTCGCCCTGCAAACGAAAGACACCCCAGGCTCGAGAATCTTATGAGCTCAGGGCTCTCTCCCGGGACATCATGCCAAACACGCTCTATAATCAATCATCAGTTAAGTGTGAACTCTTGAATTTTAGCATAGCTTAGAATAAATCATTAAATCGGATTAAACCATTAGCATCTCACTCAATTTATAATTTTTTTAAGTGTTTCAATAATTTTCATATTTAAAGCTTGTCTCGTCTGTAGTTACATTGTGTACTGAGACTTGTTGGGCATTGAAATGTTGCTATTTTCCAGGCCAATGTTGCTAGTAACTATACTTTCATGCTGTCATAAAATCAAGGAACTCGAGGCTATGTTCAGGTGCTGCATATCATTTCTAATTTATCTTTTTTTTTAATTAAGATAATAATGGTCTAATCTGATTCAATGATTTATGCTTAGCTAAGCTAAAAGTGCCAGAGGTTGGATGAAATGGAACTATTTAACTCTAGGCTATACTTGTAAAATGAGCCTATATTTCCGAAAAAGTTAAGCTTCCTTTAAAATGTGAAAGATTGGTTGGCTGTCAATCGTTCATAAAGACGCTCTGAAAGTCATTCCTAAGATTGGTCTTTCTTGTCATTGTAGCTGATGTAAACTCAAATTTTTACATAAAATTATAATGGATAGTAACACTGTATTGTTATCGATAATTATGGTCTGAACAGGCCTTTAATGTGATGTTCTTAAACTATTCTAAAAAAAAAACAAAAAAAAAAAAACATAAAACCTTATGTTCAGGCATACTTTATGATGTCAGAAGGAAAAACACAACAGGAGACCGATAGCGACTTTATTATGGAAAATTAAATTTATTGTACATTGCAATGCAATTTCCCATTTGTATAAGTTTACAACTCTATAAATCAGAAAGTATCATAATTCAGGGAGCAAAACCAAACTTTAGACACATGAAATCACAGGCCCTAAACAAACAACAAAACAAAAAATGGGATTAATAGTGGCTATTTTGCTCTTGATCTCTTTTACAGACAAAAAAAAAAGTTGAGCCTTTTCCTTCGCTAACCTGAAAGCTAAAAAAAAAAAGTACATTACACAGAATAATGTTTAAAATAAACATCAACTAAAAGAAGACGGAAAAAAAGAAATTAGGAAAAAGATAAAAAATAGAAAAGAGGAAATATTTAGTAAGTTATTGGCACAGTTAACAAACAACTGGACTGTAAACTATGCCAAAATATAATATGAAAACACTGGTTCAAACAGAAACATACTGTATTCAAAGCTACTTTTGATTAAACTAATGTGATTTAGAATAAAGACTAATGGCATAATAGGACGAATACTGTTTAAACTCAATGCCTTTGCTATTATATTACTTTAAAATATAATCTAAGCCAGTTTCCCCTTGCATAGACAGCTAAAAAGGACAACTGCCTACACCAGTGCAAATTAGCCCAGGACTAGTTTTATTCCATGTCCAGGGAACTAGCCATATTATCTATTTATCTATCCATATATAGATATATATATATATACTGTATACACACCCACAATATTGAGTTTGTATACAAAGCCAATGGAAACTGAGAAAAAAGAAAAAAGAGATGCAGGATTTTAAAAAAAATTGGACTTAAACACTCCCTATACCACAGTCTCTAAAGACCAGGACCAAGAACAAGTATATTTTTAAAAGAACTGCTCCATTTTGGGATGTCCAGTTGTATTGACATATATAAAATATGCAATGTATGTTTAAAAATATCTTGTTTAACAGGTTCCTTAGAAACAGACATTTCAAAATCTAAAAAAACTATTTTTGTGCCTCATAACAAACCTTTCTATCACAGACCTACTCGGTCTTCCCTTTTGAAAAACTGACAGTCAGACCCATGAAAAAAAACACCCATTCTCTAAAAAACCAAAATAACATACAGTTATAATATGCATACAGATATTACATGTTGCATTACAGCTCAGGTAGCTTCATTTAGATCCTACGTACTATTATCTTTGAGTAACGCATATAAAAGTCACACTATCATCCTAATCTACCTGTTTCATGCACTTGGAACGCTTCCCAAAGCCAAACAGTGTTCTCTATAAACCATTAACTACCGTAATGCTCAAAAACAATGTTTATTTCTTAACAACCGACACTTAATAGTGTCTAATAGGACCCTTGAAGCTAAATCAAACAACATCTCCACACCGTTTTGGTCCACATGGGAGTAAACCATCAACAGAGTTCAAACTAAATTCCATAGAAACAGTCACCAGAGCAACAGCACTCATTCTCAACCCATTCCTTTCACAATGCCCAGCTGCTACTCTACTTTTTCTCCCAATGACTGATGTGTAATAACAAACTCCTCACTTAGTTTCTATTTTTTTTGCATATCAAGGTCACTTACAGTATATATGATGACTAGTTGAATAGTTTTTGCATCTGATACAAGTCGGGCAGATATAAATGGCACGTATTGACAAAACTAGAGCGTTCTGCTTAGCTTATTCAAGAGTATAAAAACAGTCAAAGTGAAATCATAGTGTTAATTTATGTATTTTGTTTTTGCTAAATTAGATGTGTGTGTGTTTGTGATTAGACCATTTTTTTTATGAATGTGTGATCCCTAATATGACAAGCAAATACTGCAGCATTAGCGTTAGCTAAAATGTCTGTATTAAAAACAAGATGTTAACAACAAACCTCTTTTAAAATAAAAAAAGCAGCTACATGCTGTTGCCAAGTAACTGGATTCTTGTGTTGGCCGCACTTACTCACACACGTCTCAATGAACCGTGCTTTTTTTTCTTTCTGTGCTTCATTCAGATTCTCAACACGTGCTGGATTTCAACACAGACACTCTGCCAACATACACACACCTTTTTTTTTTTTGCCTTTTTCCAAAGAAATTGGATTCCAAAATTGGATACAGCCTTTGCAGGAGGTAGTAACCAAGATAATCTGACTGGATGGACTGGCTATTCAGAAGTTACTCTAAAACTATAAAATATATAGTAAAATATTCCTATAACATTCCTAAAAACATGTGTATCGCACTTTAACACTCATCCTATCAACACTCTGATTTTCCCAGTCTTTGTATAAAAAATAATGCAAGGTTTCACCAATATGCTGCATGTATGATCATACATGAATGTCTAATGTAAACTCGCAAGTTTTACCATCAGTTCACAGTAAAGTAAGTGTCCCTTCCACTGGATGATTATCACATGACATTATATAGTGAGCGATAAATGATTCCCATCCAATGTTCTTTTAAACAAACCTTTGTTCATTTCTTTAGTCCTCTTTTACAGGAAACCGTCAGTTAGGGTGAACTGCACTTAAAAACTTGTTTTCAGCTTCATACATCAACTCATCCATTTCCTCCTCCTTATCATCCAACGTGTTTTACCCTTCAAATGGTCGAAACCATCTACTCCTCCTCCTCCTCTTCCTCTTCTTCATCATCGTCTTCATCGTGGCAGTGTGTGATTTCCTGTGGTGGTTGAGCGAACAGATGCGGTGGTTTGATTTCGCTGATGGAGCGTGTGAGCTGGTTTCTTTTGCAGTCGATGTCTTTGCAGTCCACACAGTGGCGGTTACGTGTGGCCAGAGGAGACTCGGTATCGGTGTCTACATGAGCGTGTTCTACTGTGGACTCATGGGGCATCTGGGAAAGAGAAAAGAGGAGACAGCGACAGTAAAAAAAAATTGTGTTCAACTGGTCTAGGCACTGAGTACTAGAATATATATGATTTTTTTAATGAAAGTCTTGAAAGGGTTGCGCAGACTGGGATGTTTGTTGCTCGTGCTTATCAGCAGCATTTTTTAAAGACCTTTTTCAACAATCAAGACATTTTGGTTACACTTTATTTTGAGTAACAATTTCCAATATAAACTACCTGCTGATTACCTGCCCATTATTAAGATATTGGCCGGTTTATTAGTATTTATAAGTAGGGATGGGAGTCGACTCCAAAAGAGTTTATTCCTCGACTCTCAATAGACTCAATCGAATGAAGCAGTTACATGCTACAGTTATAATGCTCATTCTTGAGTACGATGAACATCGAAGGAGCCTGCTTTTGAATTTCACGTCCACGAGCATTCTATTAAATAGTGTTGCGGGATGAAGTTTGCTTTCATTTTCAAATTCATATAAATCATGTACACCTTTTGCATTTTGGTTTGGATCTGCCTGCGATGTCAAGCTTGCTGTGTTTTAAATGAAATATTGTTGTATATGTTTGTGAATTTGGAGCAGATTGGATACTATTGGAGGATCAACTTCTTAAATTAGCACTGCAGGTAAAATTATGATATTATGTTAGGCTATTGGCTGCTGCTATATGCTTAATTAAAATATTTATTTAACCTATGCACATTTCACGAATAAATAAATAAATAAATAAATAAATAAATAAATAAATAAATCACTAATAATGACAAAAGTAGCCAAGATTAATTTATTGTCACAAAATCTGACAATACATGTGGTCGTGGTTTTGTTTTGGCCCTGAACACACTTAATTTCACCTCTTATTCTTTCTTCTGTTTATTTTAATAACTACAAAAATACCTCCGAATTATACCAAAGGAAATTTGTTTCCAAAAGAGGGTTTTTAAATAATAATATAGCTGAGGTTAAATGTTCAAAATCTACGTCTGACTCACTCCTTTTCTTCCGACGTAGACTATGCGGTCCCAATAACAAACCCTTATTAAATTACAATAATGAACAAATTGCACAAAACAAACAGTGATATTAAAAAATAAAGTAATTAGCTATTTAAAAGTACACTTTAAAGAAAATCACATTTACAAGAGAGAGAGAGAGAGAGAGAGAGAGAGAGAGAGAGAGAGAGAGAGAGAGAGAGAGAGAGAGAGAGAGAGAGAGAGAGATGATATGCTTTAAGGCACAGTCTGTCAGGCTGCTTTGATTTATTATTTTAGGTTTGTTAATGTATGAATTCCTTAAGTTAAATATTTCGTGTATGGGGATTAATATTTAATTGGTCATTAAATCAAATGAAAAATCTAGCTATTTTGTTTATTGATCGGTTGGAGCATCAAAAAATAAAGAAATAAACAACCACAAACTATTTCGTTCTCTCTGTAAAGTATTCAAGTTGAAACATTTACTGTATATTAAGAAGATATTTAGACTATTCTATATCCTTTTTTTAAACGTTGTTTGGGCTTAAATGGGATGTTTTTATTTTTTTATTATTTATTAATGAACTGCTACGATAATAAACTGATGTTTTAACTTCATGTCTCCAAGATTGCAATTTTTCTAAGTTATCTGACCTAGACAATTAAAATATGCTGTAAAAAAAAGTGTAGGTTAATAACTATTTTATTTTGGCTGGAAATGATTTACTGCTGGTTTTGTCTGACCAGAGAATTGTACAATGTTGCAGCTGACGCAGTAGCATTGTGTAAAGCGCCATATGAGACAGCATGTTTAATCCTTACACTATTTTAAATTAATGTAAATGGAGTCGATTCCACAGACTCCAAAATTAGGAGTCGAGAATCGGAGTCGACTCCAAAAAACCCGGAACCGAACACCCCTACTTATAAGGGCTTTTCACGCTGTGCTTAACCCTGGGAAGGCCCACACGGAATCTGCGGCCAAACGCAACTGCATTGTAAAACTTACAAAAGTTAAAAAGTTTTTTTTTTAATTTCATGTGTTTTATCTCAAGTTTTTAGTTACTATATTTTTAAAACCATTCTGCATAAATCTGCAGATTTTGTACAAACATTTGTGCAGAAATAGCAAAAAATTTCTGCAGATTGTGTCTGGCCCTGACCCCGTGTTATTCCTGTTCTAAACACTGCTTTTAACACCAGGTAAACCTACACCTGTAGTTAAAAAGCTGTGTTAGCACTGCATTTTACCTGGGATTTTTCAGTGTGAACACTGTTTGTTTGGTTCTGCTGGGTGCTTGGCAAAAGACACCCAATCAAAAACTGAGCTGCGAGGTTCATGTCATGTCAGTAACAGGAAGCATGCATCATGTAAACAGCAGTCAGTGAGAGAAAAGTGAGGAAATATTAAAAGATGAACAGCATGTAGGAACTGATTGGTGACATTTTTATAACTGACAAAAAGATGTAAAATGCTGTGTAAACAGCAACAGTGACTCTGCAAATATGCGAATAAGAACATTAACCTGAGATTTATGAATGTAAACATCTGTTAATGAATACCCAGGATTATTCGTTAACCCAAGGTATAGTATTAGCAGAGTGAATTGTGATTACAGATAAAAGGGTTAACGATTTCAACTCCTATAAAGTGTATTATTCTATATCCCTGATACCAATACCTAAACCAAACTTCTACCATACTATTGATAAGCAGCAAATTTACAGTTTAATGAGCTCCACGGCAAGGAAAAAAACATCAACAAAAAAACTTTGTTTAGTCATGAGGTGGAACAAGTTGACAAGTTGATAATATTTGTGTGCAATAATCCTTCTGGTCTGTCTAAAACCAAGTCTAAAACGCTATAGTCTTGTTCAGAGCTCAGCTTCATGTCCATCACAAGCACAACAGATATAGATTCAATGATTAAAAGTTTTCAACTAATAAACCAACCAACATCTTTTTTTTCTTTTAGAGAACTACTGATAAAGGAATCATTTTACCCAAATATTTTTCTCCTCTTAAGTGGTTTTAAACTTTTATGAATTTCTTTTTTTGTTGAACACAAAATGCATTATATTCTGAAAAAAAAAAAAATTAAAATTGCTGGAAAAAAGCAGGAATTGTCATAAAAAGTAGGGTTGGGTGATGTCGATCAATTTGGCATCGTACAATGTCTAATGCAAAACATTGCGATGGACGATGGCATCGGCATCATTGATGCCGGTGAATTAATTATTTATGAATAATTAATTAATTCATAAAGAATTAATTATTCGTAGCCTACCGTTTTAACTACCTAACCAGCATGGTCTTTGTTTTACCTATAACCACATCATAAATAAATAAGCTACACACAAATTACCACCTGTCAATCACTTTTCCCGTGGGGCTTTTCCCGTTGGGCATGAACAGGCAGAGTGATCTGTGTCGTTATAATGGCCTTGACAAACTTAGTTGGTAAAAAAGGTGTACAACCAACAGTATTTAAGGTTTTCACTAAAATTACTAAGTACAAGTGTGAAAGCAAAGATTGAAGCAGTGTACTGAAGCTGTGACACGTTACCTGATAGATTCAAAAGACAGAAGAGTCGTTAGATAAAGACTAGATGAATTAAATATCACGTTTAACAATTATAGTGAGACGCAATCCAGCGGAACATCCTTGATAAACTCTCCGACGTGCACTGCCCTCTGGTGTTTTATGTTTAAAGGACCCAGTGCGGACGTGGATCGTTTTCGTTCTAAAATGCCAATTTAAAACTAAGACATATAGTGTAAACAGGGCTGTGTGTATTTTTCGCAAACGGGTTGCTGCTGCAACGGGGGCGGGGCAGAGGATTGCAATGTCTGCTCAGCATCATGATGTCTATTGGCCATCGGTGATGGACAATGGCATCGTCTATCGACCCAACCCTAAATAAACTACAGAGGTCAATGGTTGTTTTTCCAACATTCTTCACTATATCTTCATTTGTGTTGAACAAAAGAAAAACTCTGCAGCTTTTGAACAAGTGGAATTTGAGTACATTTTAAATATGAAAATGAAACATGTACATGAAATATTTTTTTTATAGTCCTACTGTAAGTTACTCAACAAAAGGCAATGTCAGAATCATAGCATTACTGCGGTGACCATACATGCGTAGGTTTAGACAAAAAAAATAAAAATAAAAACATTATGGCCCACATACATCAAATGATCAAAACTTGATGCTTACAGTCTAGTACAGATTGTTTGTGAGTATTCCATACATTCTATACAACATTTATAGGATCTGTTGTTGTCAAGTTTAGACTGTTTTGTGTTTAATATTCCTTTTAAATCATTTCATACCACCGTTTTTGACATAAGCCGCACTGAACTTTGACCATTTACTCTAATAAAAAAAGAAAAAAAAACGTCCCTCATCATGCTAAATCTGCAGTGAGTACTACAGAGAAAATTAAAGCAAGCATGCGCTGAGGTAAACGCAATTTTATGGTTACAATTGATTTTAAGGTGTCTTTGTTAGAGTGTAATAATTGATTTAACTACTGAGTAACAGTAATGAATTAAAAGTACTTACTGTAAGGTGAGGGTCAGAATGCAGAACAGGTTTAGGGTGAATTGCATGTAATTATGCATAAATAATTGTATATATAAAAGGACACCATAAAATAAAGTTTTACTGATTTTATTTACTACTTAAGATAATCTTTAAAATAAGGCATTGCATTTAAAATATAACAGTGATTTGTCAGAGTTTTGTGATATTCTTGCCACTCCACTCACATACTCTCTAGGAACAAAACAATCTTGGGTGCGTATAGGAGGTACCAGTATTTCGATACTGAGTTGGTAAGTTAAAAAAAATGCAACAATACCAGTCTTTCCATTGTTCTATTTGTTTTGTTTGTACCGAGATTTATAAGAAGTCAAGTTTGTGTCTTACCCTAACAATCCTAAAATGTCATTCCATTTGTCTGATTTCAATAAAATAACTGCATCAACTCAAAGCAAAACCACCTGATTTAAGGTTTAAGTCAACACAGTTTTTTGTCTCCACAAAATATATTGTGATCTTCAAAGTGTAAGTATAATGGAAAATGTGAGAGCCATCTCAGAGATATTAGAAATTCATTAGCATCCAGAGCACAGCTGTGACACAGGAGATCTGAGTTTAAGATGACTAGAGTTCTGCTGAACCCAAGGTATTTTATAAAGAAACTTCATCAAAATCATCAACATCCTAATTATTTTTTTAGGCTTCATTTATTTAATAAAAATAACTTTGTGAAATAATATTCTAATTTAAAAAAGCATTTTTAAAAATATATTGTCTTACTACAGATACAAATGCTATGTATTTTCTCTAATTAAAATCTGCATTTTCAGCATGGGTTTAAATGGGGAGAATGCAAATAGAATAAAACAAACCCTGTTGTGTGAACTTTTTTTGTGAATACATTTAACGTTACACTTACAGAAAGAATTTCCCATTAATGCTATCATATACACAACATGTGGGTTTTTCCAGAAACAGGTTTTATTAATAATCACTTTTTAGTAAATGAGCACCACCTATAATAGCTTCATTTTTTTGACTATGACAGAAAATTACTAATTTTCTAGAATTCCAGCTGTATGAATGTGTCCATGCCTGGTGTCCATCACAAGTATAGCTTTACCAATAATGTTTGACCTTGTGGGGACATTTTGATTTGGCCCAATGAAGAAAATGGCTCAATAATCATCCAGAATAAAGATTTGTTTTAAACATTAAGGGTAGGGTTGGGGCAAGAGAACAGAAAATATTGTACATTCTGTACTCTATAAGGATCATTATGTTTGTGTGTGTGTGTGTGTGTGTGTGTGTTCTCACCAGCACATGAGCGGCTCTGAACAGGTAGCTGAAAGGGTAGTAGAGCAGGTTGATGAATGATGCAGCATAGAGATCAGCGTAACGCATCACCTGAGATGCAAACAGAGTCTGCCGAGAACCACTGCGAAACAGACTTCCCATCATCCCATAGCACATGTCCATGTCATGCGTCACTTTCTGATGAGCAAAACACACAGTGACAATTAATGAGACCATTTTTATTAATATGTTGAATTAGATTACATTTGTTCTTGCGGTTGAAAGGGCATCCGATGGATAAAAATATATGCCAGAGTAACTGGCAGTCCATTCTGCTGAAAGTGAGTGAGTGTGATTATTTTCTGTGTTCATTAGATACTGCTTATATACAGTTGAATTCAGAATTATTAGCCCCCCTGAATTATTAGCCCCCCTGTTTATTTTTTCCCCAATTTCTATTTAACGGAGAGAAGATTTTTTCAACACATTTCTAAACATAGTAGTTTTAATAACTCATTTCTAATAACTGATTTATTTGATCTTTGCCATGATGACAGTAAATAATATTTGACTAGATATTTTTCAAGACACTTCTATACAGCTTAAAGTGATATTTAAAGGCTTAACTAGGTTAATTAGGTTAACTTGGTAGGTTAGGGTCATTAGACAAGTTATTGTATAACGATGGTTTGTTCTGTAGACTATTGAAAAAAAAATAGCTCAAAGGGGTTAATAATTTTGACCTTAAATGGCTTTAAAAAAAATGAAAAACTGCTTTTATTCTAGCCGAAATAAAACAAATAAGACTTTATTTAGATGAAAAAATATTATCATACATAATGTGAAAATTTCCTTGCTCTGTTCAACATCATTTGGGAAATATTTAAAAAATAAAATAAAATTCAAAGGGGGGCTAATAATTCTGACTTGAACTGTATAGTTTTTTTTAGTATATTTTTGCTCTGGCAATAAGATTTAGGTTTTACAAGGTCTTCACATGGCTTTGTTTAGATTTAATTCAAGTGGTACATCACTCATTGTACTGATTGACGGCATATAGTTGAAGACAAAATTATTAGCCCTCCTATAAAGTAATTATTTTCAAACATTTCCTACATGATGTTTATCAGAGCAAATGTTTCTGTTTATTTTCTATATTTTTCTTCTGCTCAAGACAATCAATTGTCAACAGAATTAACAACTGCTGTACAATAACTTGCCTATACTTAACCTTGTGTTGTTAAACTAATTGACCTAGTTAATCATTTAAATTGTACTTTAAGCTGAATACTAGTGACCACCAAACATTTTGTACTGTCATCGTGGCAAAGACAAAAGAAGGTAGTTATTAGAAATTACAAAACTATTTTTTTTTTAAAATGTGTTAAAAACAATTCTCTCTCCATCAAACATTGGAAAGATTTAAAGTTTCACAGGAGGGCTAATAATTTAGTCTTTAGCTTTATGTGACATGCTACTGCTTACCACAGACATAAACTAAATCGATAAGCTTTCTATGTTGCCATTCCATGTGTATTAACTGTTACACAATTTCCTGTTCATTTATGCAAATTATGCGATGGATTGAAGTGAGACTGAGCCACTGACATGGTTATAAAAACAACCCAGAACATTTTTAAACTACAAATTGTTTTCGGAAACTTTGTATATAGTTACTGTAAATTAAAATATAATGGAAAGAAGTCAGATCAAGATATAGAAATGCAAAATGTGATTGTTTGTGTGTGAGTGTGTGTGTGTGTGATTATGCTATATTGCTGGGATCAAATGTCCCCTGATGTTTAATTTTGGGGGAAAGAAAATAGTTTTTTTATTAAAACCATTAAATATTGTTTATGTAAAAATGCAGGAATAGGTTTAGGGGCAGACTTTGGTGTGTGTGCGCGTGTATGCGTGTTCCTTAAACTGTGGGGACCAAATGTCAATTGCAACCTCGTGGGGACAATTTTTATTGATGAAAACGGCTCATAAATAACACAGAATTAATTGAACTAATTAATTGAATTAACTAAAAATGTTGATTTTTTCCTGTGAGGGTTGGGATTAGGAATACGTTTTGGGTAGGGGAAAGAATATACAGTTATATAGCTATACAAATATGTGTGTGTGCTTGAGTGCGTGCGTGTGTCTGTGTACCTTCATTCTTCTCTGGATGGCACTGATATCTGGCCTCTCATTGCTGCTACTGTCCAAATGCCTACAGAAAGAAAGAATGTTAGTAAGAGAAAAGCAGAGTCTGAATGTAAAAACAAAGAAGTGAAGAGGAGGAAGGGATGGTATCAGTTGGAGTCAGAAATGGAGTGTGAGCTCCAAAGTCGATGTCAATGTTTAAAAATAACTGCTTATCAGCAGGTGAACTCTCTCACTCTGTGTCCCACACAGCGACTTGTGCACCAGACAGAACTGAGCAAACAGAGAATTTATTTATTCACCATTTATTTACACATTTTGGTTTTTTTATTTTATTTTATTTTTTACCTTTTTAAATTTCACTTCATGGGATATAAAGATGTACTTATGGGAGAAAATTTTCAAAATTCAGTTATGAACATCCCATAGACATCATCATATTCGCAACGTGTGTTTTTCCAAGACGTATTACATATTAGATATTATACTATATCAATATTTAAAAAAAAAAGCTTACCTAGAGTTTCTTTAATTTTGATTATGACAGATGAACAATTAAAGGCACAGTTCAACTAGATTCTACATATAGCTATTCATGTAGGCTATTCAGACTATCAAAATTATTGACGACAAACTTAATTAACTTGTGCATAACTTAATTAACAGACAGTCTTTATGTAAACACTACGGATTACATTTATCGAGTTTTAATTAGTTGTTTTTAGAAGGAAAAAAACTACAGTGTATGTTTTGTTTTATTTTCAGATTAATCTTGCAATAATAATAAATCAACAACAGACAACTATAGAGAATTTTAACTGTAGGATAAATATTTTGGCATGTATTATTATTGCGCCGGGTGTATGATAGAGCCCTTAGTGATGCATGAAACTGAAATCAGTGTTGATGTATGGTAGTATGGCAATTCTATTTTTAATGAATGAATTAATTACATTTAGTAACAATGCATTTAACTTGGCTACATATTAACATGTATGTACTTAGTTGATCTGGTGAATATAAACTGAATCATTCTATTCAGAATCATGAAACTGAAATCAGTGTTGATGGCTGTTAAGCTGTGTCAGTATACTATAACTCCTCTGGGGGTATATAACAGAATGACTCTAATTTACAAATCTTATACTATTTGTTTGGTTACCATGGCAATTTCAGTTAGGGTCACATTTAAAATGCTATTACAGAACAGCATTCCCTAAGTGTGTTATCTTATCTTAACTTCAGATAGGTATTAAAGAAATATCCTAACTTGACAAAAAAAAAAAAAAAAAAACAATCAAACAAACTACAAACTCTTAAGTTCAGAGCAAAGCAACACCTGCCCTAACTTATGAAAGGTCAATGGGGGAAAGAACTCTTATAGTAACACTGTACAACAATGGCATTATATTTATTGATGATTGAAAATGAAGAACAAAGATGTTCAAAGAAATGAAGATGTTTAATGGTAAAAAGTCTCTTGGAGGACTCTGAATATGTTACATTTCGAGAACAAAACACTTAAACAATTGCAGACTGTCACACAACATGATGTTACAGTTAGCGCAGGAACTGCAACCAGCATTACAGAGACCAACAAACCATCATAGATATATACATTAGATGTCGCCTACCCTGCTGTTGTCTATTAGAACGAATGCGTCAATAGAGCTGCCATTTTAGTACAGGGTAGCGCTCCTTTGAAATGAATGTGGAACCAAGTGGAGGACTGTGGCCATCCAAAGCCAGAGAAATACACATACACACATATATCTATGACCGGGAGTTTTTCCCGGTGGTCCATATGCAAATATTTTTTTAAATTACGAAATATATTAATTTTACATCACTTTTCTACATTGATGCATGTGACTGCACGGGCAATACCGACAAAGAGTGTGTGTTTGTGTGCATGGAAATGCATTATCCTTTTTCCATGTTTAATTTGATCTAATCAATGTCCTGAAACACCCCCCTCTCCTGCTTTCACTTCTTATTCTGACGGAGGGAGCGATTTGTTTGTGAATGAATCTCCGTTATGAACGACTCGTTTACTTAGCCGACAATAATACAAGTTTCTAGCAGCGCAGCGTCTTCTTGTCATATTTCATAACATTGTTTGCTTATTTTATTTAACAAAACTAGCATAAGCTTAGAATTTAGTGTGAGTTAGTGCTACTTTGCCTTATGGTCAGGGCAGTAGGTGACTGTATTATCATCAATAACATTACTTGTTAAGCACAAAAGTTCATAACATACAAAAACATAAAATACAAAATCTTACCTATGAAATGTGATGCCATTGTGCTTTGTTTTCTTTGTTTGCTCGTTACTACATCCGTACATGGCGCTAAAGTCCAGCATCTTCACATCCTAGGAGCACTGTACCAATGTGGCAGCGCTATTGACGCATGCTCAGGGTCCCTATGTGATATCTAGTGTATACATCTATGATGGAGCATTACCAGTTTTAGTGCAAGTGACTAATGCCTTATGGTTTTTTGTTTGTTTTTGATTTTTTTTTTTTTTTTTTTACATCATTTTTGATTATGCTAACTCAATATCAGCTTGCGCAGTCCTGGTTGCTTTGTAACAGATGTGAGAGTGGATTATCGAACTTGATGTCACAATTTAACATATCCTCTATACCCTAACGCAAGATAAGGCCAGATAGGATTAGAATTTTTGAATGTCAAGTTAAGAACTGCTTTTGTAATATGAAATTGTGAAAAATAATAATTTAATTTATCATTACTGAAGATTAGAACGGAGAATAAGAAACTTTCTTTATTCTGCCCTTTGCAACATCACATTTAAAAAAAAATCTATTCAGTTCTAGTCTAATACAATTATTTCTTTTACTATTTTCAGTTTTAAATATTGAATTTTGCACATTCATGACACACACACACGCACACAAACACACACACACACTGATGAACAGAGGCAGCATTACTCACTTGTATAGTTCTGCCAAGAAAATGTCCAAACCCTGAAGTTCCTCGAACAGAGCTGTGAATGAGAGGGCAGAAACCTGTCATGACTGGGTTTCACATGGCTTTTTCTTTAGCCTATCAAGTGTGAACATTTCATCCCACTCTCTTTTTTCCCCTTCAATCTCTGTGTGAGAATTCCTTTCTTTATTGAGCTGCTCACAAGAAGGCCTATTTCATACTACACACATTAACATTTCACAATCACAGCGTTTCTGATGTGTAACAAAACTGCAGAAAATAAAACCATTTCTAGCTTACAACAGTAGGAATATCTTATTTTAAAGGAAGGGTATAGCAAAACATGTTTTGTTATGCTGGTTGAAAGACTTTTTCAGAACTTAACAGCACTTATTATGTTCAGTGGTGTAAATGTATTTATATCATCTGTGGTAGGCATATAGGACCAAAAAAAACTGTCCAATCAAAATGTTTGGTCTGAACATTATCAGTCATCAGCTCATTCCGACAATGTAGACTGTCCACTATTAAACATTTAAGAGAGCAGCCCTTTTGTACTGCTGTTTGAAGCCATATAATGGAAGTTCTGAAGTGGACTCAATCAATCCCACAATGCAGTGCAATAACGGATGTACAACGGATGTACAATTAACAGCTAAAATATATTCTATATATTATATATCGAATATATATAATGTTTAACTGGGAGAGGAATAGAGTAAACATTAACATAAACTGTGCATCTTACATGAATAAAATGCTAACACTGGTGTAATCGTATGCTCTAGAGACTAGCCTAGGCTGATCACACCAATGTGATTGTATGCATGAAAGAGCTAAAAATATGTATGTTGACACTCACAGCTTTTATCAGTCCACACATGCAGCTCCTGAGCCAATTCAGGAATCACCAGGAACGTCCGCCAACCCTGTCGCTTCTTGGACTTCAGGATATCTCCAAAAATATGATCCCCAATGTATAAAATATCCTTTCCTTTCGCTCCGAGCAGATCACACACAATATCAGAAGAACCTGAACAGAGATCATAGCACACAGTATTTTTTTTAGAGACTGACACTGTCTGAACGTCTATGGCATATTCAATTCAATTCCAATTTTAATTTATTTGCTCGTCCAATGTGATATCATTATGGTTGCAGCCATGACAACTAGGCATCAACTAGACATATGAGATGTTAAATGTTTATCACAGCATGATTTAAACCGCAATCACTATATTTGTCAAGTATTCACATTTTATAATGACTTTTCATCATGAATATCTTCAATAAAAAGCCAATTAAAAACAATTAAACGCTCTCGCAGGTATTGTCTGCAAATAATGCATTTTTGAATTAGTTCTAGAAGTAGCATTTTACAATAATAGCTAATACTCATCAACAAAATATATTTCAATGCCCTTAATGATCTGTGAGTTTCTGTTTGTGTGTGTCTGCAAAGAATTTCCAGTACCTCCAGAGTATACAATGCCATGTTGTAAAGGTCCAGTGTATGTCCCTATCTTCAGCCGCCCTGTGGTCTGGAATAGAGAACATATTTAATAATATTTAGAAAAATTCCGAATGTTCATTTCATGTTCAAAAATAAAGAAGGGTCTACTATGGGCCTTAGCACATTTCCAACATGGCCACAACATTATTTAAATAAAGACAAGCTGTAAAATCTGAACGGTTTCAAGTGAATGAAAACATCCAGCTGAGGTTTAACTCTGAAAGTGCACCATGTTTAAAACTATTGATTCTTTAACAAAATAGTTGAATAAATGAATCATGTTGGGTTCAGATCTTTTGCCTGAACGCATCAACGTCAATACGGTACATCACCAAATGTGAAGTGCCGGATCCGGTAAAACATGAATGCGCCTTTCCCTTCAGACACTAGTGGAGCATGGGGGAATCACAGGACTGATCATGACACAAAGCTGACAATCATTAATAGATGGAGATTCGGCTGCTGTGTTTGTTCCTGTCATTTTCTGATGATTGATACAATAACCTATGCTGCAACACGGGACTCGTCGGCCGTTTGCTATTAAGGGAGGGAGCAGCAGAGGCTATCATGTACGGGACTTAATCAGTAAGTGTTACAGATCATATGGACCAGTTTCTTCCTCCTCTGGATCATAATATGCAAGTGTAATTAAAATTGTTTCCGCATTTTCAGTAGTTTCAAAATATGTATTTCATTGTGTGTTGTAACTTGTAATTGCTCTTCGTGGTTTGTAATCACTTATCTATTATAGATCAGTGCTTGTACTGTATCTCTCAGGTTAAATCTTTATGGGGCTCTTCACATATTGTGTCCAAAACCACGTTGAAAACGCGACACGTGCTTCTTCCTTTACTGATTTAAATGTGTTTCTGTCCTCTGCCGTTTGTCTTTGCTACGGCCACCATCAGCTGTACCTACACACGCACGCCGTGGTCAATTTTCAAAATAGTTCAACTTTTGCCACTGTGTGGATTAATACTGAATGTGTATTGTTGGTATTACTTGGGGTTGTGGTTAAGAATAGATCAATATGCTGGTATTTAACTGCATTGCTTTAATGCACTCCTGCATTGGGCTCTCACTTACTCTGTGCGCCTTCATAACCATGGGGGGCGTTTCTCTCTGTCTCACGCTAAACCTAGTCGACCAATCACAACAGACTGGGTCATTGGACCAATCACAGCAGATTAGCCTCATGCAAAGGAGGGGTTTGGGAACAAATGAATCGCTGAACAAATCGTATGGGAGTCACTGGGATAAGTAGGTAAAAATAAATATGAGACAATGAAAGTGTTTTTGACCTTACATGTACATCAGCCTGTTGTTGGAGACCACCAAAACCAAAATATGACCTTTTATAATGCATAATAGGGGCTCTTTAAAACTAAAAAGTAAGTGCTAATTAGTCATTTCATTTTATTCATGAACAAGGATTCTCACAGTTTTAAAAAAATGTGACATCATACATCAGTAGATCAGTTAGGACAAGTGTCTTACCTAGAAACTTAATTTTGCATAGAAATGAATGAGAAAATTGCTATTTAATAAGTGATAAAATACATTAATACATTTATGTCCAAATGCTAAAAATCCTTCTGGGATTTAATTATGTGTATTTATTTGAAATATTTTAATACATTGTGACATATTTAGTAACTAAATATACTTTAATTTAATTTATTACAGTTATTTATTACAAATAAATAACAAGTGAACATACAGAGGGTAATTCAAAAAAGCTTCAATTGTGTCTGCTGAAAGAACGGTTTATGTGCACAAACACATATTTTACCCTCAGAGTCACTAAATGAATTATGTAAATCAGGTAATGATGCAAAAGCAATTTTGCACTTTTCAGATTAGATCTTTCCAGCCAGCTCTGTCCCGACTGCAAACAGCAAAAAAGCAGAATATTTATGCACAATTATGCAAATCTTTCAGCCAGTTCTTTAGTGCAGATTGCAGTGAAATGTACTGGTTACAGACACATTTATTTCACTATAATCTCTCTCAGAATTGCCTGAACCGTTTAGTTTCAGGCAATTCAAATTTGCACCTAAAGGGTCTATATGTGTACCTAAAAGAGTCACACTTAGTACTTTTTACATTCTAATGTGCACCCTTTAGGTACAAATATGGACCATTTAATAACAAATGTCTATCTTTTGAAAACGCACCACCCCGGAGACAGCTCTCCTTTATTTCTGAGAAGGGTACTGTACAAGGAAGCTGTAAAACGAACGACAGGAAAGAGTTTTCCTCTCTAATTAGCTGTACTGTGCTCAGCAGACTTAGAGTATAAATGCTTCACACTCAGCGCTGACAAACCCTCTGAGTGTTCAAGTTCAGCAGGATGAAATGTTCCAGAATGTGCAATACTACACCTGCTGACTGAGGCCCTGTTTACACTAGTACGTTTTAGTTTTAAAACGTGATTTTAGAATGAAAACGATCCGCGTCCACACTAGCGTTTCACCCAGCGTTTCTGAACAGCTCTCTGTCTACATTAAAACGGTGAAAACGCACATCACGTGATCACACACACACACCCTCTGGCATGCACTGTAGCGTGCTTTGAGCACACACCCACACGAGAGCTGTGCACGTCGGACTGTTTATCACGGATCTACCGCTGGATCTAATCTCACTATATTTGATAAACGTGATATTTAATTCATCTTGTTGTCTATATCTAACTACATATTCCCCGACTTTGGTCTTTTGAATCTATTACTTGTTCTCAGGTAACGTGCTTTGGCTGAGTGCAAAGATAAGTTAGGTTAATATATTAATTAATGTAACCGCAGACACCGATTCTGCACATCTGACTGATTGTTTGCCTTTATTTTCTCTATTGTATAAACTTATTGCACGTTATACTTTTATAATGGCCATTATTGATCATTGAAATGGATATTTAATGAAAGAGAGGGTATGTTTCGCATTTTCAATGGAAATGAAAGGAGGCAGTTCTGTTATAGACTCTGTTTTGTTATAAATATGCATGAAGATGACGGTCATCATGCAGCTTCATGACGCCTCAACATTTTTAGTGTCTGTAAGTTAATTTCAAAATGAAAATAGGCAGTTCCTCACATCATGTTTTCATTTTATTGTTAAGATAGTGAAACAGCATAGCCAGGGTGATGTGAATGATTTTATAAAGTACACACTCGGGAGTTTGTTTTCCATATCAAACTTGCGAAGTCTGAACGGAGAGGATGTAAGACTGAACTGTGTGAAGGCTACTTAATATTGAGGAAAAAGCCCCAATCAGATAGGCGACTGTCTGCAGCCCCGCCTCCGTTTTCAGATGTCTCCGTTTTCCCCGATCCACACTCTGGATCACACTCTGGACTCTGTGGTGCCATGTACTCACCGTATCCACCTGTCTCAGAACCGTGCCCTCTCCAAAAAATAAAGGCTTTCGGGCATCCACTAGGATGAGGTCGAAGTATGACTGCCATGGACGGTGTGGAGTGCCATGCTACAACACAAAAGATTATTATGAGCAATTTATGACATGAAACCTTTCTAGAAATGTTTATTGGAAAATTAAAAAAAGTTATACCTTTGGGCCATGGGGAAAGTCAAACAAGTACGTCATAATTTTCTGTAAAACAAACAAAATTAAAGCCAAGTTTGTTGAAAGATTTCTTTATACAGTAGAAATAGCTTCATGAGGCAGATTATATGCATGTCCAAATATGTTTTATTTTTTACTGATCTAATACCTAGTGAGCTGCAAACAGAGAGACTTTTTAAAGCATCATAAGCTAGGTTGTGAGGTAAAGCTCTGTGTAAAAGACTTCAAAGATTTATGGCCGATTTATACCTCTGCGTCAAGTGTACGCCTGTCGTCCGGCGCAGGCCGTGCAGCCTTCACGCGGTGGCATAGACCTCACCATGGCTGACGCTGATGCTGACACGCACCTCTCAAAAAATGTAACTACGCGTCGCAACGATGCATTGCGCAAGCTCTGTGATTGGTCAGCTTGGTAGCACTGACGAGTGTGGGCAGGGCCGAGAGCCATGCAAACTCATTGCAGCAAGTGTTTACAAGTGTCGAGTCCCATAAAGGAGCTCTAATTGGAAAGTTTTGTTCTGTGTTTACCTTATTGTTAAAGTTGTTGCACATCCGCCAGTTCCTGAATTTGAATGAGCGAGTTTTAGCTACTTGTATATTAAGGTAGCGTTCAGAAAAAACAATACCAGTGAAAAAAGTTAACACAGAAGAACATAAAAACCTACTGCCAGCTAGCATTTTGGAAGTGTTACTGTACAGCAACACAAACAGCACGCAGAAGTATAAATGCACGGCAACATGCAAGACATGCGCCGTAGGTCATGCCGATCACTCGACGCAGAAGTATAAACCAGCCTTTAGCCAACTAACATTTGCTAACAACTAAATTAAAAGTGTACTCAGTATTTTTTTTTTTATTATTCTGTGAACATGTTTCATACAAGTACACAGGAGAAACTGGTGAAAAATGCTATGGAAATAAAATGGTGAAAACAGTGAGAGCTTTAAAAATCTAAATACTGAGTTTACAAAAAGCTTTCCAAAAGACTTTCATGAGCGATAAAGTCTAAAAGTTGTGAACTGTGAAAACGATATGTAAACTAGTAGAGCTGTGGTGAAAAATCATTTGAGAAATCAATTCTACATTGATTCTGAGATTTTTAAAATGCATTGCTATTCTTTCCTGAATAGATTCTGAGCTTAGTTTAACCATACACTCAAATGCACATGAGAAAGAGTGTGTGTGTGTTCGGATGAGTCATTAAAACTGGATTTTATGTCACAAGACTAAGACAAAAACAGCTCATTATGAACATTCTTGTCCAAATTTTATTAATGATTGCTTTATGTTCAAGTGGTATTTTTAAGAAATCACATGCAAGCAGAGTATGGTTATTTGTAAAGCATATAGCACCATCTACTGTTAAAAAATTAAGCTCAGAACCCTTTCACGAGAGAATAGTAGCGCTGCATTTTGAAAATCTGATTTCTTAAATGATTTTTCATCACAGCTCTATAATCTAGGGCAGTGGTTTTCAAACTTTTTTCTTCAAGTACTACCTCAGAAAAAAAAATTGTCTTTCCAAGTACCACCATAATGACGAGGCACATTAATTCCTATTAAGAATATTTATTATTGTCAGCCACTTCAAACATTATAAATAGTTTGAACACTGTACTGTGCTTATAGATAAAAATCAACATTTAAATTGTGTATTTAAAAGCTAATAAAACATGGTAGGCTACTGTTCTTAAAGTAAAAAGAAAACTGCTGTACTTAAATGTAAAGTATTAACAAATAGTAACGTATTCATCACAATCTGGAAATGTTGCTTGGACCTCATAAATATAGACTATATGTCACCATATTCATACTGTATATAAACCATTTTTGATCAATTTTGAAATATGTTGCATGTACACATGACCTATTTGTATATCTTTGAAATCTAAACATTAACTTTTTATAATATAATAATAACTATTTTAAAATAAATGATCTGGATTTACATATTTAAATTAGATATTCAATCTGCTTACTGCGCGTCGTTTACAGTAAATGTGTCAGAAAAGTGAGTGATTACATGCACAAATACACTGCTTGACCACTTCATACATGCACCCTGGAGTTTGTGTTAACCACACAGAGACTAACTTTAATCGGGCTATATTCTAACTTCAAGCAAGGCAGAGTTGCTTGAGTCTATGTTCTGTGTCCACGGCAACATTTGAATCACATCCAGATTAATTAGTAAAAAATTTATCGAAAGCCACGCTGCTTTACAAAACTTTATATATCTTTATATATCGAAAACACGCATCATTTTACACAACTACAAGCCCACATATAACACATTTGTGATAATTATTTTACCAATAACGCAGCATGGGGAGATTCCTGAGTGTGCAGTAACTGAAATGCCAACACAACAGCACTGGTCTGCAAGTGCCGTGTGCCTCTTTCTCTGGCTCTGCGCTAAAGCGGGTTGATTTTTAGCATCTGATAACGCGATGAACTAAAGTAAACATTCTAAGCACACCATGATCGTATGCTTCAGGGAACAGCCGGGGCTGATCACATCAGTGTAATCGTTTTCGTCAAAGGGTTAAAAGTATATTATCATCATTTTTTTCATTCATTATTTAGTATTCCTCCACGTACCACTAGAAGGAAGCCCGCGTACCACTAGTGGTAGACGTACCACATTTTGAGAACCAATGATCTAGGGTCTTATACAGTGTATTCCAAAAATGTAACAATTACATGTCTATCCCTCGAAGCACTGTTTTCATCTTTCTGAAAATCAACAAGATAATTTTCATGGCTGAGGTTTATTAAAATCATTTTAACCAACAGTTGTGTTTGTTACACGCTTATGAGGTTAAATGTAAAACTTTGTAAGTAAACCATTCCAAATCTGTCATTTTTTAGGTTTTCCTCTCATTAGCATGCTAAGAAGTGTAGCTCACTAGTTTCAAAAAGAGATTTTATATATGTGTTTGCATCATTAAACTCACATGTGTGTATTTGTAGTCACTGTTGGTGGCTAAGAAGACTTTGGACACTTCATTCATACGGCTCAGCAGCAATGGCAACTTTGCCTTTAGATAAATAGAGCAAAAAAAGCAATTATTCTCAGGATTGCAATTACATTGATTACATTACAACTGAAAACTGTAATACAAAAAGCTGAACTTACATCCTTCACAACGTACTTCTCCAGGTTTTCCACCGTTTTCTCCTTCAGTGTTCCCTGAGGAAACAAACAAAAATAAAACATAAAAAAAAAAAAAAAATTTACATGTTTATTTATTTGGTTCAGTTTTTTTTAACAATAATACATTAAATCTTGGTTCAATTTGTAAGAAAAAAAAAAGATGTACAGGTAAAGACCTGTAGCCTGTGAAATTGTTCTGAATGCTGTTTAATAAAGATATTTTTTTAATAACAGTTTTAATAAGTAATTTATAATAACTATTTTATATTTTTGTGTTTGCCATGATGACATAATATTTTAGTAGCTATTGTGCAAGATACAAACATTCAGCCAAATCCCAACTTAAAGGTGTAACTAGGCTAATTAGATTAACTAGTGAAGTTCGGTTTATTGGGCAAGTCAACACTTGTTTGTTCTGTAGCCAATCAGAAAAGGGGGATAATGATATTTACCCGTAAAGTATTTAAATATTAGTTTTAAAGTCTTTTTTCCCAGCCAAACAGAAAGAAATAAGGCTTTTCGCAGAAGAAAAAATATAATAGGAAATGATGTGAAAATGACCTTGCTCCATAAAACATCACTTCAGAAAAATAAGAAGAAATTCTCATGAGGGCTAATACATTTGCCTTCAACTGTATGTTTTGTGACTTAACTTGCAAAATATCCAATACCACATTGTGGTTAAACTGCTCACTGTTTGTGCATATACACTATGGTATGTATAGCAGTTGAGAACTCATGAAGAGCTTTTAAATTGTGCTAAGGAGTCAAAAAAGCAGCGTCTTTAATGTAGTGGGTACCTGACTATATAATGTGATAATTTATATAATGTAACAGCTGGAGTGATATTTACACCTTGGGTGCGGTGAGGGTTGGATGAGCTGTGAGCGAAAAAGCCAAAGGCATTTCTACTCAATCCTGTAAACACTAATAGGCAAACAGTAGTTCTTGTGTTAAAGCTATGTCTGAAGATCATTAAATGCTTACAGAGTGTAAATTATAGTGTGATTTGTAGCACTGAGCATAGCAAACAATCATGCTGCCTCTGATCGATAATTGTATTGATCATATTAAAGTGAACGTGGTTTGTATTTAACCTATGCACACAATAAAAAAAGCTTTTAGTCTATTTTTAAAGAGATATTCATTCATTCATTCATTTTCCTTCGGCTTAGTCCCTTATTTATCAGAGGTCGTCACAGCGGAATGAACTGCCAACTTATCCAGCATATGTTTTACACAGTGGATGCCTTTCCAGCCGCAATCCAGTACAGGGAAACACCCATACACTCTCATATTCACACACACTCATACATTATGGTCAATTTAATTCATCCAATTCACCTATAGTGCATGTCTTTGGACTGTGGGGGAAACCGGAGCACCCAGAAGAGACCCACACGAATACAGGGAGAACATGCAAACTCTACACAGAAATGCCAACTGGCCCAGCTGGGACTCGAACCAGCAACCTTCTTGCTGTGAGGCGACAGTGCTAACCACTGAGCCACCGTGCCACCCTACTTTTAAAGGGATAGTACACCCAAAATTGTACAATATGACATCATTTACTAATTCTCCACTTGTTACAAACCGGTTTGAATTTCATTCTTCTTTTCAACACAAAGAAAGATATACTGAAGACACTAACAGCCATTAACTTCCATAATATTCATACAAACAAGATACTCTGAAGAATGCTGAAAAAACAACCATTTACATTCATACATTACATTCATAGTAGGTATATTATGGAAGTCAGTGGCGGTTTTCTTTTCCAACATTCTTCAGAATATCTTATTTTATGCTCAACATTAGACCCACTAAAACCACTGGAGTGTGAGCGAATTGGTGAGGGAATTTTCATTTTTTTAGTTGAACTATCCCTTCAATGCTGCTAAAAGTATTCTGGTATTTCAAAGACATGAGAGTTGTTTATTCCAGTGCTGGGTTTAGCTTTGAAGGACTCTAATACTGAATGCTGCTGAATACTTCAACAGTTTATAACACTCTGTACTACTTTAAGAACAGTGTGCAATTACTTTATTTCTAACTTACTTTCTCTGTCTTTCTACTGAAAATGTTGCCCAGAGATGTGATTTACAACGCCTAAAAATAGACATTCACATGACACACAAAAGTTTTTACTTATTTGTTTATTTTGTTGCATGACTATTGAACTTTCTTAAATACATCAATTCAGAATGCATGTAAGATATGCAATAAAATAGAACAGAAGATTTTATTGCATTTCTCACATGACAAAATATTTTTTTCTACATCATGTAGGAAATGTAATGGAAGATAGTTGTGGCAAATAGGTCACGTAAGATGCAGAACTAAACTAGTGTTGTATTTGGATAATGGGTAGGGTGTTTTGTTAATTACAATGTATTGTACAACATTTGCACGTTCGATTGCCTGTACTGAAGGATCTGCTCGGCTGGCCCCTGGAAACTAGAAGTAAATGGCTGCCCACTGCTCCGTGTGTGTGTGTGTGTGCGGGTTTGTGTGTGTGCATTTGGATTAAATGCAGAGGACCACTTTTGAGTAAGGGTAACACATTTCTTCTGAAATCAAATTAAAAATGTTGTCATTTAAATCATTATTTTTCATAAAAATAAAATGGTGCCATGTTTATGTTCATTTTAGACAACACAAAATCAAAGTTTTAATTTTAATATTTGGTAGAATAACCCGGATTTTAAACATTAAATTACAATATTTGTCATTTGCAACATGGAAAAACGTTATCGGAATTTTTCAGATTAAACAAATATTAACAATTTACTCAGATTCAGAGAACATAAGATATTCTCAGTTACTAATATATATATATATATATATATATATATATATATATATATATATATATATATATATATATATATAAATATATATATATATATATATATATATATTTTTTTTTTTTTTTTTTTGCACTTTTTCCACTATATTATTTCCACTTGAATGGAAATAGGTTTCATTAATCTTTTTTTGTCAAAAAAAGATTAATGAAACCTATTTCCATTCAAGTGGTTATTAAACATTGTTATTAAACATAACAAAAAATAAAATGCTTTTAAAAAAGACTGTGGCTCAGTTATTTATTTATTTTATATTTAATATACTCATATAATAATAATAATACTAATAATAATAATAATCTTATATTAAGTAAAATATTCTGAAGACTGTCAAATTTAGGTGAAAATCATAATAATAAAAATAAATAAAGTGTGATAGCAGGGAAAGGGTCAATTAATATTTTTGTTCATAACTGTAAAAAAAGGACAGGACTTGATGTTGAACCGACTGGATTGTTGCAACGTTGTCTTTTTCCCATCTGCGATCTCATGTAACCGACACACTATCCTGCCCTCACACCGAAAAACACGTCATTACAGAAGATGTTCTTACTTCGACCGACTTACTCTGAGAAATATAGAACCATATTACCTTAAAATGAACCCAGTCTACTGCATCTCGGACATCTTGGAACATGCTCTTGAAAGACATGAAGAGGTCTCCATCTTTAAAGCCCGTTTCACAGCTGAAGGTTTAGAAAGAACAAATGGACAGCAGAGTAAGAGGCCGAGCGCCAGCACTGACACACTTTATCGACAGTCAGACATGTTTAAATGGGACAGTCTTCCCTTGTTTGAGGTTGTCCGAGCCAAACAGGAAAGCTCTCTCCCCCTAAAAGGACCAACAGGTGTTTCAGAGGACATGCATCCATACCAAAACACAAATCACAGACGATTACGTTTTGACAAATTGTCTCTACACTAAATAAGTCTGGCTGGATTTATGTATTTATCCATTTATTTATTTTCCCAGAGCTTTAGCAGTCATTTCCATGCTGTTTAAAAGTGATCACTTTAAAGGGCTTATTTAGTCTACTTTACATGCACAGTGATTAGTCATTAACAAGTTACAGGAAAAGGATAATACATGGCATGCATGCACATGAATTGTAATTGAATCACATACTGCAATCTGCTTCCGTCATTCTGTTTTATAGCATAGTTGTAAATATTTTATGCTGTATTAGGATGTTCTTATCAAGTTTTAACATGCTTTCTGGTGACTTGATAGAGAGAGCGTCAAACAGTCCTCACCCACAGTAAAGTGATACTGATTATCAATCACTGGTATGGCTGTATGCAGTGTCCAAGGCAACAGAGTAATACAATCATAGTCACTGGAACATGGAACTCCTACCTGGAATATCGGTCACAATTTGAGAAGAAGTCAACCAGGCAGGCTAAGAGGTATGTTTCTGTGTGTAGAAAGAGCAAGAAAGAGAGAGACAAAAGAAAGAGAGAGCATGAAAGATTTTTTTTCTGAAATGTAAGCATGAACAATTAACAATTCATTTTTGTATACAATACAAAAATACACAAGTTTACTGTTTACTGCATAAACTGATCAAAACTGACAGTGAAAATATCATGTATATTGTTACAAATGATTTTCCTATCTATCTATCTATCTATCTATCTATCTATCTATCTATCTATCTATCTATCTATCTATCTATCTATCTATCTATCTATCTATCTATCTATCTATCTATCTATCTATCTATCTATCTATCTATCTATCTATCTATCTATCTATCTATCTATCAACATTTTTACTGTATTTATTATATATATACTTTTTTTTTTTTGAACAACAATTTTTATTTTAAACATTGTCATACAAATTGGCAAAGGTTTAATTTTTCAGTTTAGCAAAAAAAAAAAAAAAATATATATATATATATAATTAATATAAATAATGATAAATAATAATACAAAAACAAAAACATAGCAGAAATAATATAGATTCAAAATAAGTTAATACACTTTGAAAGACAAAAAAATAACAATACCAATATTAAATAATACAGCAATAACATATTTGTCTAATCTAATTTCAATGTCTTTCAGTTAAAGAAAAGAGTCACCATCTAGATTCTCCAAAAAGTCATAGAATATTTTCCAAATAGACCAAAATATATGAATCTTGTTTTTCAAAAAATAGGTTATCTTTACTAAAGCAAGGCAGGAGATCATCCTTTTTATCCACTGAGATCCCTATTGTCTACCACAGTGACCTTTTGTCTGTGTGTGTGTGTTTTTATGTCAAACACTGTGGTCTGAAATGTTCACATGTTCTTATTTCTTATTATTTCACTTTGAATTATTATGATATTTTGTTTCTATTCTTTATTTTGATACGTTATTGTAGTTTTATATTTGTCTTCCTACTTCAAGCTTTGGCAATATTGTATCATTTACAGTCATGCCAATAAAGCAATTCTGAATTGAATTGACTGTCTTTTTTCCAAGAACATGCAATTACATGTTTAGCTTCCAGCAAACATAGAATTAACAGCAATTCATGACAAATATGCAATATACAGCTGAAGTCAGAATTATTAAACCCCCTGAATTATTAGCCGCCCTTCTTATCCCCCCCTCCTAAAGTTCTGTTTAACGGAGGGAAAAATCTTTTTCAACACATTTCTAAACATAATAGTTTTAATAACTCATTTCTAATAACAGATTTCTTTTATCTTTGCCATGATGACAGTACATAATATTTTACTAGATATTTTCCAAGACATTTCTATACAGCTAAAAGTGACATTTAAAGGCTTAACTAGGTTAATTAGGTTAACTAGGCAGGTTAGGGTAATTAGGCAAGTTATTGTATAAGGATGGTTTGTTCTGTAGACTATCGAAAAAAAAATATTTTAAAACAATTAAAAACGGCTTGTATTCTAGCTGAAATAAAACAAATAAGACTTTCTCCATAAGACAAAATATTATCAGACATACTGTGAAAATGTCCTTGCTCTGTTAAATATCATTTGGGAATTTAAAAAAGAAAAAAAATTAAAGGGAGGCTAATAATTCTGACTTCAACTGTACACAAGCTGGGATCAAGGTGAATTACCCTATTATATTTTTTTTCTTCTGCAGCTTCTTCTACAGCAAGTCTTACTAATTTTAGCTTGGCTGGAATAAATTAAATTAAAACTAAGAACTGCTAAGGCTAATATTATTAGCTCCCTCAATAAATGATTACTTTTTCCACAATTGGCTACAGAACAAACCACTGTTTCCCAATGATTTGCCTAATTAACCCAACGTGCCTAGTTAACCCAATTAACCAAGTTAAGCATTCAAAATGTAAGAGGAATACTAGTATCTTGCAAAATAAGTATCACTTATTTAAATATCAAAAAGAATATTTCACACGGCCATCATGGCAAAGAAAATTTGTTATTAGAAATTTGTTATTAACAGAGTTCATACACATTTTTACAACTAAAAATCCATGACTTTCCAAGACTTTTCCAGAACTTTCAAGTACATTTTCATGATGTAATGTTTCATGTAATGTCTACATATACATGGTAAATAATAAGAAAAACAATGAAATTTTAATTTATTACAGCATATCATAGAACACGCAACAATCTATTTTGTTTCTATTAGTTTTTATATCTATGTAAAATAAATTTTGATAATGCTTACACAGCACTAACAATGTGAGAGCCAGTTTTTGACCAAGGACAGAAAAGAAGTAAAGACAACTAACCTATATTCAAGTTAGGGCTGCACAATATATCGTTTCAGCATCGATATCTCAATGTGTGCATTCGCAATAGTCACATCGCAGGATATGCAATGTTGGGATTATACTTTAATAGAGTTTAATCGTAATGGAGTAAAAGTTTATCATCTGCATGCATTTTTTAAAAGATAGTTCACCCAAAAATTACTACATTTTCATTACACCCTTCACTTGTTTCAAACATTTATGAGTTTTCTTTTTTTTTAAATGAACAGAAAAAGAATATAATTTAATAACTCCTATAGTATTAAAACAAGTGAAGGATGAGTAAATAGTGAGTACATTTTAATCTTTGAGTAAACTGTGCCTTTAAGGCCTGTGATTGTGTGAACATTTCAATATTTCACATTTTAAAACATCCGGCCACAAGAAATGTATTGTGACTTTAATAAAGTTTAAATAATTTACAATGAAGACTATGCAGTGTTGATTATTCAATATCTGTACCTGAATAGTGAATACCTGAAAACTACAATTCACTTTTATCTTTGCTATATTTTATTTATCTATGCTTGTAATTTATTTGTTATATATTATTTGAGATTCATTCCTTTACAAAATCCCCCCAATCAATCCAAAGAAACCGGTTTAATCATCTAGTGAAATTGTATTGACATCGCTAAATACACCATAGAAATACAAAATATCGTAATGTCAGATTTTTTCAATATCGTGCAGCCCTAATTCAAGTATACAAATATGTGTTAAACTAATTTCCATGACTTTTCCAAAACTTTGTGGGTTTTTCTGTTTTTCCAAAACTTTTCCAGGTTTTCCATGACCCTATGCACCCTGTATTAAACATATTGTTAAGAATACGTTTAAAACTTTTCTCTCCATTAAACAGCATGGGGAATATTTGAAAAAGTATTACAGTTTCACAGGAGGCTAATTATATATATAAGAATCTTTAGAATCAACTGGGTGAAACTAAAAACTGAACAATTAGTGACTGAAAATTCAGCTATTCCATCAAAGAAATCCATTTTTAAAAGTATTTTGATCAAATAAGCATAGCCTTTGTGAGAATGCTATCAAATAAACTTGATCCATAAGTAAAAAAAAAACAAAAAATAAACGCTTTTAAATAGTAATGTTTGCAAGCATTATTTCAAAATGCAGATACATATGATCTGTAATGTTGTCAAAATGCTTGAATGAAAATGTTCCAATGACATCATTTGATCAGTTCATCGTCTACTCGCCTGTCAATCCAAACTTTTGCCTTTTTTGTCCAATATTGCGAATCTGCTTTTTAAATGAATATGCGCAAATAAAATAAAATGTAAAAAATGATTACACTAACCCTTAACAGCGATGAACTGCTTTAATTTATGGTTTAAGTAACACGTTACAACTACAAACTAAAAATTCAAACCAATCTTGCACTTTGATAAGAATAAATTGCTCTGTTATTCACTCTGTACTACTGCACAATTATGACAAACACCACAGAACCTGATTCTGTTGATTATACGCCAAAAGTCAGCAGATTGTCAGTTTGAACATAAATCAAACTCTTCAAACAATCTGCAAATGAGGACTTTCATATAGAAGTGCACACTCCTCACACACAAACCATTATGAGTACTCCACTGTAAATGCATGTCTGAATGGCAGCCAGCATTATGTTTGACAGTGATGAAGTGTCTACCTGGAAGGTTAAAGAGTGTGTTGAGGATGTAGAAGCGCTCTGTGTCATCGCGCTGGATAAACTTGTTGGGGTAGAGCTCTCGGATGTCAGGCCTGGCAGGGAACAGAGGAACATTATGAGCACATACTCCACACGTTTTGTCAGAGGGCAGTAACCAAGCCCATTTACATGTACTCACCCTCGCAGAAAGTTAAAGCCGTGGACACAGACCAGGATGTTTCCGTAAGCATCCACCTTCAGGAGGTTGCCATACATGTTGTCAAACACTAGGCCTCTGTAGAAACGGACCATAAAGGGAGCGCTACTTAGCCTCTAAATGCAATATAAAACGATCTTGCTACTGATAACTGTCTAAAATATGGTCTGCCAACGAGTTTATTACCTTGTAGGGAAAGTCGGATCATAAACAAATCCAAGAAGTTCCTGTGGGTAGCCAATGGACACCAGTCGTTCCACAGTCAGATCAAATCCCAAAGACTCGTATTCAGGTGATTTGTATACTGTAGATATAGAGATATTCCTTGAGAGACTGCACATAACAAATAAAATGAACACACTACAATATATTTCATCTATTACATCAATTTACAATAAGTTTTAGTGTACTGTTAACTTGTTCCAAGACTGTTCAACAAGTTATTCCACTTGTTCCAAACCTGTTTAATTTTTTTCTACTGTTGAACACAAGGAACACAGAAAGATATCTGTAATAAGAATGTTGAGAAGAAAAAGCAGCCATTGACGTCAATAGTATTTTTTGATTCTACTATAAATGTCTGTGGCTACTAGTTTACAACATTCTTCAGAATATCTTTCTTTTTTTTTTTTTAGTTCAACAGAAGAAAGAAGTTCAAAGTTTAGAGTAAGTGTACATTTTTAAGTGAGCTCTACCTTTAATTTATGAGTTTTTTCCAACTTTCTTTTGTGTTGATCCCATAAGAAGACTTTTTTTTGCCCAATGCAATAAGTCAATGGGGTCCAAAACAATGCAGATAGTTTCGGTACAGCTTATATAGTACACAAACATATATGCTAAATATTTTAGATATAAGAGGATACAGAAAATATAGTTTTGCAATAACAAATTATGGCAGATGACAATTTTTTTACTTTTGTTGACCTACTCTGTACACTGTAAAAACAATTTAATAAAATGCTGGGTTCCACACAATTCCTTCATGTTGTCCAACACAAATTGATTAAGGTAACTTCATTGTTTTTTTACCAATTTAAGTGGATTGAATATAGCACAATTAAGTTGTCCCAAATAAGTTTTTTAACTATTATACCATCCTTAACATTTTATGGTGTCCTTTTTGTTTCTATGGTTAGGGCTAGGATGATAGTTATGTTTAGGAATTGTTAGCAATGCATAATCTATTACTATTACTGTAGTAAGTACATGGACAATGCAGAAAAGTAACAGACTCAAAAGTAAAAAAAAAAAAAAAAAACAAAAGAAGTCAAATAAAGTGTAACCCCAACTTGTTTACCCCACTATTAATCACATTTAAATAAACAATATTTATACAATAACTCTCTAAATAACTGTGGTAATCTTATAATAAGTATTTACAGTGTAGACATGTCTGGACAGATTTTAAAGGAAACAGCATGTCGACATCAATCATGTCAAGTTATATTTGTAAACAGAGAAGTATAGCTCTGGCTTTTCAGGTGCGTGTATGGAGGAAGTCGCATGAAGCTGAAATCATAGTTATAAGAGAATTACTGACCAAGGGTCAATGCAAAACACCAAATGCAAAGGAACGCAGAACAGAGCAGTGTCTACAGGCAAGAAAAAGGAACAGACTATTTATTTTTACTCAAAAAGCAAGATGTTTTTTTTTTTTTTTTTCCTCAATGACAGCTCAGCAGTGAGGGTTCATTATGAGTTCATTGCTGTGGTGGATTTTAAGGATGGACCAAGGTTTTAAACCAAACTAATTCTAAATCTTGTTTTCTTTTTTAAATACCAAAATAGTGATACTGTGACCCTTTGCATTTAATTAGCTTATCTCTTACAACCCCAATTGCAAAAAATGCTATGAAATTAGTCTGTGATTAGTTCATTATCTTTAAGGTGTATTTAATTAAAAAAAGTAAAAAAAATAAAAATTCTTCAATGTTTTCCCAGAAAAACCGAAATGTATTTTCTAAATTTAAACAAATTTGGATTTGGTGGCTGCAACACACTCCCTAAAAATGGGACTGAAGCATAATAAAAGGGAAAAGATTAAAGAACATGTCCAAAAAGCTGTACGGGTAATTTTGGGGCATCATAATTGGCTGTAAAAGGAGCATATTTTAGTCTTGGCACGCAAAGCTGGATCATGGCTCATCACTTTGTGCCAAAATCATGTGAGAATGGTCAAACTAATTAAAAATAATTTCTCAATGCAAAATTATAACCAATTTAGGTCAATCACCTACTGCAATTTATAATATTGTGAAACGACTGAGGGAATCCAGAGAAAATCACCGTCTATGTGAAGGAAGCCAATGAGCTGAATGTTCTCCATCGTTGAGCCCTCATATAAACACAGTCTGCAGCTGCATCAAGAAATGCCTCTTTTTTAACCACGATTTTTTGTATTCATCATGATTTGAAATGTGTGTGTGATATATATATATACGTATATACACACAGGTTTTAAGCAACAACACTACTTTTTGGGCCAGAAATCATCTCAAAATCGTCTCAAAGACTGGAAATCTGATGAATACAATTTACTTTGTTCCAGGGAAAAAAAGGACATTGAATCCTCAGACTCAAAGACCAAAGGGAACATCCAGACTTTCATTAACCACAGATGCAAAAGCAAACATTTGTCTTAGTATGAAGAGCAGCAAAGCAAATGACACCGGTGGCTGGCAGATGTGTGCAAAGGTACTACTAACACAAAATAATATATCAGGAGAGTACAGAGAGATTTACTGCCATCAGGATTATGCATTTCACAGAAAGTTTATGGTTATGGATTATAGTATGGTGTATCCAAAATTTTACTGAAGCATTTGTAAAAAAAAAAAAAAAAAAAAAACATACTGTACTAAGTGCTGTACAAACAATTTTCCCATTTAAAACAGCTGTTGGCACAGTGTTGAATATTTTTGACTGAAATTACAGAAATTTTACTCTAAACTTATGCTGGAGTGGCCCTCAATAACAACTAACCAAAAATAAAATATGAAAATGCATGCATGGCAGCGTAAGCGTTGTATTTAAAGAAACTCTTTGGGAGAGCTTTTTGGAACAGCACCTGTGATACGTGTCAACCCCAACCTTGTCCTTTCACAGAGCAAGCAAAGGGTACCAGAACATTACAAAGGCTTAGCAGGACCATGTATGCTCTGTGATCTAATCCAGTATGAAACCAGACCCACATGCCCTAAAAGATTTAAACCCAATTAGACCCCAAGCCTGTGGAGAGGGATTTGGGTGGTATTCCACCAACAAAAGGCATTTTACAAGTCTCTAAACCCTATATCTGTTGTTCCATTGCTGACACCCAACCGAAGGAGGAATTCAAATGAGAAAGACACGTACAGAACAACAGCTTCAACAAACCTGGAGGTTACTGAACTGTACACAGACACACATCAGCTCAAGTTACGTGTTGTTGCAGAAGATCTGAAAATGTGTTATGCTTGTTGTTGATGAGGCGCAAGGTCAAAGGGCAGACGCGCAGCAGGATCCCTTGCGATTGGGGAATGAAAAGCAAAGGAGTGCCTCAGGGTGAACTCCTGGGTCCATTGCTAATGATGACTAAGCTGTATTTAATCACAACAACATTTTTTCTACATTAGGCATGTGTTTGCACATGTTTGAATCAATATTGTTTGTCAAGATAAGTTCACAAAAAAAAAGTCACATTCTGTTATAGTACTTGAAAACATCTTTGTATCTGCAGCTGTTCTATTATGTGCACTCCAAAGCTATTATTCTGAACTAATATATATTTCTGAGCGAAAATGCATTTAATGGTCACAGACATTTGCCACATTCAATGCAACTGGGAAAAAAAGAAAAGATAAGGCTCCATATATGATTATATACCTTTAAGGACCTTTGCACAAAACGCTGTTTAAGTGTTCCAACAATGTACACATTTATTGTATATTTATTAATCTATACATTGCTACTAATTTCATTTATTTTGTCTGCCTAAACCATAGAGAGTAGCTTAGTCTTTATAGATTTAGCCAATGACTTCAACTGCAATCTGTTAGTTATACACTAAGACACTAAGTAAGGGGCTGTTTACACAACAATGTTTTAATCCAAAAACAGGAAACTTTATGTGTTTTACATGAATTATTCAAAAGGATAGGTCAAAAGTGAACATTTGCTCACTATCTACTCATTCTGTTCCAAACCTTTATGAGTTTTTTGTTTGATGCTAAAGAATATATTTAAAAAAAAGTTGAAAACCTGTTATCATCGATTTCTGTTGGAAAAACAAATATTATGGAAGTCAACAGGCACAGGTTTCTAGTTTACAGCTTTCTTCAGAATAATTTCTTTAGCTTTCAACAATAAAGTAACTCATAAAGGTTTGAAACCAATTGAGCATGGGTAAATTTTCAATTTTGGATGAACCATTCCTTTAAAAATGTAACGTTGTCTTTGTTAATATTAATTATTTATAGTAACGCACTGTGAGATAATATGAACTAACAAGGAGCAGCATTATTTTCATTAAGTAATGTTAATAAACATGAATGAATACTGTACTTTATATATATATATATATATATATATATATATATATATATATATATATATATATATATATATATATATATATATATATATATATATATATATATATATATATATATATATATATAAACTAACCTTAACCAATGGAACCTTATTGTAAAATGTTACCGCTTTTAAAAACACAACTGTTGCATTCACATACATGACCAAATCAAGAATCTGTGAAAACAATGATTTCATGCGTGTGAATAATAGTACATAGGGATCATCTACACTGTACAACCCAACAGTCAACATTATCAAATGACATGAGTGCAGTTAACTCAAAATTTACTGAAAGATAATTCTACTCATTTGAAGAGTTTTGAACTCAGTGTTGAAGGTAATGAGTTAATTAAATACCCTATTACTTCAACTTAAATGGAGTAAGTTCACAGTACTCATATAGATTGTTTTTTTTTTTTTTTTTTTTTAACTCTAATGGTTTGTAGAAATCGATTTCCTCAAATGGTTTGAGTTGCCTTAACTTATTGGGCTTTACAGTACTCAGTTGGTTTGAGTTCTCTTCATTTATTGGGTGTTACTGTGCTCAAATTGTTTCATTTACTCAAATGTATTAAGTTCACAGTACTCATTATGATTAGTTTTTAGTTCACAGTACTCATTAGGATTAGTTTAAATGGTTTGTTGCAATCGGTTTCCTCAAATGGTTTGAGTTACCTTAACTTTTTGGGTTTAATAGCGTACTTGTTAAATGAAAATCCTTTTAAAAAAATGTTGTGTAAATGTGAAACGTTTTAAAATGCAAGGGAAAAAACCTTGCAGGGTTCCACGTAATTCATTCATGTTGACCCAACACAAATCGATTAAGTTAACTTAACACTTTTAACAAATTTATGTGGATTGAACAAAAAATAATAATACGTTGTTCCAATGAAATCTCAAAAATTGTGTCGTTTCAGCTCATTTTATTTAAGTAGTTTGAACAAGCAAAAAAATAAAAAAATTGAGTGTACATCACTGAGCTGTAAGCACTGCCTTATTTGTAAGTTTGCATCCAGCAAGCTTCTGGGTCTGTCCCAGGACTTGTATCTTTACAGATGTATGACAGACAGGCTGATAAGTGGGATGAGGATGGAACTGAATCCCCCACAGAGCCATGGCCAGAAGTACGGGCGTACATAGGCAAGCAAACCCTAACAGAGTCACTTACTCAGGCCAGATTCTTCCACTGAGATAGCAGCTGTACATAAACCCAACTCCCCCTTCCCTTTCTGTTACTCTCTCTCTACTTCACTATGTTCCACGAAGCTACAGCGAAACCTATTTTGAGCCTCTTTTTTTCCCCTCTCAGTCACTATTCCCATCATCACTCTCTCCTAACAGCAAATACCAGTGTTGACCTTGGACGACGTTGGCCCTGAGCTAGCATACTCTTGCTAGGGTGAAAACAAAACATTTTTTGGCAGTTTTACTGAGAACCAAAGACAGAAAAATATATACCTCATTACAGTGGCCTACATATAAGGTGGGTTAAAGGTTTAAGGGATGAAATGAGTTTATGATTATTTACTAAAAATAAAGGTTATGAAGTACACACTACAGTAAAATACAGGTCAAAACTCAGTAAAACTCAATTTCATTAATGTTTCAACAGTTCAAGAGAGGATAAATCAACAAAATGATATCAACTATCAGGCAACACTTTGAAATCTGTTTTTAAAATTTCACACAGAGTTATTACTACCTTCATATTGCAAATAAATGCAAGTGTTGTGTTTTGGTTGTGTTTACATTGTAGTTACTTTGTGATATATTAGGATTTGACATGCAGAACGAACATAAAATGTCTTATGTCACTAAATGACAAAAAAAAACTGAATTTTATTGTGAATAGAAAAAGTTACTTTTAATAGTGTAACACAAATATTTATGTCTTAGGTTCTTCATTTTAAAATATTGAAAACTTCAAACTTTTAAGGTGGGGACACACCAAGCAGATGGTTGGCTGTTGGGCTTCATCAGTCCAGCTAGTTGGTTGGTTAACGTTGGAGCTTGTTAGTTCAACTCAGTATGTTGAATTAGCGTCGGCCATCAATTGAAGAATCTAACTAATTATTCAGCAATAAATCAGAGTGTGAGTGTGACATAGTGAAGTGACGTAGCAAGTAAGTTCAAGTCAAGAAGGAACACTAAGAGGCGGTTGTTGCTACACATCTCAAGCGATATGGATTATTAGATTATCAGACTTTTTTGCAGGAGCAAATCTCTCCATGTTGAGTAACAATGATACTGAACGCTGCTTTGTTTATGCTTTGCACGAGTGCGTCAGAAGTTCCAGTCTCCAGTTGTGAATTAGAAAATAGATTCTTCCTCCCACAAGTCCTCCCAAGCAGGCGCAGAGCACAATCTTCATTTCAATCGGCTTTCGTCCGTTTGGTGTATTCACGGGTAGCTTTTTGGTCCAGACAAAACCAGACACGAGGAGACAACACATATAGTTTTCATTTTTCTTTGTAATCAACTTGGTGTGTACCTGCCAAATATTCTTAGCTAGTTAACATTTTTTACTTTCATATTAAATACACATCGGAGAAAAATTATAAAGTATCAAGTTAGTTTTTCATAGACCTTATTTTACTCATAATAAGTAGAAAAGTCCCATAAGAAATTCTTGAAAGAACCAGTGGTGAATTAGTCTTCCGAGTTTTGACTGCACAACTGCAACATCATTTTTGACTCGGAAGCCACATTTTAGTCCAAAATATAAATATATCCTTATCCCAACTCTTAAACTAAACCTCAAACATACAGTAACTTATCCCTATAATATCAGAGAAACTTGATGAAGCGAAATGGTGAATAAAAATAAAGTACATGCTAGGCACGGGACGATAACCGGATTCAAGGTTTACAGCAGTTTAGAAAAATCATGGATATACTGTTCCAAAGGTAAATGCAAGTTTTTTTTTTTAGTTTTTTTTTTGTCAAAGACTATTTTATTTAGGGCAACAGTATCTCCAGTAGCAAAGGACCATCCACATCAAAAGCTACTGGTCAGCCCATGATTCAACATTTGAAAAACAAACAAATTGCCAACATCCAAGCATGCTATGGACCTGAGCAGTGCAGTATTGTGTTCAATAGGAAATTTTTTTTTTTTTTTAAATATTTTTATCCAAGGTTATCATACCGCCAGCATCTTATACCAGTCCATTCCTAGTACAAGCCCCTAAATCTTCACAATAAACATGAACCCATCCCTTAAATCTGATTGGCTGATTGGAATGTTGTTGTACGATAAACAATGATGTAGGTGAGATCACATTCACCTTTGCGAACCCCTGTTTGGGAAACTCTACTTTAAACCAACCGAAGACAGCTTACTAGTCCCTTAATCTGGCAAAGCTGATGTTCAGCTGGTTTCTCTGGCTTGTTGCCAAAACCTTCTCTTGTCTTGCTATGAGCTAAGGCCAGTAAACCTCTTTTCAACAGTGATATGAGTTTTCCAAGGTCAAATCTTTAAATCTTAAATCAATTTAGGTTGACGTCAGAGATCTTTCAACTCCCCTATTAATGATAGTGGTTAGCTGACGATGGCTAAATTACATCCAAGTCTTTATATTTCTGACTACCACTGCTTTTCAGGTAAATTGACTAAAGACTATTAACAGTTGATAGTTGAAGAAAAATATACGCCACTGCACTAAACTCTCCACGTACAACATATTTGTCATTCCAAACTCTCTCTAGAGCTCTAAACCTGTTTGCCATGATTTATGTGTCAGCATAGAGCCACTCAAGCCACAGAGATTCATGTTTCTTCCTACATACACAGAATATACTCCTGGAAAGATTATTACACAAGCATATGCGATCAGCATGAGGGTATGATGTCAGGCTGGAGTTCATAGCTCAAGTTACCCTTAGCTAGAAAATTAAATTTGTATTTGTTGTGTAAGGTAAACAAGCTCCACCAACCCCTTGGTCCATCCATCAACTGCTCCCTGACTGTATCAAGCCTCTGGCTGACTTTGGACTATGCTATCAGGTTCTTTTTTTTGACAGCACATAAACCTTACAGACTACGTCATTAGTTTTCTAATTCAATTCAAAAAACATGACCAGCCATAAAAAAATTACACTGCTATTTAAATGATTTTACATTTCTGTCCTGCAAAATAGCATTTGGTCTATACAGAGAATGCAGAGGTGACACTTTCCTCTGTGATTTAATGAACTGTCTGGTTGAAGAGCTGTCAACACCAGGCTTAGATGGAGAGTTCGTGCCACTGCTCTGTACACGTGCAGGGTATTAACTTGCACGCTGGTCCAAATCACAAAGGGGATTTGGTTAAGGAATGGACTCAATAAGCAACAGGGAATATTAATCAGGGCTTGGATGTGGCATTGTGTTGGAAAGTAGCCTTAAAACCCTGTATGGTTTGTTTTAATGCTTCTTTGCAGAAGGATTTAAGATCAACAGTGAATGCTTACATCTATTAATATATTGTACTGATGTGCCATAGAAAAATAATATTGTACCATCCACCATAAAAAAAAACAAGAAATACATTTAAAAAGTAAAACTTTGTCTTGAGATGTTTGCGAGTACATAATTATGTAATAAATAAAAGACAGGATGGAAATCATTTATGACATTTATTATAACTAAAAGGCATGACTTGACATTAAGCCTTGATATTGGTTTGTACTTAAAACTAAATAAATGAGTCTATTATAACAACAATTTGTCTTCTTAAATTGAATTTCAAGAGTTTTTTTGCATATAAACAGCATTTTCCCCAAACATTATATAGCGTGTCATCTTTCATTTCAAATGACACAGAATTAAGTTATTTACTACTGTATGCCTTTTACTCGTAAAAATGAAATGATTACCATTGAAATTATGGGAGTTTTCCAGTTGAAATAACAAAATGGGAGGGTGGCGGGAGATGGGTCTGAAATATGGGAGACTCCCGGGAAAAACGATGTTGGCAGGTATGATTACCAATAAAATGCAATACAGAAAAAGGTTTAGAAACTACATTTGAAGCAGCATTTAAATGGTATCATTTACTAAAACTCAGATGTAACATGAATTTATTTACACTGTAAGATGCTATCATATCAATGTTATACATTTTAAAATGGTTAATGTTTAAAATGTTTTTGAATATTCAATTATGAAATGTTGGCAGAAATGCAATTATACATATAAAATTAAACTGACTAATTTTGTACGCGTTACTAGACTGCCCCAAAATCTGTAACTCACTATGTCCGACTGTGGGGCAGAAGTTTTCACCACAGTAAAAATGTTGCTTTTAAAAAATGGCAGATGCTGACATGCATGCGGTCAGTTTAAATTTGCAATTCAAATTATAAAGTCATGATGTCAGAATAAAAGAAACACACAATAAGGAAACGTCAGGGTACTTTATGGTTTATTTTAACAAATTGCTAAATGACAAAATTTACAAACTGTCAAAAAGATACAGTATAGTCCTAGTGTTAGTCTATGTTAACCATTATGCCTGTCCAAACCAAGCAGCAACCTCCCGCTCTCCCTCGTGAAGCCAATACGGAAGTAACTAAAAATGCAATTCACCAACTCGCCTTTGGGGGCTGGCTCCATAAACTCTAGATGTTCACTGACTGCAATGCTAAATTGGCCAATTTTACAGCTGCTAAAAATATGTTTACAGCCTGGTACAAAATATAGTTTTGGTGCATATAGTTAATATTACCCTTCATGACAACTGTCAGGGAGCGTGGGCACTTGAGTGACAGCTAGGTCTTGCTGGTTGCCGTCACGTCACCTCAGCCGATTCCGGCTGATTAGTTGCTGAACTCTTTTTTGTTTGATTTCATGTGGCTTTACACAGTCAATCGCCTTTTGGAATTATTTCCTACATTTATCAGATAATATGGCATGCTGTGCCCTTGTTTGGTATCCCCAGTCGGTGCGATGATGCGCAAACAAAATGGCGACGGTTGGCCACGCCTACTTGTAGCTTCATTTGCACTCTTCAGAAACCTATGGGTGACGTCACGGATACTACATCCATATATTTTACAGTCTATGGTCCAAACATGTATGACTTTTATTAATCTGCTCAACAAAAACAGAACAACAAAATTCATACAGACAAAATATGAATTTTAAAATTGTATTTACAAAATATGAATTTATTGGAAATAAATTTTGTGATACAGCGTTGCATTAATCCAATTGACTTAAATCATCTGGGCAACCAAAGTTCTTCTTTTGTCTTCTAAAGATCAAATTAGTCCTGTAATTTTGGAATGACATCAGAGTGAGTAAGTGATGACAGAATTCTCTTTTTTTTTTGATCAACTATCAAAAGTGGTGTATTAAAATTTGGTTGCCTAAAAAAAGCACATATCAAGTTCATAAGACTACAGTTGGCTGCCAAAGGATTTGTTTCTTTTATTAGCTGTTATTGATTTCCGAGGACCTCTAAACTGTGGTTGCAACCTGATCAGCGGATAAGGAAAAATATAGGGTTCATATTCGTAAACATTTGCACTAGGTTACAGCCGGCCGTAATGTGGAGGATGTCAACAGCTGAGCAGCCTCAGAATTCAGCTTAAGCCACATTAGCTGCTGGCTATGACACACACTATCCACCTCTTAAAGAGCCATCAATTCTAACTGTCAAAGTAGTGATCTGCTGTCTCAGGGCCCACAGCCCGGATTTAGTGAAGACCTTATCCGCTACTAGCAGCTGAGAGCCTGGGACCAATAACAGAAAGCAGAGGGATTTGAGAAACCCAATGCATCTGATCCATGTTAAACTGTTGCGCCATAAGAACCAAACCCTCTCTTATTTCAGGTTCTTGTCTGACCTAAATGACATAAATATATTAAGCTGTAAATAAGGTGGCTTGTTTACGTTGATGAACTCTAAGGTGTAGATCGCATAAATGGAGCACTTTGTGTTTGCCAGACATCACCTCAGTATTCCAGACTCCAAAACCAGACAAAAAGTGGCTAAATATATCCAAGACTCTCACTGTATGTTTACCCACAGATTTTAAGCAAGAGTGTTACTGGCTCCATGTGAGATGCCTCAACATGAGACACTGGTGCATTTTTGTGTTTTTTTGTGCTGCAGGAGCAAAAGGTACATTTGACTGTAAATAGTTAAGTGTGCACCTAAAGTGAAATTAGAAACACCTTACCTGCTAAAGTGTAATCCATGTCAAAGCCAAAGCATTTAATCTTTTCCATGGCCAGACTTCTGTTCACAAACACTCTGGGGAAGAAAGTAAAACAGTTAAAGGTGTTTGTGCTGCAATTTTCTGCTAGGGTTAAAGGAATACTGCACTGTTTTTGAAAATAGGCTATTCTTACAACTCCCCTAGTAGGGCTACACGGCACTGTAAAAATATAATATTGCAATTTTTTTTTTCTGCAATATAAATGTAATTTCACCAAATGACTTCACTAGCTCTATTTGGAAAGACACATTTCAGATTGACTGGGGTAATGTTGTAGGGGAATGTACTGGGCAGTACTACAGAAGAGGAAGATGCCAACATAGATGACCCCATCATTCTCTCTGAAAGGACTTTTTAAATTTGTTTAGTGAGAAGTTTAATTCAAATTGAAGTACTCAATGAAAATGTCTGGTAGTGTTTTTAATTAAGAAACAGTTTAAATATCCATTTAAATGTATTATTATTTTTAGATGTATTTTTATCCAGTATTCCTAGTTATCTTTTTTAGTTATCCTGAGTAAACTTTACTTCAAAATGTTAAATATAATATGGTGATGAAATTTTATTCAAAAGTTTGAAGTAAAGTTTACTCAGGATAACTAAAAAAGATAACTGGGAATAATGGATAAAAATAAATCTAAAAATAGTAATATATTTAAATGTACAACTAAAGTAAATTTAGTAAAAACAAGAAATCAATAAAATCTACTTAGAATTTCCCAAGTAAACTTAACTTAACATTTCTAATTAAATGTACTAATAATTATGGTTAGTCTTTTACTTGGCAAAGCTTTGAAGATTTACTAGCCTTTTCTGAGTGAAAAATATTTCCAAGCTTTTTTCAAGTAAACCCTACTCCTCATTTTTTACAGTGCATGCACAAATTTAAGAAACAAATTACAAGCATAAATCAATACATTAGAGCAAAGATAGAAGTAAAATAAACAGTGCTTTATGGTTTTCTGCCAAGTGAAATAGTATTCAGGTACAGAAATATATAAATCTAATGTAAAATAACACTGTATAGTCTTGAATAATTCAATGAAATTCATCTTTGTCAAAGTTACAAATTATACAATTTCTTGTGCCTGAATGCTTTAAACTCTTACTGTACATGCTCAGTAACTGGCCTTAAAAACACAAATAATAAACTTTTACTCCATTACGATTACACTCTACAAATCGAATGTGTTCTGAACTGTGACTCTTGGTTAACTATAAGCCCAACTTAGCATTGCAGATCCTGGGATTTGACTAGGGCTGCATGATATTGGAAAAATCTGATATTACGATATTTTATTTTTCTGCAATAAATATTGCAATATGAATACAGTTTCTCAAGATGGTTTAAAACAGCTCTATTTGATGGTTTTCTGGGTAGTCTAAAGATATTCTAGTACAAAAATTGAATAAACACAATGCAATAAAAACTTTTCTTATTTTGCTTAGTCTCATTTCAAGTCCAAATATCAAAAACTTTTTAGATCAAGAGAAAATATTGCTTTGTTTTCAACTTGAGAAGAAATAATTCAAAGTTAAGAGTTTTTCCTTTAAAACAAGTGAAATGATCTGCCGGTGGGGTAAATAAAATAATATTTTTTCGCTTTAAAATTAAGATATTTAGTCTAGAAACAAGACAAAAATTAAGCAAAAAAAAATTTTTTGGCATAAATAATATATATATATTTCATATAAATACATTAATTCAATACTTCATACAGTATAAATACTATGTAATTCAATTATGTGGCTCCCGTTCAATTATAATACTGACTCAACACTGTATATCTTGTGATGTGACTATTGCAGATGTGCACATTGCGATATCGATGCTGAAAATATATATTGTGCAGCCCTAGATGTGACTATTGCAGATTGGTACATTTTATTATTAACACTAAAACAATATGTTGTGCAGCCATATACTAAACAGTTGAGCTTTACCATTTATTTAAAAATCCATTCAGCTGACTTCTGGCACTTTTATATTAGTCTAACATAAATAATTAAATCAGATTAGACCATTACAACCTCACTCAAAAAAAAAAAATATATATATATATATATGTATGTATATATATATATATATATATATATATATATATATATATATATATATATATATATATATATATATATATATATATATTTTTTTTTTTTTAAAGCTTGACTCTTCTTAGTTACATTGTGTACTAAGACCAGCGGAAAGTTAAAAGTTGTTAATTTCTAGGCCAATATGCTTACTATACTCTCAATATCATCATAATGATTAACCTCCTAGGGCTTGAGTGTCCACATATGTGGACAGCACATTTTAGCTCTAAAGTGGCTATTTAAAATACTTGAATGTTTTATATTCTTTCAGACATACAGTGTCATCCTGCAACTGTTTTGCAGCATATGAAATGTCCCAAACCCTATTTTTAACTGTCCAAAATGGGAAAATGGGGAAAAATTTTGTTTTTACTCTCTGATAGTCAAAGCAAGTTCATAAAAAATGTTCTATGTTATGTATGCATTAAAAACATTCAGGAAAAAAGTGTTTTATGTAAAATCGGACCACGAGTCTACATATATGGACATCATTTTTCTCTAAAAGTACATCATATCAAAAGATGATATTTAGATTTTTATTCTAATTATGTTCCAATAAGCCCAAATAGCAAAGAGAAATAAAAAATGCATGTGAAAAAACACCTTGGGCCTTAAGAGGTTAAGGAACTTTACTGCAGTACCATGACCAAGCCCTACACTAGCACCACCAGTCAGAATCTGCATAATAAATGCACAAAAAAAAAAAAAACTCACCTATTGAACTCTAGGGGAGTTGTACAATGAGTCTTTTGAGCATTTATTTTTTAATAAAGCCGTAATTTTCTTAGAATTTCATAAAAACTTAGCTCTATAAAATGAACAATTTTATATCAATTATATCAATATGTCAAGCTCTAGAGAACTAATACAGTTTTCAAATGCTAAACAATAAAAATGTATTTCATGAATAAAAACTAAAAGAGCATATTGATGAGCTATTCTGCTATTAATAAATACAAAGAAGAATATTAAAGAAGATATGAAAAACTACTACAGTATAACATTTCAGCCAATAAATACACTCCTGTCCTACGTGATGGAGCCAACATGCTAAGAGTGATCTGCATTAATTTTGCACAGTGACAGCTCTATGCTTCAGCCCATAAGCCATGACATTTAGTGCTAGGATAGGAACACAAAAGGAAATCTGAATCACTCTCTGTGCATGCATTTAATCTGATACTGACACAGATAAACCTCCGGCAATAACGAACATACATGTGCTGGCACTGCAACAATACATTTATGAGAGCCAAGTTTAACTTCAGTAAAATCAAAAATAACAATTTTTCAGTGTTTGCACCGAATCTGAATATAGATTTAAGCACACAAAAACAAGACATTTTTTTCAACCTTAGAAAAAAATCATTTTAAAAAGCCCAAATTCTATCAAAAGACAAATAATTGCTATCAAAAAACTATGTTGCCCAATCCTACCTTGTGGTGGCGTAACATTGGACTATATCCCATGATTCACTTCTCCAGGCAGAACCTGCGCGCTGCATTCTGAGTGTCTGTCTCTGCTCTAGCTGGTCTGTCAAGCCCATTTCCCTGTTCGCCCTGTTACCCCCACAGCTCCAACAATAGCCCCCTCTCTTTGCTTTCTTGTCATTCAATTTCTGACTTGTTGCAAAATCGATTGTGCCAGTTCTATAGCATTCTCTGGTGTTGTGCCTGTTGTTGAGTTAGGGGTTGTTTGCTTCCCTTCAAAGACATCTAGAACAATCAACAACAGCAGGAAGAACCAGGCGGCAGCAGCGGCTCAGACAACAGAGTGTGGATCACTAGTTAGAGACAGCTGGTAAACAGATTACTCTTGAATCTACAGTGAATCCCTATTGTCGTTCTATTTGGAAATAGGCTACTTATACTGTACCAGAGACAAAATAAATGGGAGGAGACAGACCACTCCTATATAATCAATGGAAAATATATGACTGTTGTGTAAATAGAAGCCCTGCCATTGGGATAAAAACATCAGTCACCCTTTCTGACTTTGTTTACATCAAAATTACAACTTTGGATAGGATTTGAGCATTGGTGCAGGCATTACTTTTGATTGATTGGTAATGTTTTATGATAATATTACAGCTTAGACACTGAAAAGAAACAAGCTGGGAGAGTGTGGGATTAAGAAAGGTTCCAGAGCAAGCAATCAAAGTTGGGTCAGAGCATTTTTCATAAGGTGACAGGCTCTGAAATAAATTTCTGACTTCTGAAAATCAGTGCATCCACAATGCTGACAAATTTGCAGCTTATCCATGAATGTGAATGAAACAGGAGCATGGTCAAAATGCATTCTCAGACTAACATTTGCCGTTTTGTTCAATGATTCCAGACAAAGGTGTAAGCTCTTTTCTCTGATTTTGACAAACAGATTGTGTTAATTCATGCAATAAACAGCTCATAATAAGTTAGTACACAACCCAAGGTTTCCAAGACAAGGTTTAGGTGACTGTCTTCAGAAACATGTTTTGTTGTGCTGGTTGAAAGCTTCTTCACATTCTGATAGTAATGATTAAAGTAAGTGTTCTAAATGTATTAATATGCATTTAAGGCCTAGGACTAAACAAATGTTTGTCCTATCAAAATGTTCAGGCTGAACATTACGATAGGCAGTCAAAACTGTCTGTCAACATGTAGATTTGTTTACCTGCACACCCTGCTTATGCAGATAGATACATCATGTGCAGTGTGCATAAATGTTGCTGACAGACAAGAGTGACAATGGCAGGCAAACAACATCAAGCTGACTTTCTTTCTGAAACACCAATGCAAAGTGGCCTTGCATCCATGAAAAGAAAGGTGGTCTATGAAAGTCCTTCTGCTCCTCAATAAAGCAGGATCAAAACCATTCTAAAACCCAAATCAATTTCGCAGTCACTTTTGCAGGCTGGAAAAATGACGCTATTGCTGCAGTATTTTTTGTAGACAATGCTTTTTTTGTCATGCAAATTTTGTGTAGATCGTGTTCCTTTATGAATTATCTTAAATACAGTGACAAAGCCGCTTTTCTACTATAAGGTCATACGGTCCTTTTTGCTTAACGGTTTCATTCTATGCCAATCTGGTCCAATCAGCACGGAAACGGTTTCATTTTATACTAGTGCTGATAGCATAATTCTTTGGAATTATGGTCATTGCCTTGGAAACATTTCTGTAATGTAAACAGGGTAATAAGATGGTTTCTATGCAACAATTTAATTAGTATGATATTCAATTTTTCAAAAGGATTTTAAGTACTATAAAGTTTTCTCACCTGTGAATGACTCATTATGTAGACTTATAATGTTGTCTATGGTCATCCAATCAATGCACCTTCATGACTTCAGGAGGCGGGGCTTTGAATGACAGTTTGCATCAAGGAAGGGATATGTATTTTCAATGCTATCATGCTAAAGTTAGCATTTCCCAGATCTGCTACTGCACATTTAATTACTGAAGGCCTAGTCCTGGCTTAATCTAAGCCTTGTTTGTGAAACTGGACCTCGGTGTGTTCACAAGGTTTGTGCTTACAAGTAGGCATGGCCCGGTATAAAATTCTAGTGGTATGATAACCTTGGATATAAATATCATGGTTTAACGGTACTGTGATTACTGCTCTAAAATATATTCTTTTTAAATGTCTGGGTAAAAAAAAAAAAACTTTTTCCGCTTTGAACACGATATATTTTATTTTAAGTAACATTAAAATATTTTTGGAACGGTAAACATGTCAGACTAAATAATGAAAGTAAATCATTAACTTCTGCTGTCTTCAATAGTTTCAAAAACACAGATTTATTCACTACTTGAAAAGACATCTTTGGATATCTTTCTTTTCTGTGGATATAAAGTAAGCCAACGCACTGTTCAGGTCTATAGCATGTTTGAATGTTGGTGCATAAGTGATTTGTTTTTCACATATTTGCTGAGTATCTTTTGATATGGAAGGTCATTTTCTGCTGAAGATACCTAAAAACCTAAATAAAGTAGTCTTAAAAACATACAGACAGACAGACAGACAGACAGACAGATAAGTATATATACCTTAGGAATGGTATTACAGAAAATTTTACCGATGTTAAACCTTGCAAACGGTTATCATCCCATGCCTACTTAGAAGAATAATTCTAATGTCATGTAACTATATGTAATGACAAATAAGAACAATCACTACAATTTTAATTTTGAACAAAATAATCAGTACTATCCGTTTAACCATTATGCAAGATGCCATGTGATTAGGCGAATGACTAAAATTAACCTGACTTAGACAAAAGAGAACAAGACTGTGAAAAATAATGAAAAATAGATCTGACACAGGACTAAATGAGACAAAATTAATCTGACAAAATAAACATTCCATTGGTCCATTACATTTAAACTAAGTCACACAAAGCTGACAATTTTTTCACAGTACAAGACACCAGATAACACCACTGCCTTTGAACCTCAAACAGACTGACGGACCCTGGAATACCTGCCATGACACTCACGTTTTCCTTTTCTTATCTCCACCCACTTATCTGAGTAATGGAAAAAAGGCAGTGAACTTTTGGCTTCACCACAGTGAAAATGTAAAGTCAAAGTTCACACATGGAGTACACTCTTTTACATAAGTGACCTTTAGTTGGATTAAAGCCAAAACTGTAACGTGTGCTAAAAGAAGCATGTTTCTTTGTGAAGAACCAAATAGCACTGAACTTATCTATTAAAGATTACAAAATGCCAGTTCCCAGCACAAACTCCATATTTGTGGGGTTGCAAAAGATTCTCTATGTTCTTTCATCACATGTTCCACCCGTGTCTGTTTTCAGTATGTACTTTCAACCTTAGCTGCAGGGTTTGACCTATAATTAGATAACTTCATTCTTTATTTTAGCTTTTAAAAAAAATCCATATTTACCAAGGGAGTTAGAGTCTAAATAAGTGCATCTTTTCTTAACAGAGTTGCTCACATTCTTAACTTGCCACATAAGCTGCTAAAATCATGAAGTATGTGCTTATGGATCACTTAGTGAAAACTATTATAAACTCTCAAACTCCACCCGCTCTTCTAAAATGTGTGGACTGCAAACAAATGACACTTCTTCTAAACAGAGAGAATTAAAGTATTTGCGCAAATCTACAAAATGCAGTTTCCTTCAGAGTACACGATGTCCCTGAATTTAAATGGACTAATCCATCTTTCTAAGCCTAGCGACCCAATTTTTAAACAGCTATTATACGGTCAGTTTATTTGTCTGATTTACCTATGATAGGCCTCTCTCCTGTATTTCTTCATCGCCAGGCCGTCCATGTTTGCCGGGAGGTCTGCATAGTCCTGAAGTCGATCACTCCATGATGTTGTCATCGTTAAATCTGTCAGTTGAGATTCTGTAAAGACATTTATAACATCTATTAAAGGGATAGCTCATTCAAAATAACATTTTTTGGGGGGAGAAAATATATAAAATAAGATATTTTGAAAAATGTGGGAAACCGGTAACCACTGACTTCCATTGTAGGAATCCAATGGTAACTGGTTCAACAACAAGCAAAAAAAAGAAAAGAAAACAAAATGGTTTGGATCAAGTCAAGGGTGAATAAATGATGAAATTGTTTATTTATTTTGCATGAACTATTAGGAATGAAAGGCAATGCTTTCTATGTGATTTGTCCTTCTTATCTAACTTGGGCACCAAAAGATCCCATTAAACAGTAAATAAATGTAGATTTCTTAGATTGGATTACTCTTTATCTATAGATTCGATCACAGGCCACAACACAAAATGTGCCAGATCAAGTAGTAACTTGTCATCTAATTGCATCAGAATTAAGAAAAACAAAACTAACAACTGAGTGATTTAATTATCTAAGTGATTTAAATAGAAAGCATTAAGCCTTGAATCACTCTGTATTGCTGTTTGCTTCTCACACAAGAAAAGCCGATTAAGTTATTGTGAAATCTTTTCCTAAACATCACATCTTAAATTGCATTTTCACAACTTCTGGTAAAGATATGATACTTCCAGATATGCGATGCCAATATAAACAATCCCTTTGTTTGAAACTCACTGTTATTGGTATGGAAACAGTTCAAGTATGTGAATAAAATGCAGGCAAGAAACCAGAATAGAGACAACCTGATATTTTCTAGCCTCTCAAGCTTGAAAGAAGTTAATTTACACCTCAAAACAAATCAAGCACCATCCAAACCACCTAAGCAAGATGAATGTCAAGTAGCATAGAAGCTTGAGTCAGCATACTGGGGCCAGTGGCCTTCACAAAGGCTGACTTGCACAAACAAGCTGAAGACCTTAAGGGCAATGGAAAGAGATTTTTCCCACCAGTCGTTTTTTTAATGATCATTCTGCCGAGGATAAAAGCAGTGATAGCTTTGCTCTTACAATAATGTTTTCTCACCGCCTGTCTTTTTTCAAATATTTAGACAAGCCCCTTAAGGCAAACAACAGAAAAAACAGGCCATTGCCAAAAAAGTAGGTTAAAACTCCTTCAGTAAATCAGCCAAAAAAAATGTAGACCAAGTAGGTAGCTATAATAGCTCACTGTGGAAACTGATTTGCTTCAATTTCAGGGGAAAACTCATCGGGGCAAAAGAAAGGTGTTTTTCTCCTGTTTGTGTGTACTTGGTCCTTGAACCATTGGAGTAAAATTAGTTTATTCATACGTTCAGACTTTCACCATCTTAATATAATTTCAAGAAAGCATTTTTTGCCAATTCAAAATTGGGAAATCATATCATCAGCCAATGACTATTAAAGCACAACATTGTTGACAGTCAGTTACATAGAGCTAATGTTGTTTTAAAGTCATTAAATTTCATTACAGATATCAATTTCAGAGCGAATATTAAAAGACTATGGTAAACAAACAATATAGGGAGTGTGTCAAAAGTTGTGCTCGTAACAGTACGTAGTTATAATTATAAATATAATCTGTATAAGCTTTTTAAAATCAGTTTTACTATTTTATTGAATGCCAAAGTCTGAATGTGAAAATATAAAACCAAATTTACCCCAATAATTGAATGAAGAGATGCATAAAAAGGAAAAAACTTTTTTTTAAGCAAGTTGTTTATATTGGCAAGATGTTTTGTCATGGGAGAAGTTCAAGGTTGATTGTTTTTGTTATCTTTCCTTTATATTTCACAATATTTAAACACAAGTGACTCACAAATAAAATAATTTACAAATGTTTTACTCAAGCTGACGTTCAAAATTGAGTTGTGGCAAATCACCTTCTTGCAACATCTCACAAACAGCAGCAGGAAGACACTGGAGGCTAAAACTCGCTCATATAAATATCTACCTGTAACATTTTGTTTTCTTGGGCTATTCAAATGCCATTTTCGAGTCATAATCACAAAAAGTTACAGCTCAAAAACAAGGACAAAGCCCAAGAGGACGTTATAAAGGCTAGCTGGTAGGCAGCCTTAGCATTTTCTTCGAAAACGGCTGAAACCGAACTTGACAATGAAGACGATTAAGCCTTTTTGTAAAGTGTAAAGGATGTATTATAGTCAAGCATTCACGATGCTCTAGATCGAGGCTTATATGTTGCTTATTTACGCTCCAGTAAAATGTATTTTTACTAGAGTTCCTTAAACCCCTGACTGAGCTCACAGCGCAACGACGAACATCACCGTGAGCTTCGCACACAACATCAAACATCGCCGATCTTTTCACATAAACAAATCAGACGCAAAAAGACAGTCAAACGCTCCAAAGAAACCATTGACATTAACAACTGTGAGTTTAACCCGATCCGCTCACTCACCTTCCGTGAAAAGCACAAAAAGCTCAAGTGCACGAGCAGCGCTGTAAACCGCGGTGACTTCGGGAAATATCAATGAGACAGAATGCGATACAGTAGCTATTCAAGTGAAGCTGCGAGTCTTTACTGTTATTGTGAATCAAAAGCTCGTCTTTTCATAACCGAGCTGTAAGCAGTTGCTGAGGGCAGGACTAGGCGGTGCTTGCGCTGCTACATCCAGAGGAGGAGGAGCGAAAACCTGTCATCACATCAGAGACGGCGAATGCGAAGGCGGGACAATAGGCAGATCTCTTGAAGATGGTTGGCCTGCTGATAACTCGTTGTTTACAAGATTTATTTAAAACCTGTTTACTATCAGTGTATGTTAAAATGTAAAAAATAAATAAAAATTAAATAATAGAACAGTTTTGCGCAATAAAACAATAACGTTGTGAAAATAAATAAATAAATAAATAAATAAATAAATAAATAAATAAATAAATAAATAAATAAATAAATAAATAAAATGTCTCCAAACAGTTTTCTGGGAAAAAATAGATTTGGCATTACAGTTTTTTTTTTTACAGACGCTAGGACACATCTCAATACTTAGGTCACTTTTGCAAAACTTTTTACTCAGTGAGCACAGCAGAAATCTATGTGGGCTAAATTGAGGATCAATTATCATTGTTTTGGCACAAAATGCATTCAATGACTACATCACTCAGACACAACTGCCAAAATCTTTATATGTACAGGACGTTTTGCACATGCTTACATACTGTTTTAAAACTGTTAAACTTATGTTCAAAACAACAACATAATGCAAAACTGAATACAGTTAATATTGATTGCTTTGATGCAGCCGTCAAGTGAAACTACACATTTTCAAAACAGTTCACACACAGGCCTAAACAGTGGCCCTCATAGTCAAAATGACATTTTGCTTGCAAAATGCACATACTGTGTCAAAACATTTAAAATATGCAACAAAAGCTCATTTTACCTTCAAACAATACAACTTGCTAACAAGTATATGAGCTCTTTCAAATAATCATTTCACAATGGACAACAAAATACAAAATTCAGAACTCAGTGTGAATCAGTTCACCATTGCTTGCCATTGTAGCCTATTGCCCATGCCGTTTGTTGTCTTTCTATTTGGGCTGTCAAATTTGTCTTTTTGCAAAGAATTGGATCCAGAATAAGAAATGCTTTGATTAAATTTATATTGAATTCAAGACATTTTTCAAACTGTGGCTGAAAACTGAAATACTTTTACTGTAAAAAACAAAACAGACAAGAGTAATAAAATACTGTAAATATTAGAGAAAACACATGTAAACCAATATACAGTCAAATCTATTGGGAGTATAAGACATAGCCACTATTGACCTCCTCCATCCATGCTGGCACAGAACAACACAGACCTTTAACTGTTTTTATAAGGTTTTCGGACTGATTGCTAATTGAAGATTTGTGTGAAGGTGTGTCAAACCAGTGGTTCAGTGATTTCATACTGATCTTGGTAGTTTCTAATGGTTAGGAATAGATAGTTTCTGTTTGGTTACCATAGCTAAAACAATGGATTTTGGACTGCTTGAATAACATCCGTGTTAACGGTTTTGAAAAATGTTAGGGAAAATGTGTCAATCCAATGAAAAAGAGTTTACACATTTTCAAGACATGTCTTCTGCTCTGATAGGATAGTGATGAGGGAAGTGGAATGAATTCTAGTTTCTTTAACCAGGTCAAAGCAAACAAGAAAAACTGTAAGACAGCAAAATTCAACAGGAATATTTTATTGAAACATATTTCAAATCTAAAAATGCAGTTTAACCAGGCAGATTAGCATTACTATTGTATCTGTATCAATGGATGGTGTGTATACAAATTCTTGTATTTTGGAATTACTTCGTGCAAAAAAAAATAAAAATAAATAAACAACATAAAATATTGACGAATTCTGCATCATGTCTGATTCATTCCAGTAACATATATTTAAGTTATAAACAATATATATTGCAATTTTAAACAGACATGTGTCCTTGTTTTACACAAGAAAACACTGTAATGTTACATGTTGTTAGTGTTTTTTAGGTCATTGTTTTGTGGGTGACAAAGTGTGTTTGTCGCATGTCAACCTTTGCTAGTGTTCTGGAAGAATGAGTTTATTTGAGACCTGAATAAAGTGTTTTGGTAGTTGTAGTGCATTTTGAATGTGAAATGAACTGCTTTGTCAAAAGTCGGTTAGGAGAATTGTGTGAAGAGTTTTGCAAAAGTGACCTAAGTATTGAGAAATGTGTCCTAGCGTCTGTAAAAAACTGTAATAGGTAGGTTACGTGTTTTCAAGTAAAATGCTTATTTATTTATTTATTTATTTATTTATTTATTTATTTATTTATTTATTTATTTATTTATTTATGCTACTCTACTGATAATGTATCTTTCAAATATCCAATTAGAAATTAGAACAATATCACTTTTGGCAGACCTTAACAATAGGACAATATTTAAATGTTTGGATGTTTTCAGACTTTAAATGCTGTGGGGAAAAAATACATAAACTGCTCATATTTTACACACTCACAGCTATGGATTATAGATATTTTTGTTTCAGACAGATGTTATCTAATATTTTTATAGCAGGGTTTGACACATGAAAATACATTTAAATTTTAAAATGAGAGCTTGTGAAATCATCGTTTGTGGCATTATACTGAAAACACTCACTGTTTACATTGGTTATTGTATAATGAGTGTTAGCATTAATTATTGTATGAACTTTAATTATTTATAAATCAACAGAACAAAGATTATTTTGTACTCGATGCATTAACCATATTCAGTTCAGTTCAAGTTTATAGAGCTTTTTGGTATACTTAATTTTTATTTTATTTGTTTGCCTACTTCTGACAGTTTTGCACATTATTCATTCTCTGCTGGATTTTGCACAGCAGTCATTATTATTATTATTATTATTATTATTATTATTATTATTATTATTATTATTATTATCGTGAACAGTAAAGTAAGAACTCCATTGTACAGGGAAACTGTTCCTTACTTTGGATATTACAATAAAACCTTTGAAACTTGAATCTTTCACTATAATTATTGTTCCAAAGCAGCTTTACAAATGGTGCACTTTACTGTATATTCATTCATTAATTTTCCTTTGGCTTAGTCCCTGTATTCATCAGGGGTTGCCACAGCGGAATGAACCTCCAACTTATCCAGCATATGTTTTACACAGCGGATGCCCTTCTAGCCACAACCCAGTACTGGGAATCCATACACACTCATTCACACACATACATTACGGCCAATTTAGTTTATTCAATTCACCTATAGCACATATGTTTGGACTGTGAAGGAAACCGGAGCACCCTGAGGAAACCCACGTAAACACAGGGAGAACATGCAAACTCCACACAAAAATGCTACCTCCCCAGCGGGACTTGAACCAGCGACCTTCTTGCTATAAGGCGACAGTGTATATTACAAAATAATAAAAATGAGTTAGGGTGTTCAGGTGCTACTGTTTATTTGGGAACTAACTAACAATAGAAATCCTGGCAACACTTTACAACACAGTAAAGTATTAACACAAATTACAAGCAATAGAAGGATGAAAATTCTGTCATCATTTATTTACCCAATCTGTTTGGGTTTCTTTTCTTCTGTTGAACACAAATAAGTTGTTGTAAAAATGTCTTAACCTGTAACCATTGACTTACATACACAAAAAATTGTGTTGTTTTTTGCTGCTTGTTCAAACTACTTATTTAAAATGAGCAGAAACAAATCTTGAGAATTATTTGGGACAACTTAATTGTCTTAAGTTCAATCTTTGTGTTAGGACAACATGAATGAATTGTGTGAAACCCTGCATTTTTTTTTACAGCGGAGTATTCGTTTTTCCTGTAATGGATGTCAATGGTTACAGGTTTTCAACATTATTCAAAATATCTTCTTTTGTATTCAACAGAAAAATGAAACGCATAAAGGTTTGGAACCTCCTCAGGGTGAATAAATAATGAGTATACATTTTCATTGTGTGCGTGTGTGTGTTTGCGTGTGTGTGTGAACTATCTCTTTAATAATGTAGCATATACAATCTTTGTATTTTATAGTGTAAAAGATGAAATGAACAGGAACTAGGATTAATGCCGCAGAAGCATTTTATTTTTATTATTGTTGTCCATTTTATAGAATTTGGGTTAACAAATGAATCTTTAATGTAAAGTGTTACTTCCTTAATGTTTAGATGAATATTTTGAGATCAATGGTCATGGATCAATGAAGTAGGCCCTCTATCTGCATATTTATAATTTAGCTGACAGTTTTAACTAAAGACACATACATGTGTCATATTATGTGGTGCAGCCTAAGATTGTTGAGGTTGCTCATGTGTTCCCTTTATTATCTTTAACCTGTAAAAGTTTCTATTGCATTATGATTACATACAGTGCTCAACATAAATGAGTACACCCCTCACAAATCTCTCTTTTAAATTCATATTCGCTATAGGATGTTTACAATAATACATGTGTGTGCAAAACTGGAACTAATCAAACTAAAAAAAAAAAATGTAAAAAAAAACATAAGATCACAGTGCAAAAATATTATACCCAAATTAATATGCTAGGGAAAAATATTAAATTAAAATTTTAATAAATAGGAAAAATCAAGAAAAAATATATATTGAAATCAATAATTAATTTGAATTTAAATGTTTTATGTTTCCATTCCCAAAGATTTCGGTGACCAAACTCTTATTTTAATGAATATAACTGATAATAAAATACGCACCTAACATATTTGCTATATTCACAGAGAAACGGACAAAAATAGATTGTTTCCAAAAGGGGTATACTAATCCATTCTGAGCACTGTATATTTTGTGGAATGTTTAGGAATATTTTGTCTAACATATAGATTTTAGACATTTTAATATGAGATGTTTTAGACTTTATAAAAACAGCTGAACTGCCCCATCATACCCTACTGTAAATGCATACCCTTACGAAAAAGTAGTATACTAAGTAAATTTTTTGAAGTGTATTTATTAGTGCTGAGCAAAGATTTATTCAAAATAAATGTTTATTTTGACATAAATACACACATGCATGCATATATTTGAGAAAATGTTTATTTATATTTAGACATAAAATACATATGTATATGATGCAAATTATATATAAAATCAAATATCTATGAAACAAACTTGTTTTGTATAGTTTTGTTTTGATGTACCATTTATGTGTGTCTATCACATATACATAATAAATATACACATGCATATATTATATCAAAACAGACACTGAGATTAATCTTTGCCCAGAACATGTTGTAAACACATACTTGTAAGTGTAGTATTTGAAAATTGATTTGAATTAAATTGGCCCACTTTTGTACATAAGTGTATTGTGTGTTATAAGTGTAAACGTTAAGTTCACAAGTTGTCCACAATTAGACTTTTTCATTTGTACTTCAAGTAACCATATGAGTATACTTTTACTTTTGTAACATTTGTCGTAAATAATACGTTTATGAAAGTACACTTTGACATAATGTGTACTCAAGTTTTATACTGCAAGTGTTCTTTTTTATACAGTTATATTTTAGGGGTATTACACCTTTATTTTGATGGGACAATAGTGGATTGACATGAAAGCAGAAAGAGGGGAACATGATCAGCAAATGACCTCAAGCTGGAATGCAATCTAAGGTCATGACAAGTAGCATTTTATGTTGGCACACTAAATATGAGGCTACTGACACCAACTACCTCTCAGTGTGCTCTAGATTTCTTAAAATGTATTTATTTATTTTTCACGCTTTTTTCACATGGTATCATTTGTTATGGAAAACAAAGTGGCAATTTGTAGCAGCTTTTTCCAATTTGGTTATTACTGAGCATATTTTACTCAAAAATAGCACATGTATTGCTTGTGGGTTTCGAAGACACTCAACAGTTATTTGTAATTCACTTAAAACAGAATATATTGTAATGTAATACATTATATAAGTGCACATAATTAATTAATTAATATAATAATATTTAAGCATGTTATGAACTTACACAGTGTTATGCTCAAAGTATAATATGCATAACATAAGTATTTCCAATTTATCACATAAAAATACCCTTAATGCACTAAATGTTATGCTTTATAGAATTTATATTACTAACTAAATATAACTAAATTATCCTTAATAAAAATTAGTTGAGAAGAAAGTATAGAGAGAATATATATATAGTGCTCAGCATAAATGAGTACCCCGCATTTTGAAAATGAAATTTTTTATCAATTTTTCAGTGAATATAGGTAATATATTTTGGTGTATTTGAAAAAAAAAAAAAAAAATTATTAAACATTAAAAACATTTTTTTGGTCACCGAGCATCTTTAGAGATAAAAGGATAATACATATAAATTCTAATAAATTACAACTACAACATTTCAACTAAATTGTATAAAAAATAATCTCTTGATTTTTTTTAAATGTATTTTTTAAACCAAAAATGATTCAATATTTTTCCCTAACATAATTTGTACTCATTAATTTGCGTGTACTCATTTCTGGACCGTTATCGTAACTTATTTTGTTAGGTTAGCTCCAAATATGTCTTCAGTACTGACTAATCTAATGTACTGTATATGCACAAACACAATATTGTAAAGCATCCTATAGAAAATATTTTTATATACTTTTTATTGCATTTTTGTAGATTTAAACATAAAAACAAACAACAACAGCAAAAAAGAAAAATATCTCTAAAAATACTCTCTTCTTCAGCTCACCCCAGGTGAAAAAGAAGTGCTCTTAAATCTATTACAAATGTACTTGAAAAAGAGAGTATGTTTAAAGCACAGTTAGCAGAAATAACATACTTAAAGTGTAATCTAAATGTGTTGGTTTGCATTTTAATGTATTTATTATAAAGTACTACAAGTACATTGATAAAAAATATGCGTAAATAATATGCTAGAACTCAAGCATACTATCTATGCATTTTAATTCATTTTTAAAGAACACACTAATTTTATTCTTTCTTAAAGTATGTTTTACAGTATGTGTATAAGAACATTGTGAAACGGTGCTAATTTGAGTGTGTTTAAAGTATATGCATGTTATTTTTACATGTTTTAGACATAATGACACATATTTTAATTATTGCAAATGAGCATGTGCGTTAGCCTATCTTTCAAAATATTTTACTTCACACTGTTATACAATGTTAATTATCAATTGAAAAAGTTGAAAATTACAGTTTGCAAGCCTTCAGTTATTTATGTTTGTATTATACTTTTACAGCATATTTTTTTCTATAACTAAAATACATTCTTTTGAATAATTTTGTTAATTAATGTTGAAATAAAGTAGATCTTGTAGTACCCTACAAATGTATAGTAAGTATAGTAATAACACATTAATGTGAAGCTTAATATATTTTTCTACTGGGCTTAAAATATACTTCCACTGAGCTTAAACAATACTTTAGTTTGAAAATGCACTTCATCTGAACTTAAAGTACACTTCAACTGTGTTAACAATATACTTTAACTGTATTTCAAATATATCATTTAAATGTACTTTAGCTTAAAGTTAATCTTAAGTATATATATAAAATAACAATTGATATGCTTGAAGCTGTTCCAAAATAGCACATTTAATATTCACTTAGTATAGTACAATTAAAATATGATAATTACGTCTTTAAAAAGTACAACTTAAGTACACTTTCTTTTCACCTGGGATCCCAGGGTCATTATCACTATAAAGTGCCTTTGAGACATAAAAAATGTCAAAAAAAAAGTTTGAGATTTTTGATTTAGCCAGATAGTTGTTGTATCAATTAGGCTGTAAGAAATGAATGTTGGTCAAGCTCCTGCACTTTTTACAAATAATCTGCAAGCAGAAAAACAGTAAACAAACCTCAAATTGTGTCAACCCTGTCGTGGATAAATTCAAAGTAGTATAAGAATATTTTCATTGCAGTGTGATTACAAAATGTATATTTTCAGAAAGGTAATGTGTCCTTTTACCAACCCAACTTTTTAGATTTTGGAAAAAGTATATTTATAATAATGAAATAATCAACAAAACGTTTATTTCCCAATAAAATATGCAATCGTTGCACGTTCTTTTCAAAATAAAACCCAAGATCTAAATTATTTTGTCAAACTTTTAAATAATATTTACTGACTTATTAGTTTATTAAGGCATTACACAAGATGTTTTGCTGAGGTTATAAATAATTAGTTTTTTTTAATAAAAAAACAAGATGACATTGTGGACATTGACATGACAGGGTGGACAAAGGCTTTATTTAGTGAACTAAATATAGAGGAACATTTGAAAACAACAGGTACAACAATATTAAAGGGTTAATATAAAAGGGTTTTAAAAGTCTTTAAGAATTCAACTTCTGTTTTCACTAATTACTGCAAACTACTGAGCCACCATGCCGCCTCTTCTGTTATCAATTTGGTTTTATTGATATGCAAATTAATGGGAAAATAAACAATTATTGTCCTTCAAATTAAACTAAATTTGCTAATGAATGTAAATCTATATATTGTACATTGTATTGGAGGAGTGAAGGGAATGTTGGAAGCAACTCAATTCAAACACCTTAATAATACTGTTTTTTTTTTTTTCAGAATAAAGTAAATAATTAGATTACAGATGTTCACATAAATGTAGAAATACTTAGGGCTGTATTTTTATTTCAAACAGTCAATGAGCTCCATTATATGGACTTTAAAATTATATCCTTTATATAGACTGAGACTGATATTGCCAAAAGGTTTGTATTGTCCACTTATGTATTGCATCTACTGGTATACTATGAGTGTGTATAAGTGTTGTAATATAAAAACATTAACTAATTAACAATAAAATTTTAAATAAGTAAATAAAGTGTCAATAACAATGCATATGTCCACCCTGTCAAGGAAAGATTTGTGACCGGGTGGACATATTTGGCTAAAGATAGCATTTATTCAACACATGTTGTACTTGCAGCTGGCGAAGTGTTTCCATATTTAAGCTCTTTGTACACAGTTTAAAAGCTATATTTTTAATTTCAGAATTTTTTTTTAATATTAATTAATATTTGACTATGACAGGGTGGACATGTTAAGCTTGACAACATTCAGTTTTAAACACTGAAAAATAGGAAACATAAGTGTAGATAGTTACTGTGTGCACATCAGTTGTTTTAACCCCCTCTGAAGAAAGGCAAAAAGGGGCATAGGGATGATAATGAGTACATCAGAGGGTTTCTTAAAGGGGCATTTACCATGGTGGACAGCAGTGTTTAAGGACACACTAGCAAATAGATTAATAATATTATAAAAACAAAATAAAAGTTATTAAAATGACTTATTTTATCAAATAACTTGTTAAAGACAACAAGAATATTTAAAAATGTCCAGGTAATCCCATGCACCCTAACAAGGTCCTTTGGCAGAGAAACAGGCCCACAACATTACAGATCCTCCACCATATTTCACATAGGGAATGAAGTTTTTTTGCTTTTGCATGCTTATTTTTTGTTTTATACCCACTTAACTTAGTCCCATCTTACCAAAGCACATGGTTCCACAAACTTCAGATGTTTATGTTTGCCTGCCTCCTAAACAGCTTGTTGGCATGTAGATAGCATCTGATGGTTGTCATGAAGACTTTTTTTAGAATGTGTTGCAAGAACCAAAACTGGAAAATGTGTTTATTTAAAAAAATAATAATAAAATAAAATAAATAAATAAATAAATAAAATTATATAAAATTATGAGGAACACATCAAATAATGTTTGCTGTATTGTCTGCAATGAAAGTTTTTTTTTTTTTTTGCTTGAATACATTTCTTTCTGTGCTTCTTTTTTCATAATGGTGTAAGGAAAATTATATTCTCAGAAATTAAAACTACCACAATAACACTAAACTAATAACATTAATCAAAGCAATACGTGGACAATTTGCCAAACATCTCATTGTTTGCTACATTTGATTGATTGCTTCAGTTGTTAAATCGCTTTGGATAAAATCAGCTGCTAAATGTTGTCTCCCTTCAATCTGCCAACAGATGGCAGCCTTGGATAACTACTCGTAGACGAAATACAACCTCATTTATTGTGCTGCCTAAAGTCGTGAACCTTTATAGTAGTTTCCAGTTTAACGTATTATTTTTTTTTACATTCACAGAATACAAAACCTGTTTATTGGTTAAAAAAAAAAAAAAAAAAAAAAAAAAAACTTTTTCAACATCGTTTAGAGACAAAAAAAAAAAAAAAGATTAGGCCATTGTTTAGTCTTGAATTTTTATATTTGGTATATAAAACAGAAAAAAGTAAACTATTACTTTCATAAAAACTGAACAGATAAGTAAAATAATTGTATGGTTGTAAAATAGCTTTAAATAAAGTACACAAAGTTTGCTTTATGTTTTTTTTTTTATAAATATATATTAACCTACAAGCTAAAAATATTTATAGCCTAAACTATCACTTTATATTTCTACAGAGAAAGGTATATTCCCAGAATCTTGTGCACCACCCATTGCAGTACTGATTAAAGTTGAACTCAATGATCTCGTTGTTGAATTAAGAATTAATACAGCCAAGGGCCTAGGCTAAATTTGTATTAATGCTACCCCATATCTGATTGTTAATGCCCCCCATGCCCCCTCCACATTATATAATGCATTATTATTATTATTATTATTATTATTTTTATCATATATTTTGTATATAATATAATATAATATAACATATAATATAATATTTTCTTTATCTTTTAATTTATCACTATGAAATTATATTGTTTGGTGTGTTTTGGATAGATGTGTCATTTTCAGAGATTATAAGTAATATATAGGTATTTCTGTGACTGAGTGTGATGAAGTAAACGAAGGTATTTTGCTGACATCAGCACTGCGCCAAAATGGACAGTTCCATCCGCCCGCTGCTATCGAGTTTCCAGCCTGAAGGATTGTGTGAACATCCTCAATAGACAGAAATCATTATTTGCCTCTTTAAAGTTAAAATAACCCATAGATCAGCTTATTCGTCGCATTTCTTTGGGCTCTGTCCACCTAAAACATCTGCAGTGAGGAAGGTTGATGCGAGGAGAAGCGTGGCTAAATTATTGATTGGGACGGTCCTGCTATAAAAGGAGACGCCGCCGGAGTTCTGCTCCTTACCGTCAAACGCCAAGATGAGCTACGGATCCGACATCTACTCTGCCTCTTCCTACAGGAAGATCTTCGGAGATTCCACCCGTTTCTCAGCCTCTCCATCCCGGCTGAGCAGCTCCCGAAGCGGGTTTAAATCCCAGTCTGTGAACCGCCCCAACATCCCAAGCTCCTACAAGCGCTCCACCCGATCTGGCTTTCCGTCTTCTTTGACTCTGGACAGCTTCGACTTCACCCAGAGCACAGTGCTTAACAATGAGTTTAAAATCATCCGCACCAATGAGAAGGAGCAGATGCAAGGGCTCAACGACCGTTTTGCGATGTTCATTGAGAAAGTTCGCAATCTGGAGCAGCACAATAAAGTGCTGGAAACCGAACTCGTGACTCTTCGCCAGCGCCAGACAGAACCGTCCCGTCTGGCCGAACTTTACCAGCAGGAGATCCGCGAACTGCGCTCCCAACTCGAGGAACTCAACGCCGAGAAGAACCAGATGATGTTCGAGCGCGACAGCATCGAGGAAGACCTACAGAAACTTCACGAGAAGTTTGAGGAAGAGATGAGAATGCGCGAGGAGGCCGAGCAAACCCTGAGAGCTTTCAAGAAGGACGTGGACAACGCCTCCATGGTGCGTCTAGACCTGGAGAAAAAGGTCGAATCCCTTCTGGATGAAATCAACTTTTTGAGGAAGGTGCACGAGGAGGAGGTGGCCGAGCTCATGAACATGATCCAGGCTAGCCAGGTGTCCGTGGAGATGGAAGTGGCCAAACCCGACCTTACCTCCGCCCTAAAGGATATTCGCGGCCAGTATGAAGCAATGGCGAGCAAGAACTTGCAGTCGGCTGAAGAGTGGTACAAGTCCAAGTTCGCCGATCTCAGCGAACAGGCCAACAAGAGCAACGAGGTCATTCGCGCTAGCAGGGAAGAACTCAACGAGTTCAGGAGGCAGCTGCAGTCTAAGACCATCGAGATCGAGAGTCTGAAGGGCACAAATGAATCTCTTGAAAGGCAGATTCATGAGATGGAGGACAGGCAAAACGTTGAGGTCATGGGCTACCAGGTTGGTTTTTCCAGTTTTCATTTCGCACTAGTTCAACAGTGTTAGAGGATGATGTCATGTCAGTCGAGTTGTATTTCTCTGTTTTATTTCTTTGGTTAAAAATAGGGAAAATGTTTTCTTAAAACAAGCATTCGATATAACTGCATAACCGAATATATCATTCAGTAGATCCTTGCGCTTCAGCTATTCAGACAGCAGACAAAAGGTGTCTGTGAAATGGGCGTGACCGCACTGACTGTGAATGTTACTGCTTCTCTGTCCATGGTGCTAAAACTAACCTACTTCAAACTGAAAATAAGTTTAAAAAGATACATAAATTAATTAAACCATTAATTTTGCAGACATTTATGTTAACTCTAAAACACAATCCAAATTTAATGCAAAATAAAAAAAGAAGTAAATCAAGAAATAAAAACAGGAAATTCCCTGATACTGAATACTATGCATCCTGCCCCTTTGCTGGCAGATTTTCTTTTTTTTCAATGTGCAAACAGTTACTTACCAGACAAAGCTGAATTACCACGTATATTGGATATTTTGTGAAATGTTATCCCAACCTAACCTTTCCTAAATATAACAGTTATTATCAAATATTTATAAAAATGTGTCATTAAAATGAATAAACAACAAACAAACAAACAAACAAACAAACAAACAAACAAACAAATAAAATTAACTAAAGTTAGATTACTAATACTTATTTCGTTCTTTGCATGTATTATCTTAAAATAAAGCTTCTTTATTGATAAGTTATACAAAGGACTTTAACATTCAATTAAAAAAAGGGTTTGTATTGTGGAAAAGTATATATATATATATATATATATATATATATATATATATATATATTAAAGTCTATATATTTTTGGATTATTTAAATATATATTTTTTTACATTAAGAGAGTGAGAGAGAGAGAGAGAGAGGGAGAGAGAGAGAGAGAGAGAGAGAGAGAGAGAGAGAGAGAGAGAGAGAGAGAGAGAGAGAGAGAGAGAGAGAATAAAGAATTGTTCATGTTTTTTGAGGAACAAAAAATCCTTTGGAAAATAAGTTTTTTTAACATTAATGGAAATATCTTCATCCACCATCCAAATATCCTAATTTAAATGCGACAGTTTTAATTATAATTATCACATCATCTAGGATACCATTGGAGAGCTGGAGAATGATCTGAGGACCACTAAGAATGAGATGGCCCGTCATCTTAGGGAGTATCAAGACTTGCTGAATGTCAAGATGGCGCTTGACATCGAAATAGCTGCTTACAGGTAATAAACCATTATTGTTTTTGAAATATAAGGTGTTCGCTGTAAAAAAAAAAAAGTTTATTATATAACACCTGTGACCTAAATGAAAATCAGTATTGCTCTTAATGACTTCTCATAAACAAATATCTCGCACCGTTCACTTTAATACCTTCTCTCTCACCGCCTTCTCTTTGTTTATTGTCTATGTTATTGTCCATCTCAGGAAGCTGTTGGAAGGGGAGGAGACGCGTATCAGCACTGGGATCACCTACCCCACCCCTGCCTCGGTGTCCAGCTACAGCTACCAGTCCCGCCTGTACAGCAGCACCAGCATGAGCGCAAAGAAAGAGGTCAAGGATGATGACGACAAACATCAGCAGAGCGGCAAACCCGGCAAAGGCTCCTCCCAGTCTGACGACTCCAAGAAGAATGACAAGATCGACTCCGGAGACGTGAATTCCACCAACCAGAAAAACTAAAAGTCTCACCCCTTATTACTTTCTTCCTCTTCTCCCTCTGCCTTCTCCATTACCCCTTTCCTTTCTCCAAGCAATCTCTCTCCACAAAAAGGGGTCTCAGAGAGGAATCTAGGTGTATTTCAGTTTATTCTCTACTCAATAAACCTCCCACTCAGTCACAGGGCAGCAGTCCCATTGTAGCAAATCACTTGCAACTCAGTGCACCCCAGGTGTCACAGTCTTGGATGCACATAATCTATTTCCAGGTGCTCTCGGAATCATATCACCTCTGTTTATCTGCACTATAATGGGCTTCTCTTGGCAAATTGTTAAGGATATATATATATATATATATATATATATATATATATATATATATATATATATATATATATATATGTGTGTGAAGGTAGCTTTTTGTACTGCAATCTTTCCAAAATCCAGCATAAAAATTGACTTGCAATAATACTGTATGTGTCACAATGTAAGCTGTAAGCAATGGCAAAGCAATTATTCACTGCAAAAAATAAATAAAATAATATAAAATACTTAGATATTTTGTCTTGTTTCTTGTTTAAATATCTAGAAATACTTAAATCAAGCATTTTTGTCTGGACAAATACAAATTATTGTCTTGTTTTCAAGATCATAACATGTTGTTATCATATCTTTTTCCTTAAATCAAGCTAAATAATCTGTCAAAAGGGTAAGTAAAATAATCAGAAGACAAGATTATTTTGCTTACCACACTGTCAAAATATACTGGTTGCTTTTAGAAAAAAAACAACTCACTTAATTTAGATTTATTATTTTAATTGAATTTATCGGAACACAAGATAACAATTTTTGCTCCTGGAAAATGCTTCTTGATTACAAAATTCTAGATGTTTCAACCTAAAACAAGACAAAACCTCTAAGAAATGTTATTATTATTTTTATTTTTATTTTTTGCAGCGTCATTATTGTCAGGGAGTATTTGTGTATCAGAAATACTTTTGCTTCCTGAGCCCAGTTAAGCATATAAGGCATTCCTGCCAATCAATCAGTCAATGAATCAATCAGCCAGTTAATAAATCAACCAATCAATTCGTCAATCAACCAATCAATCAGTTTCTAACCTCCATCCAAATTCCTCTCCAAGACTAATCTCGATCCCATTCGAAACATCTTCTTCTAACCCAACCCTCTTGCCCTTTAAAAACGACAAGGATTTGAGCCTAATAGCTAGTCCTCACTGCATGAGGTATATCTGCAGTTTGCATGGTGACTGTATGTGGGTCCTGTAAGAGTTTACTTTCATAGTGGTGTGCCTGCCATTCCTCTCAGTTCTCCAGGCTGTAGTTTGTCCACCAGCCAATTGGCAAGACTGGGAGCGAGAATGTTACACAATACTGCTGAAGCCTTTCACATGCTGCTAAATGCTTGAGATCAATAAAAATTCTGACAAATACCGTCAGTCAAGTCAGGGCACTTAAATGTATGTAAACAGCATCTCATTCATATCAGCTGTCAGAATTAAAGGGAAGAGGAGGAGTTATTGGGGAAATAGGGGGACAGGTTTCGTGAAAGCTTGGTAAATAGAGAGAAAGTAGGAGTTTGAGAGAGAAAGGGTCGTCTGAGCAGTTCAGTTTGACCTCATTTCTGAGTTTTGTTTTTTTGTTCTCAGAATTGTCAGCCCAATCTCTCAAGGAAACGTATGTATTATTATAAAAGTGGCCAATTCCAAACTCAATATGATTTTAAAAGACGTACTCCCAAACCCCACCCCTAAAATAAACTGTCATTGGGAGATGAGCTAATTATAATTAAATGTGCAAATGAGATCGTACAAATTAATACACATTAGCCACTAAATCAAAGCCATGAATTTCTGTGAGACTGCAGTGGAATTGCTTGAATTTGGGTAGATAATACAGATATTCTGAGTTTGTTAGGAAAAGTAATTGTATTTAAATGTTTAAATGAACCCATAAACATTTCAACTGTATCCTTGTATACTTGTGGATTCCTGAAGCACATTGACAGTATGGAAACGCGGTCACTAACACAACTATCATAATGTATCTTAAACACCTCAACTTTGTACTTGAATCAAGTTCTCTACACACAGTGTACTCTCATACAAGAAGCCACCGTTACGGTGACCTTCCATTAAGCATAGATCAACAATTTAAATATCCATCCTTATACAGTAAATGCTAGTAAAAAAACACCTCTGCTACACTGCCAGGTTTTGAAACCACTTGCCTCTTGCCTCCATGTCATGGCTTTGTTAAGCCTGACTTGCTGCACTGTTTCAAATGATAGTTTGAAGGGTTTGATATAGTTGGTCTTAAAGGAATGCTCCACTTTTCTTTTTTTTTTTTTAAAATAGGCTCATTTTACAACTCTAGAGTTAAACAGTTGAATTTTACCATTTATGAATCCATTCAGCCGATCTCAAAATCTGGCAGGAGCACTTTTAACTAAGCTTAGCATAGATCATTGAATGAGATTAGAACATTAGCATCTTGCTCAAAAATGACCAAAGCATTTTCCTATTTAAATTCTTCTGTAGTCGCATCATTTAGTAAGGCTGATGAGAAATGAAAAGTAGCTATTTTCTAGTCTGATATGGCATTGCCAATCTTTGCTGTCGTACTATGGCTGCAGAAGGTGCAATGATGTTACGCATATTATCTGAAAATCTGCTACAGATCTACAGTAGAGTCAAGTTTTAAATAGGAAAATGATCTACAGTAAACCCTTTGATTATTTTTGTGCGAGATGCTAATCTGATTTAATGATATATGCTAACCAAAAAGTGCTAAAAGTGAAGTGTTCCTTTAATTCATTGTAAAAGATTTACCTAAGGGGATTCAAAGTGAATGGATTTCCTTCTCAGTCGGAATTCATTTTTCTGATAAACACTGTGACATTGGCATGCTTAGCTGTAAGAGAATGTCAGGCAAATCTCAAATGTTGTCTTTCTATTCTCACAGATGCTCTTTTAACTAAACATCGTAACTCTGTCAAGGACATATATCTGAATCTGAATGTTTTGACATTTTTTGAGGGTTGCAGAAAGCGAAGCAACATTAAAGGGAGACTGTCAAACCTGCACTGCCAAACTTTTGTAATGCATGTGCGATCAACATTGCTCCATAAAAAGCCAACTCACTTTTACACCAATGCAGTCCATCTAAAAATGCTACTATTAATGTATGAATGCTGTAGGTTTTGAAAATGCCTTAAGCCACCAGCAGCATTCTGAGTTTGGCTGGGTGTGCTTTAACCTGTTATTTTTTGCTGAGAATGTGACCTTGTTTTGCTAGCTGTGTAGCGGCCACTGTGTATTGGATGACTGGAATCTGTAGGAGCTGAATGTAGTTGATGTAACTTCTGTTTAGTCATTATCTTATTGCTGTATGGCACATGACCAATAAAGACTTGACATTATGAAGCCCACCTTAATTTGTTTGTCCTTTTTAAATTTAATGATCCAATTACTGTTACAATACTGCGAACACACCTTTACAAATACAAGGTTTTTATTTGGATTGATGGTCCATGAAACTTTTATATTCACCAAAAACTTTCTTTAAAGCATGACAGTGCATTTAGATGAATCAATTGTTCTTCACACTAATAAATGAATGTCTCTTTTAAGAATTGTAGTTTTTTTGTGGCACCAAAATAGTTTTGATAAGACATCACTGCAGAAAATCTCTTTTGGAACCATTATTTAAAAGATTCTAGAGTTATTATTATTGTTTCAATCATTACAACTATTTATTCACTCTTACAGTTCAACTCAAGGATAGTATAATATATAAATATAGTAATTCAAGACTTTGTGGTTTAATGTTAATTTATTACAGGCGATGTATCTCTGTTTCCTCATAACTTTGGTCAGACACTTAAAACGTGGCATTATGCTTAAGTGGCACATGATGAGATATTAAAGAGATTCAATTCTTTGACCTAAGTGTGGACAAAGAACTGGTATTGATTTAGATAGCAATTAATGCTAAGTGTGATACTTAAACTTGACTTTATTGGATTATGACTTATTTTTTAAATGATGAGGCATGTTAACAGCCTCAAGGCTGATGATTAATAAGATTGTGATAAAAAAAAAAAAAAACTTGTTAATTCAGGTGTTCAGTGAAAAGTATTGAGCACATCATGTTTTTCCCTGGTAATATATATTTTTAAAACGAATTAACCCAGATTTTGCTAAAAACCCTCATAGTCCAGTCCTCACACACAACAAACAAACAAACAAACAAACAAACAAACAAAAAAAAAAAAACTGAAGCTTTCAGACACTTCTTATATGGAGACTGAAGTTATATGGGTCTTGTATGAACTATACTGTATTTGCAGGTCAGGATATTGGTGATTGCTGTCTGGGCTTTCCATGCCTTAACTTTCTTTCTTCATGTGCTTTCACTATGTCATTTAATTGTATTACACATATCCTGATTTCTAAACTAAATAGTTTTGTTTTCTTTGTACACTCTCAGAAATAGGTACAGGAGTTGTCACTGGGGCAGTACCTTTTTTAAAGATACATAGTTGTCCCTGACGGGTCCATAATGGTACCTCAAAGGTACTTTTTAGGTTCATTTGGGCACTAAAATGCACCTTTGAGATACCACTGTGGACTCTTTGGGTACAAGTATGTAACTTTAGAAAAGGTACTGCCCCAGTGACAGCTCCTGTACCTTTATTTCTAAGAGTGTATGCATGGATTGCTTTGGTTGTTACTGACGATTGTTGAAAATTTCAAGTCAACAGCACATTAAGAAATGTTTTGTTTTTAGAAAAATTATATGTTCAACACTTATTTTACCTGCTGTGTACATGTAGTAATATTTTGAAGATTTCTATTTTTTTTCCTTAAGATTTTGCATCATTTTAAAAAGCAAACATTGGGAGACACGGTGGCCCGATAGCACTGTCGCCTCACAGCAAGAAGGTCGCTGGTTTGAGTCAGATGGCATTTCTTTGTGGAATTTGCATGTTCTCCTCATGTTGGCGTGGGTTTCCTCCAGGTGCTCCGGTTTCCCCCACAGTAAACATTCAGGATGCGCGTGCATTGAGGTTGCATAAAAAAAATGGAAGCGCTAGGGAATGACATCCAATGAGGTACAGAGTTTGTTGTTGTATTAGAGATAAGTTATATTGATTATTACATAATATATATTCATTTATTCATTTTTTTTTGCCTTAGTTCCTTTATTAATCTGGGGTTGCCACAGCGGAATGAACCGCCAACTTATCCAGCATATGTTTTTATGCAGTGGATGCCCTTCCAACTGCAACCCATCACTGGGAAACACCCATACATACTCATTCACACTCATACACTACAGACAATTTTAGCTTACCCAATTCACCTATAGCACATGTCTTTGGACTCGTGGGGGAAACCGGAGCACCCGGAGGAAACCCACGCGAATGCAGGGAGAACATGCAAACTCCACACAGAAATGCCAACTGACTCAGCCGAGGCTCGAACCAGTGACCTTCTTGCTGTGAGGCGACAGCACTACCTACTGCGCCACCGCGTCGCACATATACTATGTATATTATTTACATAATGCTTTCAGCGTATTATAACAGCTTGTCACCCAGTGATAAGCACAGTTATTCTGCAAAATTAAAGTTAAAGTGAACGCCGTTCATCTGACAGGTCCATTTGCGATAGCACCCTCCCAATGAATATTGGATAAGACGAAATGGCCAAGCATCCAGCCCGAAATATACAACTATCTCATTGAAAGTGATTTTACAAGAGAGAAGTTAAAGGCCTACAAGTCTTTGGATGCCTACAATTTTGTTTTGTGTGATCATGTGCAAGAAATAATGTTCCATGATTACCAGATTCAAAACTATGTAGTGCTAAAAACCGAGGTTCTGCCTAGCCGAAGACAAGGAAAGAAGACGGAACTGTACATATAATATATATAAAATGAGAACTGCAGAGTCAAGCATTTTTAATTTGGTCCTCACTCCATTCAGCTCCCTTTTAGCCAAAGACGTCTGCAGTTGACATTAAAAGTAGTGTGGTGTACGGTAAAAGTTAAGTTTTCTATTTTTGGACTTTTGATTTTGGCATCCTACTGACATGTTTGCTATTGCAACCAGTCTTTTTTTGCAATGCATGTTTCTCAGTACTGATTTGCGGCTGGTAGGGCATCCGCTGCGTAAAACATATGTTGGATAAGTTGGCGGTTAATTCTGCTGTGGCGACCTCTGATGAATAAAGGGACTAAGCTGAAGGAAAATGAAATGAAAGCAAACATTCCAATTTCAAACGTTGCAAAAAATAAAAAAAATAAAACAAGGTTTGCATAAAACATTTAAAAGAAAAATCACATTTACTATAGCTAATTTTAAAATATTTTTTTGGCTTTCTATTCTAATAAGAAACCAACAGTCTCTATACCAGTTAAATTTCACAATTATTTATTGTAACTTTATATAAAAAACTAGCTTACCAATAAAGATCAAATATTATAAGTAAACACTTGGAAATAAAAGTGGAACACATCAATAGCACAAATAACTATGGAAAATATATATATATGTGGAATAATGATTGCCTTTCTGGTGGGTGCAGATTATATGTTTTGCCATAAATATTATTTTAAATATTGATTATTTTGTTTATTGATTTAATTCATTCCTTGAATTATTGGAAATAATGAAAAAATCGTTACTCTGGATGTACAGTAGCAGCACAGCTGGAATTCCACCTTCAACTTTGTACCTGTTGTGATCCAGCAACCCCGTAATCCATCATGTTCTAGTTTATGTGTGTGTTTAGGGATCTGGAGTAAAGGGGAGAAGGACAATCTTGCTCCGTTGAGGACTTGTTCTCCTAAATTAAAACGCAATGGAAAAAATGTAAGGAATTAAATTCTAATTATAATACCTAAGGTGCTGGGCAAAATAATTATAAACAATTAGATTTTACAAGACAAACATGATCCAGCTGCATTTCTGCTGTATGTGAACACATTAACCTTCATCTTTTTCAGTGTCCCACATGGAGTGGTAAAACACTCATGAATGCACCTCTGCGGTGTTCACTCATGAGAGCTGTGTAGGCTTTAACATGTGCTGCAGTTCTTCAAAGATTTATATCCCTGCAATGCTGCCAACAAGCCATGATCTTCCTATTGTGACAAATGTGCACTGAGACCCCCCTCACACACCCCAGGCCTAAAGAGAGACTTTATTTAGCTCATTTTCATTGGCATTCATGACTAACTGTGTAAGTATGTACCTATGCGGACTGACAGTAAAAATTGTACATTGTATAAAATATAAAATTCTTAAGTGTATTCACCTTTTTTGTGACTTCTGTGTTTTAATGATGAGTTGCACTTCTGGTCTGGGAAAGAACTGAAAGAAATAATTTGAAATAATCTCTCTCTACAAGTTTCTCTACAAATACTCTATACTGTATGTATAGGGAGATTCCAATGAGAGCTACATTTTTTCTTTGTGCTTTAGTTTTGTTATGAATATAATTTATTTAGTGGTTGATGTTTTATCATCACATTTTTTTCAAGATATCTGTGGTCTAAGTTACCCTGGACCACAAACCAGTCATAACAGCACATAACCAGTCGTACCAGTGCAGTACATTTTTGGTAACTGAGATTTATACAGCAATTTTACAGCTGAAAATATAACATTTTCATTGATGCATTGTTTATTAGGATATTTAGGACAATATTTGAATGCAATACAACTAGAGTATTTGAAAATCTGGAATCTCAGGGTTCCAAAAATATAAATATCGAGAAACACCTTAAAAGTTGCCCAATTTAAGCTCTTAGCAATGCACATCACTAATTAAATTTAAATTTTTTATATATGCTTATAGTTTACAATTTTATATGTTTACAGTAGATTTACAAAATATCTTCATGGAACATTAAAACATTAAAAAGGGCATTAAAACAACTGGAGATTTTGAAGTTATTTATGATCACTGAAAGTAAATTGTCACTTCTAATAAGCTTACTTTATTAATTATTTTCACAGTTAAAATAGTTATAATATAATTATGAATAATACCTGTTTGCACAGACCTTAGATAAAACAACAACAACAACATTATTGAATGTTTTTAGTTAGTGCAAGTTAATAAAGAGTCATGGGGCAAAGGAATAAGGTGAATACACAAAATATATTTCTTTCTTTCTTTCTTTCTTTCTTTCTTTCTTTCTTTCTTTCTTTCTTTCTTTCTTTCTTTCTTTCTTTCTTTCCTTTTTGTGACAGATGTGTACTGTAAATACAAATAGACTTACTTAGATGTGTTATGTACACTTCAGTCCTCAGCGATCCTGTAGATGTCTGACATGAGCAGCAAGGCATTGCAGGAGAAAAGAGAATTTAGAGGTTTATCCAATAAGTTGGTGTTTGTGAGAATGCATGTGTATACTGCATTTGTTCTGACTAAATGTATTAAAGGGTTAGTTCACCCAAAAATGAAAATGACCTCATTCTTTAATCTTCCTCATAAGGTTTTAACCTTTTGACCTTGATCATTTTCTTTTATCAGCATTTCCCCCTAAATTACTTACTCTGTGTCCAAGAGAAGAAAGAAACTTAAATAACTCAAAATAGATTAGCAACATATTAATTAGGTGAGTAAATGATGACAAAACTTTCATTTTTGGGTGAACTAAAACTTTAAACATAAGGTTTGACTATACATGACTTCTCAGTTATTTTCATACCACATAGCCTAAGTTAATGTGTGAGGTTATGACATGCATGGTGGACGTTTAAGATTTAAAAAATATTAAATCTTTAAGTGTTAAATGTTTATTTAATTTGATAATGTCTTTTTTCGAGGATAATGTTATGTATATATTTGTTAAACATTTTTAAAATAGTATTTTAATGTGTACTAAAATATATTCTGTATCCGAAACCTCCTCCTAATATTCACTTTTCACTACATTAATCCACTAATATACTGTAGTGCACTTGCGGGAGTGAATACAAACGAATGAGTGAATTCAGGCACTCAGCCAATTTTTTGTGCTTTGTTGGTTGATAAATCCCTCAAACGGATATATAAATCAGTGCACTTCAGAACCTCCACTATGATTTCAGACACCACTAAGCTAGTGCATAATTTAAGGGAAGAGCCACAATGTTTGTGTTGAGTGGTTCAGCAGGTGTCTCTCATTAGTTCTCTTGTCCCTGCCCTATCAAATTACCTATCATTCATTCATTCATTCATTCATTCATTCATTCATTCATTCATTCATTTTCTTTTCGGCTTAGTCCCTTTATTAATCAGGGGTCGCCACAATGGAATGAACCGCCAACTTGTCTGCGCCACCGTGCCACCTTTGTTAATTACAAATGAATGTAAACATCAAATAAATGTTTTAATGTGTTAATGCATGTGTTAATGTCAATTTAAAGTAAATTGTTTTATTTACTTACATATACAACAGAGGAATTACCAACCTACGTCACACATGACGTCACACGTGTTCCCGGTTGCAAAAAAAGACCGGTTGCAATAGCAAACATGTCGTGTTGTGGGGTAGGATGCCAAAAAATGTCTACAGTCTGATGCAAAACATACTGCAAACTAGAAATCTGTTTCAACCAAGCCACTCTGTAAAAAACAAACAAACATAAATTTGTAGTTTTCCATATTTTTATGTTTTTTTTTTCATTTTTCCACATTTGTTTATGCTTTTGAATTGTATTATTGGACCTTAATCTTTCTTCCAACAACTTTTAACCTTGAAAAGTAAAAAAACAAACCTTTTAATAGCTTAAGGTGATATATGGTCGGGGTTGCTGTTGTATATTACAACACAAAAAAACTTGTAATAAACTACCAGTAATTATTTAGTTATTTTACAGATGTATTTCTCTTTATATTATTTCTTATATACATTATATTATTTCAAACTACTAAAAAGACACACACATCTCTCTTTTTGTTCTTGTGCTATTAACTGTGACAGATATGATTAAGTAAATGATGACAATTTTCATTTATGAGTGCTTTCTCCCTTTAATAATGACATAATTTAAATGTTTTGAGTGTACTATCCCTTTAACACAATCAAACATGATTATGCACACACAGACGCTGTTGAATTATTCATGTTTTCTCCTGGTGTGTTTTGAGCTGGTCAGTGACTGGCTGAGGCAACAGAGGGATAATCTCACCTCAAAGCGTCCTCCTTCTGACCTTCTCTTCCTCTTCCACATGGCCAAAAAAAAATGGAATGGATTTTTAAAATTCTTTTCTGAAAAAGGGTAGAGTGTTGGGATTTTATTATCACATTTTGCACAGTGCCAATCCTTTCTTGTGGATACTGATAAGGTCATTTAAATCAAATCACTGCCTTTGGCGAAAGAAGTAACTATCAACGTGATAAGACACAATCTGAAACATCTGTCATTAACAGATAACAGTCAGAAAAACAATCAATGTGTTCAATACAAATGAATAAGATGAAGCAGAAAGTCACTGAATAGCTCAGTCACCTGTCAGCAAAGTGTTAACCGGCCCACTGCAGCAGCTGTTGCCGTGGATACTGTTGCCAAGCCCCAACCCACTGTGCCCTTGCCGCACTGAGAGATGCTTCAGGGAAGCCACACAGACACACATGCACACACACTTCAGAAGCCCACCCTCCAGACAATGAGTAATAGACAGAAAATGGATTTATAAGGAGACAGATGAAAGAACAGCCTGAAGTTCTGAATAAAAAAAGTCTTTCAATTGTCCTCAGTAAGTACATCATAAAGAATAATGCTTCCAACAATCTGCTCCATGATGTCATCATCTGAAACTGTGGTTGAGAGCGATTATTCAGATCTTAAAAATAAGGAGGGAAAAAGATGGGTTTTATAAGCCAAGGCAGTGCAGTTATCACCGTACTTCACAGCTGACTGATCACATTAATTATTGCAAATAGTTTTATATGGCAAGATTTTTAAAATGTTGTGGTAAAATGAGGCATTATTATTAATTAAATATTCACTAATATGCATAGACCATACAAACATCTGAACACTGAATGAAGTCATGTTCACAATTATTGCTTCATTTGCTTTTGGAGTCAAAGGTTTTTTGAGAGGGATTTGGAGAATATCTTTTCATCACCCCCATTATTCATAAAACATTGTGAAGAACCAGACTTAAAAAAAATATTTGATATATTAGTACATTAATAATAAAAAAAAACCTTCAGAATATACAGTAGATTTGGGTCCCACTTTATATTAAGTGGCCTTAATTACGACTTACTCACATTTAAATAAATAATTTGCAATTATTTTTTACATGAATGTTTTAACATTACTTATATTTTAAAAGTTATCAGCATGTAATTATATCGGTAATTAATTTTTGCAAATGCATTTTTGATTACATTGTTGACCCATCCCTTACGTCGCACCTTTAAACCTACCTATACCACCAAACTTGTCCTGTAATACCACCACATGTATTGTACAATACAATATCAACACAATAAGTACATTAAACTTGTTTTTTTATGTGTGTACATATACAATGCTCAGCATAAATGAGTACACCCCTCACAAATATCCATTTTAAATTAATATTTTCTATAGGATACTTTAAAATATTATATTTGTGCATATACATTAGATTAGGCTAATCTGGAGCTAATCTAAAAATAATAATAATAAAACAAACGGTCTAAAATTGAGTAGCCCAAATCTGTGTGTTAGGGAAAAATATTAAATAAAAATGTAAAAAATAGGGGGAAAAATTATATATATATATTGCAATATTTCTCATGAATTTAAATGTATCTTTCTATTTCTAATTCTGTTAGATGACAAGAAAATTATTTTTATAAATATGTTTAATACATTGTTTTTTTCAAATATGACCTGTAACGCAAGGACGCTAACAACAGAGGTGAGGATCCATGTGCAGTTCTTTACTAACAATTTAGTAACAAGAGTAGTCAGTCAGGCAATGGTCAAAACAGGAGCAAAGCAGAAGCATAAAGGTTATGCAAAACACGTGGTCAGAGTATAGGCAAAAGGTTAGGCTAGGCGACAAAGAATCAAAATGGTTAAACAAAGCAAGGATCGAGACACAAGACAAAACAAACAAACAAAGAATGCTTTGTAATGTTACACGGGTTAAAACAAGACTCAGCAATGTGTGCTGTAAAGAGAAGTGTCTTTATAGTCCAGTTAATGATTCAGTGATTCGTGTGTGAACAGGTAAAATAGGATTTGTAGTTCTTTTGGTGGAAGTTTTGTAGTTCTCCAGTGATCTGTATGGACTAGATTGCTGGCGATTGTGACATGAACTATATTCACTGAGAAATGGATAAAAATATTCATTTTCAAATTGGTGTGTACTCATTTATGCTGAGCACTGTATATGTGTATGTACTGTATAATTGTTTTTGGCTGCAATGTTGCATTAATCCTTCAAGCCATTTATTATGGAGTGGATAGTGCTGCTATTAATACACATAAAACAATTTTTGTTGCTATTAATATACAGTACATAAAACAATCTTTTTGTGTGGGTGAAAGCAAACAAATGGAGAAAACAGCTCAGTCATCAAATACAGCTAGATTAGATGATATTTCCCTTTGGATTATAAATAAACCAGACCCCAAGATGCAGCTGAACTGAGTTCTCATCAGCATTAGGAAGCCACTGGGCTTTCCTGAGGGAAATCACCAGATTCTGTGCAATGAGACTGTATAGAGTCCACCATGAGTCATCAGCTTATGGGAGTCCTGGGGAAAGAGGGAATGAGAGCCCTTCAACTGAAATATCTGATGTGGAAAAACACAGGGAGATTTTAAAAGACACAAAGCTTGTTTGGTAATAGTGGGAGTAACAAAGGAAATGTGATTGTGCCTGTACTGTGCTTTGCGATGAGAGTGTCTTCTTTTCTTTTTGTGTTTGTGTGTCTGTGTGTGTGAAGGTGAAAGGAAATAGGCTAAAAATAGCACCGGCACGAAAGAGCGAGACAGACAGAACGATTAAGCTCTGTGTACAGAGTGACACTGCCACTAGTCTTGATGCCTTACAAAATACTGTACAATATCAACAAACACACACACACACACACACACACACACACGTACACACACACACGCTCACACGCACACACACACGCTCACACGCACACACACACACACACACACACACACACACACACACACACACACACACACACACACACACACACATTTAAGTGACATATTCAAGACATGCTTATTTTTTGATGTCAGTGAGTCTTCTATAGATTTGTATTCATTAATTAGGGTCATGTTTTCTCTTGGGTCATTTTATGATTTGGGCTGTTAAATTGACGTGTCCGGTTTCCCCTACAAGTCAAAAAACATGTGGTTTAGGTGAATTGGATAGGCTAAATTGTCCGTAGTGTATGCGTGTCAATGAGTGTGTATGGATATTTCCCAGTGATGGGTTGCGGCTGGAAGGGCATCCGCTGCGTAAAACATATGCTGAATAAGTTGGCGGTTCATTCCGCTGTGGCAACCCCAGATTAATAAAGGGACAAAGCCAAAAAGAAAACGAATTAATGAATTAATGACCTTTATAAAAAGATCATGGATGATTGTTAATGATTGGTAATGATTGGATGATTGGTAATAATTATTTAGACTAGGTTTATGGGTGGGTTAAGGTATAAAGGATGGAGCAACAATGTTAAATTCCAGAAATAAAATTCAGATGTGAATACATGCAAATCCTTTTTAAATAAAATAAAAAGTACAAGCATGTAAAAAGATGGGGAACACTTAAGTTTCAGTCACAATTCATGCTGGTACTGGCATATTACTTACTTATTATTAAGTTTAACTGTTCATTAGTAGTTATAAAGTCAGGCCAGTAAAGTATGGGGTGCCTTAATCAGTTTTACGCCCTTTGCTATATACATGCTACCCCTGGGAGACATTATTAGAAGACACAGGATCAGCTTTCACTGCTATGCAGATGATACTCAATTGTATATTTCAACAATACCTGATGAGACATCTGAACTGTCTAAGCTAACTGAGTGTATTAAAGATGTTAAAGACTGGAAGACAATTTCCTTCTCTTAAACTCAGACAAAACAGAAGTATTACTTATTGGGCCTAAATCCTGTAGACAGCAGATCTCACAACTCGACCTGCAATTAGTGTTGTGGTGGTGTGGGGGGGGTGTAGAGGTGCGCGCCAACTGTAAAGCGGGGATGGGTGCGCGCGAACTGAAGAGGGGAGGGAAAAGCCTGGTTTATACTCGACGCGTCCGCTAGTTCGCTTGAGTGCGCGCGGCGAATGTGACGTCATCGCGGTGTTAGCGGAAGTTCGCTTTGAGTGCGCGCGACATGATTTCGGCTGGCGGTGCGCACGGCATTTTTTGAGACCCAATTAGCGAACAGTGCGCGCGGCGCCGCGTTTGATTTGAGTTGAATATGAACCACTTTGAAGAGATTTTGACTGAAACAGTACGACTGTACTCATATCTTTATGATCCGTGATCATACAGATAACCTGATGAACAATAATTCTTGGCTAGAAATTGCAACAGCTGTGGGAAAGGAGGAAAGTTTATGTTAAAAGGTTTGGAAAAACCTGAGGGATAGTCTGTTAAAGCCAAAAGAGGCCATGGCAAAGTGGAGACCCAGTACACAATTAAAGAAACATGTTTATCCACCAGTCATAGGTTTTACACTGATGTATATGTTACAATTTTGAATTTAAAACAATTTAATAACTACAAAACTAAAATGAATTAAGAAATTATTGCTTTGAAAACTGGAAATGAATATTTGAACCTTTCGGTTTACACTGATGCCTGTTTTTCTAGGCTTTATTGGTGATAATGGTCAGGAATGTTGGATCATTATTACCCTTTTAGCATAAGTAAAGGACAGAAACTAGCCAGACAGTTAATATGTGAATTGTGGAGCGGCTAAATCTAAAAATCTAAATCTATTTTTTAGTAAGTGTGCTTTTTTTTTTGCTTTTATTCTTGCCATAATAAAGAATATATTTGTAGTGCAGCCCATGTTCTCTTGTCATTAATATTTTAATAAACTTTAATAGGTAAAACTGTCTGAGATATGAACAAAAGCAAGTGATGCATCAAATTTGATTAAAAAAATCTTGAATTGTTATAAAGATCCTTATAATCATTAAAATAATTCATAAAAACAATAATAATAATGTTAAAAAAATCGAGAATGATATTAATGATATGACGTAGTTCCGGAAACTTTCTACCTCTCTGGTTATCTGTCTGTCTTTACGGTCAGTTACTTTTGACCGCCCCCTGTCGTTTTAAAGAATATCACAACGGCGAACGCGGCAAGTATAAAAGCCTCGTCCGTTTCGCGAGGTGCGCGCGCAGTCAGCGGAGGTGCGCGATGCGGCGCCAGGCGAAAGTATAAATCCAGCTAAAGGCGGGGTGGAGAGGTGTGCGCGAACTGTAGAGCGGGGAGGAGTGCGCGCGAACTGAAGAGGGAAGGGGGAGGCGGGGTGGAGAGGTGCGCGTGAACTGTAGAGCAGGGAGGAGTGCGCGCGGACTGAAGAGGGGAGCGGGAGGAGGGGTGGAGAGGTGCGCGCGAACTGTAGAGCGGGGAGGAGTGCGCGCGAACTGAAGAGGGGAGCGGGAGGAGGGGTGGAGAGGTGCGCGCAAACTGTAGAGCGGGGAGGAGTGCGCGCGGACTGAAGAGCACGTGCAAATGTACCAGGTTTCAGGTCTAACTGTACTTAAAAGCTGAGGAGCTGGGGTTCCGGGAGTGTTGGCAGGTAAGAAAAGTGTTTGGCCAGATGAGAAATGGTCGTGTCCAACTCAGCCTGGTTTCTCTCAAGGTTTTTTCCTTCACTTTTGTCAATTGGTGAAGATTGTTCCTCACCACTATCGCCACTGGCTTGCTTGGTTTGGGATTTGTGGAGCTGCGCATCGATGGATTTGCTCTTCAGTGTTTGGATTTTCAGCAGAGAAATTTAAACTACACTGAACTGAACTAAACTGAACTTCAACTCTGAAAACTGGACTGACACAGTTTCAGTTTACTAGAACTTCTATGTTAAGCTGCTTTGACACAATCTACATTATAAAAGTGCTATATAAATAAACATGAATTGAATTGAATTGAATTGAATAAAGTATTCTTCTTACTTATAGATCTTAATCTGCATCCCCAATCTTATCCAAAACCTAAAACCCAAATTCTACCTTACTTTTAGTAAACAGCTAATTTGTAGATTATCAAGCTATTTGTGCTAATGGTTTCTTAATACTGTAAATTGTGACCTAAACTAAAGTGTTACCAAAAGTGCACTGTACCAAATGGCTTTGTTTGTGTTTAATGACATGCCAGCTTAAATGGATATAAATAATATTGATGTTTTACAATTTATTTTTGCTAAAAACTGTATTTGAATTACCATTGTCAAAAATCGCTTCAAAAGAATGAACTGAATGAAATAAATTACTTACACAATTAAAACAACACAATAGAACATGCTTCATATTTAAAGTGCTTTTACAAATAGAATATGTGGGAGGATCTTCTCCAAGTATTAAACACTCGTGTGTCATCTTTGAGTGACCAATTCTACAATGAGTAAACAAAAAAGTTTTTATAGATGTTTTCTTTTATCATCATTAGGGCTAATTTCATGTTTTGTTTTTTTGAATGTAGATCCCATTATCTTGGCCATTTGTCATTATTGTCTACACAAATAATTAAAAAACATCCAAAGGAGGTACTGGACAAATTTTGGGTTTTGTACTAATTTAAATGTAAGTATGCTATTTCATGTAGAAATAAAACTGAATTTTAATCTGGCATTCACTGCATGAACATTTTCTTCCAGCAAAAACTATACTCCACATGCATCCGTGATTCTAGAGAGATTTCAAATTTTCTCCTCTCTTTCTCGCTTCAAAATATTTCAGCTTTGTGTTGTGTTGAAACAAGCCAGTTAAGCCATTTAATAATGGCTTTCAAAGGTGCATCTATTCAGAGGAGGCTCATTATTTTGTCTGCAGTGGCACCAGACAACAATCGTTTCCTCTGAGACCTTTCCTCAAATGCACTCCAGCTGATGGTTTGCTTTATGTGAGTATTCTTCAGAAAATGTGCTCATGGCAGATGCCCTCCATATCTCCAGGCTGCATATATTTAAAGCTAGTAGAGTAGAGTAAAGTAGAGAGTTTGCACCTTTACTGATGCCGATAACATCTTACAGGCAAGTGACAAAAACTTAACTAAACCAGAGGACAGCTAAATTATCACTTTTATAAAACACCAGCGAGTGTAAAAAGGGAAGCGTTCATAGTCTTAGACTGCTGACAGTTACCCAATCTGACAGCTTGCTCTGCAACAGCAGGAGTCATTCTATGCTGTCCTCAATAATTGTGTCTAAAACCTAGGGGAGCTGTTGTCCTGCCTCACTGTCCAGTAAGTCAATGACTTTACACATTGCATTTCAGTCTGGAGGCAATGGTAAAATAAACTGCTTTCCGACAAGGCATCAACATGTCATGTGTAATTATCCAGAAAGATTGCAAGTGAATTTTAGAGAACAAAATAAACCCTTTTTCTTTTTTTACTATTAATATTTTTTAAATGGGAAAATAAGTTTACCAATATTGGATAATGATACACTTTACACACACCAAGACATTACTATTCAGTACAATTATTCTGAAAAAGGGTCAGAAACTTATGGATCCAACTGCAGTGTTTTAGAGTCAAGGTTAAACACAAAGATATTCAGCACAGGCAGTGTAGCTGGGCAATCAAAAAGGCCTGAACATAAACAAGCAAGGGTCAAGGCAGGGAGTGAGCAGTCAAAGTAAACAGACAGTGGTTGGGAGCAGGCAGAAAACAATCCAAAACAAAAATATAGTCCAAGATTCGGGGCAAGTAGAAATAAAAAAATAAATCCTATTCGTAGTGGAGACCAGCCAATGAGTGAGTGTTAATGGAGTGCTTATATCCAAAGTCATTCTAATTGGGGAATGGTGATCAGGTATGTATGAACTCAGAACTCATGTGATTGGGATTGGTGAATAGGGGGAGAGCCTGGTGTATCTGTGAAAGAAGCCCCCTCTATATGGAACGCTCCTGAGGGCCATAAAACCTTGGTGCCCTGCCTCGGCTGCATGGTACTGGACACAGGGTATGCTTACATTGGGAGGATGTAAGCATTACAATCTCCGTCAGGAGATTGGGATCAATAATGGCATTCATGGGTACCCAAGATCTCTCCTCGGGTCCATATCCTTCCTAACTACCAAATACTCTTGTCTACCCCCACATCATCTGGAAATCAGGATTTCTTTCACCGAGTATGCTGTTCCATCCTCCACAATCATGGACTTAAGGGTTCTATTAATGGGACCAGGCTCTGGGGAAACAGTATTAACAGGTGAATGAAAAGTTTTGAGAAGTGAAACATGAAACGTAGGGTGAATGCGCTAGTGTGCAGCGAGTCTGAGTTTAAAAGTGATGAGATTGACTTGGCGGATGATGGAGAAGGGGCCAATTAATCTGCGAGTCAGCTTCTTGCTTCTTCCTTCTGTCCTGGATGATAAACTGGAGTTGGAGCTCTCTGGACATTCGCCTAGATGGTGTGACCCTCTTACTCTCCCAGAACCAATAATGGGCTTATGAAATATCTGAAGGATCCCCAGACCAGGAGAACAGAGGTGGTTGGTAGCCAAGCATGCACTGGAAAGGAGTGAGTTCTGTAGAAAGTTGGCGAAGGCAGTTTTGTGCATACTCGGCCCACGAATTGGTTCCAGGTAACCTGGTAACTGTGATAGAAGGTGTGGAGACACTGGCCTATCTCCTGGATTTTTCTTTCAGTTTTTTCATTGTTCTGTGAATGATAACCAGAAGATAGGCTGACTGTCACACCTAGGGCCAAAAAGAAGGCTCTCCAGACTCAGGAAATGAACTGGGGACCTTGATCACAAATAATGTCTGCAGGAATGACATAATTTCTAAACACACGGTTGAACAATATTTCTGCTGTTTCCATGGCTGTGGGTAGACCTCTCAGGGGTACTAGACAACAGGCTTTGGAAACCAGCCTACTGCCGCAGATCAAATGACAAATTCCTGGCATCACCTCACCTACCTTATGATGTTGGTGGCCATTCCAGGCCACTTTAAGGAATCTTTTAACGGTGAGAAGGTTTGATTGGTCCCAGGATGATCAGTGCCCAGGAAAGTGTGTGTGGAGTAGATAAGAGGTTTATGTTGACTGTGGGGAACATAGGTATGAATGGGTGGACACTCCGGCTGAGCTGGATAGGAGTTACCTGCATTTACGATCTCCTCCAGGGCTCGCTATATCAGGCCGACAGTTATCTTAGCTGGGAGAATAGGGTCAGAATCTTCTAGGGATCGGTCAGGAGCATGTAATCTAGAAAGAGCATCAGCTTTAGCATTCTTGGAGCCTGGACAGTAGGAAATAGTGAAATTGAATCTGGTGAAGAACAAAGCCCACTTGGCTTGTCTGGGGTTGAGACGATTGTCTCATGTAAAATACTCAAGGTTGTGATGATCCATGTATACAAGAAACTGATGTTTTGCTCCTTCAAGCCAGGGTCTCCATTCCACCATAGCTGCTTCGATAGCCAGTAACTTACAATTCACAATGTTGTAATTTTGCTCCTCTGAGGAGATCTTGTGGGAGTAGAAGGCACATGAATGGAGTTGTGGTGGGTTCTCCTGCTGCTGCAAGAGTACAGCTTCCACTCTGGAAGTGGCGTTATCCACCTGCACAATGGAGGGCTTTTGGGGATCTGGATGAACCAGGAGAGGAGCAGTAGTAAAGGCTGTTTGGAGGGTCTTAGTGGTGGAGACCAGTCAGTGAGTGAGTGGGAACGGGGTGCTTATATCCAGGGTGGTGCTGATTGTGGAATGGTGATCAGGTGTGTATAATATTAATAATAATTCCGTACATTTATATAGGGCTTTTCTGGACACTCAAAGTGCTTTAAACATTTTTCAGCGGAATCTCCTCATCCATCTACGTATGTATGAACTCAGAACTGATTGAGATCGGTGATTAGGGGAGAGCCTGGTGTGTCCATGACAGCAGAGGGAAAGGATGGATATATACAGGGAAGTAAAGTGGTATCAGCTGTGTCCCACGCATGAGGGATTGTGAAGAATGAAGTCAAAATAGTACCTGTTAGAATTTGGGTCACTGCTCCCTCCAATGATGCGAGGAGGTCTGGTTACAACATTTATAAATTAATGAGAATTACAGATACCACCTGACCAAATGTAATTAAACATTAAAAGTAGATAATCATTTAGTAGTTTATTAATATTACTTATTGTAAAGCAGGGCTAATTTTGTTAGGCAAAACCTAACATAAACTTAATTAAATGACTAAATCTAATATTAATAATAGATAATAAAAAAGAACTAAATGAAAATTAGAAATGTTACTTCAAAATATCTTTACGTTGAAGCACTAAAATTTTAAATAAATGTAAAATTAAAACAATTCAAAACAACAATAAAAACGGTAAAGTATATAAATAATACTAAAGCAGCACTGTTTTAAAATATATTTTTGGTCACATTTTATATTAGCTTGCCTTAACTTTATGAAGATGCATTATTTCACTTGTTCAAATTAACATTTATCGTTTATTTATTACCCGTCCACTCTATACACCCTTTTTTCTTTTCCCAGATTTTGTTTTTGAGTATAATATAATCACCACCTGCACAGCAAAAATTCCAGTGTTAAATATACAGTGTGATGTTTTTGGTGTTGTTTAGTGTTAAAACCAGAGTACATTTTAATCCACAAGTGTGAAAGAGCGTATATTTAAGAGTTTTTTTTTTCAGTGTTAAACCTTTAACCCAATATGCAGTGTATTTCCCACTAGTGATGGAAAGTCCCATTTTTTTTTACTCAAACCGGTTCTTTCAGACAAACAGTGATCAAACCAGTATGTTTTACTTAAACTTGAAACATGTCTTGTTGCATTTTAAAATGCAGAGAGTTGAATGTATTGAAATTATTTCTGAAAAGTTTAATGAACATTTAATAAATGAAAACTATTTTCAACATATTTGAAATCTTGATTTGAAATTTAAAATTTGAAATTTGAAACATAATTGATATCTGTCACACACACCAATTGATAATGTAGGAAAAAAGGTAATAGATTAACACTTTGAAGGGTAACACACACTCCAGTTCGATGTAAGAATAAACTCTTATTGTGTTAAACTAAACTCTGAAAGTAATGTACAAATTTCACACTTTAGAAAGTGTTATTTTAACTCCAAAATGGAGGGAGTCATATATACACCCAAGGAGTGTTAAGTTAAACTCAAATTGAGTTAAATGTACACTGATTTTCTTGCTGTGTGGTTTCGATAATAAAATAAAATAAAATAATAAACCTGTACAAGTAAACTTTAAATAAATTGAATAGTTTTCGATCCACAAAATCTAACCTTACCCCTAAACCTTAATGTTCACAGAAACTTTTTTGGACTTTTATATTTTCATATAAATGTGATTCAAGCGGCATGGTGGCTCAGTGGTTGGTACTGTTGCCTCACAGCAAGAACACCTCCGGGTGCTCTGGTTTCCCCCACAGTCCGAAGACAAGTGCTATAAGTGAATTAGATGAACTAAATTGGCCGTAGTGTATGAGTGTGTAAATGTGAGAGTGTATGTTGTACTGGGTTGCATCTGGAAGAGCATCTGCTGCGTAAAACCTACAGTGTGCCAGAATAATTGACGGTTCATTCTACTTTGGCGATCACTGATAAATAAGGAACTAAACTGAAGTAAAATGAATGAATGAGTAAATGTGATTCAGAAGTTGCAATGATTTATTTATTAACTTTTATTTGTATATTTATTTTTGTATTATTTTACTGTCCTTGTTGGGACATTTGTAAGGAAAAAAACTCACAATGCAGGCACAACCTGAAGAAGAGGCGATTAGTTTAAGGTGTTATCGGCTTGATGCGCATCGATGGTTCTAAAATATGACAATGAAATTTAGAGATACTAAAGTGTCTTATATTCAGCAATTAGCTTAATTCTAATTTAATCAGGGAGGTCATTTTGTATGCATTGAATTTTTAATGTGAGGACTATTTCTGTATTTGAGAGGGTGAGAAAATCAGACCGGCAGAGACAAAGATAAGGTTGAGAAAAGCAGCATGGGCTAGACAGGAACAGAGATTAAGATGGTTTAGGCAGATAAAAGTGTTAGAGTGCCACACCTTGTGAAATGTGTGTGTGTGTGTGTGTGTGTGTGTGTGTGTGTGTGTGTGTGTGTGTGTGTGTGTGTGTGTGATGGGGGATGTGAAGCGCGAAGGGAGCGCGGCAGAGTGAGTTTAGCACACACATGCACATCTCACCCGTGATACATATATGTCTTGCTGCAGAGGAGAGCCATACTGCTGCACTGCCCTTCATCACATGTGAACATTCACACACATCAGTACTTCACTTTATTTGCTGCAGTGGACGTTTATAGGTGGATATGGCATGTTAATTTGACACACTTTACATCATATTCAATCACCAGGCAGAAATCTTCTAAATGTTGTAATGATTTGTGACAATGCGTGATTACAATGTAAGCCATGTCACTGTTTGAATTTTTATTTTTTTTATTTTTTAGACATTGAGTGTCTCTGTGGGTGACTGGGAGGATGCAGAGTCACATCCCATAATGCTTAAACACATGACAAATGAGTTTATTTTACTAACGGCTGTACACAGTTAGATGAAAATCATCACAGCATTGATTAAGTCTTTTAATTCTGATGTTATGCAGTGATTTATATGAGATTTGAATAATAATGTGAAAAATCATTGCCTCTTACAGCTTCTTCTGTCATACATTAGTTTCTATTTTATTTATAACAAATTATACTGCATCATGTGTATTATTTTTTTTTTTTACATTGTAAAGTGCTCTGCAACTAAATTTATGCAACCCAGGCTCATTGTGGATATGTATCCAGGTCTACATTTTTAAAGAACGCAAAATACATACTTAGAGTTATGTCTGCTTGTAGTATTTATTTTTGGAAATCCACCAGAGGCCTCAGTTTTTGATTATCTCAAATTTCTCATGTACGTGCTCCTCTTATATAAATCCACCAGAAAACACAACAGTATAAACTTCAGCCGACCAGCTTGCTGTCAACTGACTGACTGTCTGACCCACCCACCCCCTTCCCCAAAACCAACCGATAGTGTTTTTAATAGCATTCTAGAAAAGAAAAGCAATCGGGACTGCCTGATTTGATCACATTTTCAGTCTGTTGTTTATTTATTCATTTTTGTTTTACCTGGTACCTTGAACTGTTCTTCGCCAGACTTAAACTCAAACATTGTCATGATCCAACCGCTCTGTGTCCCAAGTCCATTGGCGTAAGCGGCAAGCTACTGGGCAACACAGAAAAAGCCATCCATATGGAGGTAAGCAGTCAGCGGTAAAGCAAAAATGAAGCATATTGTTCATTTTACAGACGAAATGGACCCAGATGTACCTCATGGTCTCCAGAAATGTAGACAGGGGTACGTATCCACAATGAGTCTGTTGATTTTATGCCTTAAATCTTCTTGATGCCTTAAAAGGGCTCAGTATAATATTCAAATCCATTCAATCTTTATCTTCATAGTGCAATGTAGACTTTTTTACAATGTAGATTGTGTCAAAGCAGCTTAACACACATGAAATTCTAGTAAATTGAAACCACTTACTTCTTATTTAGTACACCTGCTCCAGTTTTACTCAGTTTCACAGCAGTACTGTTTCCTTTGGTCCAGACCAAGAATAAAAACGATCAACTGTTCTGAACCGATTCTGTTAAAATGAACTGAAAAGCAGTCAAGTAACAACATCCACATCAGTCACTGGCTAGATTAATTTTCAGAATTACATTTTGATTGATCAAAATTACTGTGTGGGAAACTCACATGTGTAACACATGAAAGCAAACAAAGAGAGGAGCAAAAGTCAGCATGCAGTATGGACTTCCTCATTCTCTTCCTGAAACTCTATTTTTGTCTGCAATCTTGCAATAACTACATAAAGTGTCAAAAAACATTTTTCTTATTCCAGAATGCATGTCACAGCTGACTATGACATCTGGTTTAGTCAAAAAAGCAAAGTACAGTACATCTTGCATTTGGGTCAGTTCAAGGTTGGTTTGTGTTCAGACAAACCGCACCATGGTTCATTTGAAAGCATAGAGACCACATCTTCAAGCAGGTCTCGGTACGCTTGTTTGGTCCACTTTTGGGGTGCACCTGCCCAAACAAACTGCACCAAATATACAAGCAAACTCTGGTATGTTTTAACCGAACTTAATGTGGCAGATGTGAAAGCACCCTCAGTTAACATAATGCAACTTTAAAATGAATGCAAATCATTTTACATTAGGCTACATTAATCAGGGAAACTGGAGTTTGGAACACCTTTCCAAAGACATAGAACAACATCTACAGTCATGTTAGTCTGTCTGTTTGAAAGTGAAAGTGAAAAAATCCTGACAGGTGGCCAAGTATAGTGACCCATGCTCGGAATTTGAGCTCTGCATTTAACCCATTCAAGTGCACACACACAGCAATGAAAACACACCCAGAGCAGTGGCCAGCAATTCCTGCAGTACCTGGGGAGCAGATGGTTGATTGGTGCCTTGCTCAAGGGATTCACCTCAGTTGTGGTATTGAGGGTGGTGAGAGTGGTGGATTTTCAATAATATCACCTACAATCCCTCAAACCTGCAACCATCCAATCACAAGTCTAACTCTCTGACCATTAGGCTATGGTTGCCCTGTTTTTTTTCCTTATCCCAAGGTTTACATAATATTGGTTCTATACCATATCCAGAGGAGATGGTTATCATGGTCATTGATGGGTCAAGAGGACAAGACCAATTCCCGCAAAGACCTCAGTGACAGACAAGTCGATCCCGTTCTGCATCAATCCTGCTGGCTAGTCTGAACAGAACACCTGGCCAGTGACCTACTCGGACATGTATTTTTTCATAATGGATGCTCATCATTCTCAAGCCCTTCACTGTCTTTCTCATTGCAGCTCTACCAGCTTTACATTTGGTCAGAGGGGAAACTAGTTGCCATGGCTAAGCCTGGTTTCTCCCAAGGTTTATTCTCCAATTCCGTCAATTTGTAGAGTTTTGGTTCCCCTTCGGGAGGGGAACTTCAATGCTATGTGGAAAAACTTCCACTATGGGGATTTTGTCAGAATCCAATCATCTGAAAGAGTATAAAAACGGGCCAATGAAATGCCAATGAGTTGGCGGCGTCAGCGTGCACAGCTGTCGTCAATGACAATTAACTTGGCATAAAAGCCCAGCATGTGCTCAGCAACGGCATCCTTTTTTTCGCTTTCAGAGCCTTTCACAAGCTTCTGAGAGAGTTACTGAGGGTTCTCCAACCTGTCTGATCAGAGAGAGATTGAGAAGCTGTTCTCCCGGTCCAGAGTGCGTTCACGCCACGGCAGACGGTCGAGCTGGGTCTTCTCTCCCTTGCCTGGCGTCCTTTGAGTCCGGTCCTCAAGCTGAGCGGTTTGTATAGGAAGCAAGCTTCCCTAAAAGAGCAACGCGGTCGTGCAGTGTGTCTTTTTCAAGATGTCGTTCCGACCGTGCGTTTCTGGATGTGGTGGTTCCCTGTCCCCGGATGATGGGCGCGAGCACTGTGTGGCATGTCTGGGGGTCCAGCATGTCAATGCGGTGCTCGTGGGCAGTGCATGCCGTCATTGCGATGTCATGTCTGTTGCGCAGCTAAGATCGAGGCTCGCTCTTGCAAAAGGGCGATCCACCCCAGTTGTCCCCCGCTCTGCGGTTGGCACTCGGGCAGATCTGAGGGTTACGGTGGGAGCAAATCCGCCGCCTTCGGGCTCGCGGACCTCTCATTCCTCAGCGCGCTCCATCCAAGCTTCGAGTGAGAGAAGCGAACCATCCTCACGGATGGTCGCCCTTTCACTTGATGACACCGAGGACCAGATGTCCATCAATGCATCGGAGGGTGGGCTGTCATTATCCGACGAGGATCCGAACCCGCTCCCTCCCTCCGGGGTAGTGAGCGCAGCTCCGGATCCAGAAGCGGATATGCTGGCCGTGCTTTCCCGGGCTGCTTCGGCTGTGGGTCTGGAGATGGTTTATCCCCCAGCCCCGCGGCCGGACCGACTAGATGGGTGCTACGTGGAGGACAAGAAGGCTAAGCCTTCGAAGCCTCCCGTCCCCATCTTCCCGGAAGTGCACAGTAGGCTCACGCAGTCTTGGAGGGCACCTTTCTCTGCCCGATCTGCGTGCGCCTCTGCCCTCACCACCCTTGATGGTGGAGCAGCCAGGGGGTACGAGGCGATTCCCCAGATTGAGCACGCCATTGCGGTCAATTTATGTCCGCGTGGCGCCTCTTCCTGGAGGGGTCAGCCTCGTCTCCCGTCCAAAGCGTGTAGGTTATCTGCCTCCCTTGGAGCTAGAACCTACACAGCCGCGGGCCAGGCTGCTTCCGCCTTGCATGTTATGGCCACCTACCAACGCTACCAAGCGCAGGCGCTGGCCCAGCTGCACGAGGGTGGTTCCGACCTAGGCCTGCTCCATGAGCTCCGCACCGCAACCGACTATGCTCTGCGTACCACCAAGTCGGCTGCGTGTGCCCTGGGAAGGTCGATGGCCACATTAGTGGTCCAGGAACGCCACCTCTGGCTAAACCTGGCAGATATGCGCAATGTTGACAAAGTTCGCTTTCTTAACTCGCCCATATCCCAGGCTGGCCTGTTCGGCGACACCGTTGGTGAATTCACCCAGGAGTTCACGGCGGTGAAAGAGCAGTCGGATGCGATGGGCAAAGTCATCTATCGGCGGGACCGTAAGACCGCTCCCCCCGCCGTACCATCCACCTCCACTGCTCCTCACCGAGGGCGCCCGCCTGCGGCTTCAAGATCTGCTCCGACGCCCCCGCCTGCGCCTCCGGCCAAGCGGCAGCGCCGAGCATCCCGCAGGCACCCAGCGCCCCCGCCCCAGGGCGCCGCTAAGTCCGGTAAACGGACCGCGAAGCGTCCCTGAGACGGGCCATCCGAAGATGAGGGAACTTGCTCTTTCCCCGGAGGGCCGGGCCACACAAATAACACCAATGGCGTTTTTCAACGCCACCCAAATTCCAAAGAAAGAGCATTTTTCCCCTTCCCCGGATGTGACTGCCCGAACACTGCCAGCTTGGGAGGCTATGCCTTCCAGCTCGCAGGATTGGTGCATTTCGCCAGTGGCTCACAGAGCGCAAGAGAACAGTCTCCTTTCTCTTCCCCTCCCGACCACACCTCCGGAGTATGGGTGCGAGACGAGAGTGAACCTCTCGCCTCCTGCTCTCCCGTGGGACCCCAGTGCTTCCCGGTTGAGCCCACCCACTCCGTGCTGCCCCACCGTTGGTACGTCAGCGATCGTGCGAATGAAGCCTCTAGCGAGGGCTCTGCCTGCCTGGTTAGCGTGGGCCAGCCCATCGCGGTGGCTCATCCGCACGATCAGACTCGGCTACGCGATTCAGTTCGTGAAACGGCCTCCCAAGTTCACGGGCATGTATTTCACCAGGGTCAGCCCTGTGTCCGCCCCTGTCTTGCAAGAGGAGATTGCTGTCCTCCTGGCGAAGGATGCAATCGAGCCGGTCCCTCCAGCCGAGATGAAGAGCGGGTTTTACAGCCCGTACTTCATCGTACCCAAAAAGAGCGGTGGGCTACGGCCAATCCTAGACCTGCGCGTTTTGAACCGCTGCCTTCACAAGCTGCGGTTCAGAATGCTCACGCAGAAACGCATCATCCGATGTGTTCGTCCTCAGGATTGGTTTGCAGCAATAGACCTGAAGGACGCGTATTTCCATGTCTCCATACTTCCACGCCACCGGCAGTTTCTGCGGTTTGGGTTCGAAGGTCGAGCATGGCAGTACAAAGTCCTCCCCTTCGGGCTCTCTCTGTCTCCGCGGGTTTTCACCAAGCTCGCGGAGGGTGCCTTAGCGCCCCTTCGAATCGCAGGCATACGCATACTCAATTATCTCGACGACTGGCTGATTTTAGCCAGCTCGCGGGATCAATTGATTATGCACAGACAGGAGACAGGGTGCTCCGGCACCTCGACCTGTTGGGGTTTCAGGTCAACCGAGAGAAGAGCAAGCTCGCCCCCGTGCAGAGCATCTCTTTTCTCGCGTTGGAGCTGGACTCGGTCACCATGACGGCGCGCCTCTCACGAGAACGCGCTGGGCTGATGCTGAACTGTCTGAGGGAGTTCGACAGGAAAAAGGTGGTCCCCCTGAAATTATTTCAGAGGCTCCTGGGGCATATGGCATCCGCAGCCGCGGCCACGCCGCTCGGATTGCTCCATATGAGACCACTTCAGCATTGGCTTCACGATCGAGTCCCCAGACGCGCATGGCACGCGGGCACACACCGAGTGACTGTCACTGCGCTGTATCGCCGCACCCTCACCCGCTGGAGGGACCCCTCTTTCCTACGGGCCGGAGTGCCCCTAGGACAGGCGTCCAGGCATGTCGTCGTCTCGACGGATGCTTCCAGTACGGGATAGGGGGCCGTGTGTTGCGGGCATGCTGCTGCGGACCTATGGAAGGGAACCCAGCGGCATTGGCATATCAATTGCCTAGAGCTGTTGGCAGTGTTGCTCGCTCTCCGCCGTTTTTCACCGGTGTTTAGAGGGCAACACGTGCTGGTCAGGACGGACAGCACGGCGACGGTGGTGTATATCAACCGCATGGGGGGTATACGCTCCCGCCGCATGTCTCAGCTCGCTCGCCGTCTGCTCCTCTGGAGTCATACGCGGCTGAAATCGCTGCATGCCATTCATATTCCGGGCGAGCTCAACCGTGCAGCCGATGGGCTCTCACGGCAGCTCCTAGTCTCGGGAGAATGGAGACTCCACCCCGAGTCAGTCCAGCTGATATGGGCGCACTTCGGGGAAGCCCAGGTCGACCTGTTTGCTTCCCCCGAGAACGCTCATTGCCAGTGGTTCTTTTCCCTGACCGAGGGCTCCCTCGGCACGGATGCACTGGCCCACAGCTGGCCTCGGGGCATGCGCAAATATGCGTTCCCCCCAGTGAGCCTACTCGCGCAGCTACTGTGCAAGGTCAGGGAGGACGAGGAGCAGGTCTTGCTAGTTGCGCCTCTCTGGCCCAACCGGACCTGGATTTCAGAACTCTCCCTCCTCGCGATAGCCCCCCCCTGGCAGATCCCTTTGAGAGAGGACCTCCTCTCTCAGGGACAGGGCACCATCTGGCACCCTCGTCCAGATCTGTGGAACCTCCACGTGTGGTCCATAGACGCAACGAGGAAGACTTAGGTAACCTACCGATGGCGGTGGTTAATACCATCACTCAGGCTAGAGCACCCTCTACGAGGCATGCCTACGCCCTGAAGTGGAGTCTATTCACTGAGTGGTGTGCTTCTCGCCGAGAAGACCCCCGTTCTTGCCAGATCAGCGTTGTGCTTTCTTTCCTTCAGGATAGGTTGGAGCGGAGGCTGTCGCCCTCCACACTGAAGGTTTACGTGGCCGCCATTTCCGCTCATCATGACGCGGTGGATGACGGCACCGTGGGAAAGCATAACCTTATCATCCGGTTCCTCAGAGGTGCGAGGCGAGTATTTCCACCCCGCCCCCCTCTCATGCCCTCTTGGGATCTCGCGGTAGTGCTTACGAGCCTACGTGGAGATCCCTTCGAATCACTTGACTCAGTATCCTTGAGATTTCTGTCCCTGAAGACAGCTCTGCTGGTCGCGTTGGCTTCGATTAAGAGGGTAGGGGACCTGGAGGCATTTTCGGTCAGTGACTCGTGCCTGGAATTCGGGCCAGCCTACTCTCACGTTGTCCTGAGACCCTGGCCTGGGTATGTGCCCAAGGTTCCTACCACACCGTTTATGGACCAGGTAGTGAGCCTGCAAGCGCTGCCTGCGGAGGAGGCAGACCCAGCCCTTTCTTTGCTGTGTCCTGTCCGCGCTTTGCGGACTTATGTGGACCGTACTCAGAGTTTTAGATCCTCTGAGCAGCTCTTTGTCTGTTATGGTGGTCGGCAGAAGGGAAGTGCCGTATCTAAACAGAGGTTGGCCCACTGGATAGTGGATGCCATCTCCCTCGCTTACCAGAGCCAGGGCGAGCCCTGTCCCCCAGGAGTTAGAGCACACTCCACTCGGAGCGTTGCCTCCTCTTGGGCGTTAGCACGCGGCGCCTCTCTAACAGACATCTGTAGAGCTGCGGGCTGGGCGACACCTAATACATTTGCTAGATTTTACAATCTTCGAGTGGAGCCGGTGTCCTCAAGGGTGTTGGGAAACCCCGGTCATGAGGAAAATCGGTAGGTGTTGTAAACGCTTGCTGCGCCTCTCTCTCTAACACAGAGATACGTGCGCCTTTTCTACTTTGCCAGTAGAGTTCCCCACTTGGCGAACCCTGCAGAGTTCCTCCGAGGCCCCCACCACCTGACTCAGCGGAGGAGTCAAGCGGTGGCCTGTTACGTTGTAGGTATGCCCACTGGTCATCCCGCGTTCTGGGTATAGGTGCCTGCTATGTGCGATCCCCGCTGGCGATCCCATACGCTCACTCAGCCACTATGTAGTCCCCCCTCCTAGGCGGGCTCGTGTCTTCCCTCCCCGCTAACCATCTTCTCATATGTGCACTCCCCCTTCTCAGGGCTAGTCCATATGCCATTTTGCCACCAGGTCTCCCCCTCCGGGCAACAGGTGGCCTCCGCAGCGTCCTCCCTATCGGGACTGAATGCTTTCCCAACGTACTGTCGTATTAAAAAATTCCTAGTAACTAACTAGGTGCATTTTACGACTCCCCGAAAAATATATCTGAACCAGAAAGGTAAGTAGGGTAAGTAAGGGCCAGGGGACACGTTGGAGGACTGTGTCTCCAGCGATGCAGGTACGCTCGTGCTGCTACGTGGCGCGCCCTTCACTGGAGACATGGTAAGGTTCTTTCGTTGTGGCGCTTTCCATAAATTTCCCCATGGTGGAAGTTTTTCCACATAGCATTGAAGTTCCCCTCCCGAAGGGGAACGCTCTGGTTACTAAAGTAACCCTCGTTCCCCGAGGGGGGGAACGGAAATGCTATGTTCCTTCGCCACAATGATTGTCCCTTAGCTGTTGGGAGTGAAAGCCTCTTCAGCTAGAAAAGGATGCCGTTGCTGAGCACATGCTGGGCTTTTATGCCAAGTTCATTGTCATTGACGACAGCTGTGCACGCTGACGCCGCCAACTCATTGGCATTTCATTGGCCCGTTTTTATACTCTTTCAGATGATTGGATTCTGACGAAATCCCCATAGTGGAAGTTTTTCCACATAGCATTTCCGTTCCCCCCCTCAGGGAACGAGGGTTACTTTAGTAACCAGAGCGTTTTCTTGTCACTATCAACTCTGGCTTGCTTGCTTGTGTCTGGTGGAGCTGTTCTTCATTGGATCACCCTTGAACAGTGATGTATTAAACTAAGCTGAACTTAACAGTGTTAAATAACTGCGTTAATAACTGTGTAATAAGTAATAACTGTATTTCTGAAATGACGCTTTGGAATTGGATGAAATGCATAAGAAACACATCTTACACACAAGTTTAAAGACTCCTAAAAGCGTCTTGAAATTAAATAAAAAATTGGAATTAAAACAAATTAGCCCCATACATATTACTGCACTTCATTCTTGACAACCACCCCATTCACTTTAAACAGTGATCTGATTCAAGACAACAACTGCAATTAGGATAAATGACTTTTTATAGGAATTTATTTGGGCTTTGGGAATTCTAAACCTGCATCCTCATGGTAACACTTCAAAAGCTGAGTGAATGGGAATGTGTGTTATCTTTAAAAAACAGCAACTGCTGTTTTTTTCCACAAAGGAGTATTTTAGACATGTACTTGCAAATTTCCCTTTCCTTGTTCCCTCAGAAGAATCACTGCCTCAATTTTAAAGTCAATTTTTAAAGGGTCACGAAACACCAAAACACATTTTTTGAGCTGTTGACAGTCATATGTGTGTCCCATGCTGCTATAAACACTATTAGGACACATACAGTATATTGCACTAAAAAGTGAAAATTGGTTGTTTTTGCGTTATTTTGAGCAAATTCGTTCTTCCGGTTTGAAACGAATCTTTGAAGCTGCGTCACGGCCATGAGATACTTGGGTGTAAATCCAGCATGGAGAGTGGCTGTCTGTACCTGCGAGTACATTGTGACGTCTCTGAGGGTGCGGCATTAATTCATGAGAAAGACTGTGTTCAAACCAATCAGCGTGCTCTAGTGTGTATGCGGTGCAACTTCATTAATATGCATGATAGCTTTGGAGACTGTTTTACCTGTTACAGTGTTCAGACGACAGTGAGACGCCACGTTGTGCTGCCAAAACAAGTGAAAGAACAAGAATTTGGAGACACGGGTCGTCAGTGTTGCATTTATTAGTGTGCTGCGTTTATTAATGTGCTGCAACAAAGGTTTTGTTAACATTTTCCCGCTGTGAGAGCGCTGCTGGACTCACATGTGGATTACAGTGCACGCGACACGCGACAGAATGCGTTTGTAAGGAACATTTTTTACCCGAGAGCTTTTTGCATCTGGAAATGATGAAATCCGGAATTGCCGCTCGTCTCCTTTTAAAAAAGACACAGTTCCAGTGTGATTGTCCTGTCGCTACAGATTTGGTAAGTGTGTGCGATCAGTGCCCTTTGTTTGTTCATTCAGATGGCAAAGTTAGCTCGTATCGTCAGCAGTGCTCTTTCAGTTTTTAAAGACATACCATAGCCAAAATGATTTAGTTACTCAGTTTACAGTATGTTAATATCACTGCAATATTATAGTACAATATTATAGACTGACAGATCAGCTGTAAATGCTGCTCTCCGAATGTAAACACAGCAATCAAATATTGACCGTCGTGTAGAATTCTCGCCGCATTTTGTGACAGGATAGTCTATACACACACGGCTTTCTGACGTTACCTAAGGGTGCATCTTACCGAGAAATGCGGAGGATTTTTTTTTACCATTCGCCGTGCGGTATCAAACATTTCATTAAAACTCCACTGTCCAGCATTTCCTCGCTTTCAATATCTCGTTTGTCACGGGCGACATGCAGGAAATGTCCCTGAATAAAAAGTGAAAGTGCCAAACTGCAGTTAAAGTCGACAAATTAATAATTGGGCAAGTAATTCGATTACTTATGTCCATGTAAACACAGTCACTGTCTTTCTCTCCTGCGTCTGCGTGCCCAAACGGAAACTCCCATATTTGCAAATCCTTCCCTCTTTCCCTCCCCCGACACTCCCACCTAAACAGAGCTGGACACGCCCACTTTCCTGACTTTTTCCAAACTAGAGGTGTGAAAACAGGGGGGTTTCATGGCCCTTTAAAGTTACATGAACATACCCGTGATCCCATTTTGACCAAGGGAGCAAGTCTGCTCTGTTCACTCCAGAATCTAAATAATTCATACAATGATTCATATGTTGAATTTGGAAAGTATTTACAGTGCTTCACTGTTTAACATGTTGATTCTACAAAGTCCCCATAGTGAAAATGTTTAAAATCTTTGAAAATATTAGGGGTATAAAGGTACACAAAAATCACTTCTTTTTTTAAATTAATTTGCTCAGATTTCAGTCACATTGTCATTATGGAGAATTGTTTGTAATTTTGATGAAAGTAATGAATTTAATACATTTTGTAATAGGATTATACCAAATTAAAATGTGGAATATGTGAAGCACTGTGAATAGTTTCCTCATGCACTGTACATACACAGTAATAATCTTCTCTAAATAATTTTGCATCAGAGAGGGTTCTCCTACAAATGAATTGCAATAAGGCCATCCCTGCATAAAAAGGTACTGTATAAAGCACTATAAAAATAAAGCTGACTTGACTTGTTTTTGTAGGGTTTGTTGATTTGTCCGCTCGATGCGCCCTTGAGGGAACCAAATGTTGGTTACAGTTGACTCCTTGCACCACCAATGCTGACAGCAGTTGAAGGGCTGCTGGGAGAATTGTCTGTGAACATAAACAGCTATTGATTAACCCAGCCACCGTTCTCCACATTACTCTGATCCAGGCATAATTAAATAAGCTATACTGTATGCAGTTCTGCCATAAGACTGGAGGTCCCCAGAGCAGAGCCTGGCAAAGTAGGAAACAACCTCTTAATGGCCCTGTCAATTACATCCCGCTGGAACTTTATACAGTCTGCAAGCTGATTTGCCCATTTAAATGCTAATGTTTCTCTAGTATAAGAACGCCATATAGTGTACCATCTTTAATTCTCTGTGCTACATACAGTACTTCATTTGTATAATTGAGATCATCTTAGAATCAGTCCTTTTATTTAACAGTTTATAAAAATTCCTCTGAAGTCAGATGTTACATCCAGCTCTTCAAAGAAGCAGATGAGTGGTGAGCAGAATTCTTTCACTATATTCTCTTTGATCGTCTCCATAGAGATGACATTTACATATTCATCCTGATTGGTTAATGCAAATGACATGCTAATGACTGTGACTGGGCACACCCAGATTTCACACAAGACATCCCTTACAGACGTGTATGATTTTTTAGATTTTCAAAGCAAAAAAGCAATAATAAAAAGTCTCATTAACGAACTTATAACAAAACATTTCTTATTTTTTTACAATGCATCAGTTTGTTGAAATTATTTGAGTGTATTTGCTTATTTAAATTGTAGTTATGTTTTCCCCATGAAACTAAAATTGGTCACAGATTGCATTATTTTATAGGAACTCAGACATCTAGTAACATTTAAATACATAACTTGATAGAATGCACTTAGTTTGTACATAAATGCATTAGTATTGCAGTGATCTATTTTGTTAACTACAGCTATGATGCATTTCTTTTAACACATATGCAATTGTAGTGGTATTTAACCACACCACTATAACCACTATACCATTTTACTATTAAAATCATTTTGTAATAAACCAAAATAAATTGTTGCCTTACTAATATATAAAGTACATAACAGTTATTAACAGTTAATATTATTTTCATATTCTGTAAATACATAGTACACTGTAAAATATCCATAAATGATCGGTTTTCCACATTTAGTTTTTTTTTTATATTTTTATATTTCTCTGTTTATGTATGCCTTTGAATTGCATTATGGAACCTTAATCTTTCTTACAACAACTTTTAAGCTTTTATTACCATTTATTAATAGTTTAAAGTGATATATTGTCTGGGCTGGTGTTATATATTCTGATACATAATGCCAGTACATGTTCTGTTATTTTATAGACTTATTTCTATCTGTATTATTTCTTATACATCATATCACTTCAAACTACTCAAGTTTCAACAAAAGACATTTTGTTAAATGGTAGCAGAGATCAACGTCCCTTAATGCAACTCACAAATCACAACCATTAATAAATGGAAAACACAAAATTGTTAAGTACCAAATATTTTTTTTACTGTGTTAATAAATGAATAAAATAAAATAATAAAATAAGACCCAAGACGTAGAATACATGGAATTCTAATAATGTCAATTTAATATTTTTATTCAAAGGGAACAAATAAAAACAGGATTCTATGGCATTTAACAAATCAAAGTGTATGATTGATTGTGGTAGCAATATGCAAATGAAGCAACTAAATGAGATGACATACTAGATGACATACATAAGTGTTAAGAAATTGAAATTTTTGTATGTACATGTTTGTATGTTTCAGTGTGGTGCACTATGAATTCAGGAAATGAATCGTTCAAACTACTAAACCCTCAGTTTACATGAAAATACAGTGCTCAACATAACTGAGTACACTCCACTTTAAAGATAAATATTTTTTTTTACCAATTTCTATATAGGCAAGGTATTTTAGTGCATTTAAACAAAATTATTAAACAGATATATTTAATTTAATAATATTTAAACATATTTAGAAATTGAAAGATAATACAATTAAATTCAGGCAAAATATTGCAAAAAAAAAAAAAAATTACAACCTCTTTAATTTACAAAATTTCAACTAAACTTTTGCATTTTTTTTTTTTTTTTTGCTTTTCTTGATTTTTTTTTTTACTCTTTTTAAAATTTGGATTAATTTTTTTTCTATAACATATTCATTTGGGTTTACTAATTTTTGGATCGTTATGGCAAGTTATTTTGTTAGATTAGCTCCAGATTTGGTTTCAGTACTGACTAATCGAATGTATATGCACAAATATGTTGTTTAGCTTCCTATTAAAATATGAATTTAAAGGATATATTTGTGAGGGGTGTACTTGTAGCATGTGACATAATGATTTATCTATTTATTTATTTTTTTTGGTGCATTGCATTTATTTGTGATCAATATATATTGCATCATTCAACATTTCTTTAAATTGTAATAAGATTAAGAGAACATGAAAGCAAAGATTATAGTGCATTATTCTATTCTTTTCTGGGAGTACTGATGTTTACTCCAGTGCATGTGCTTTCATTGTTTGAGCTGACCCCTGTTTTCACAAGCGCACAGAGGTCAGATGGCCTGGCTTTATGTCAAATCTCTGGAGCTTAATGGTGGGGGTGTGATTTGTAGAGCAGTCTTCACACACACACTCGCCTGTCTCTAGTCTGGACCACCTGCCCAGTTTTCTTAATGACATGTCAAGGACGAGAGCATGATTAAATTGCCAATTCAGACCAAGCACACAAACACACACACACACACACACACACACACACGCACGCACGCACACACACACACACACACACACACACACACACACACACACACACACACACACACACACACACACACACACACACACACACATAAATATGCTGTGGTCAGGGGAAGCTGAGTCTAGTCATTGGTGGTGAGTCAACACCAGTGTGACAGACAGCAGTGAGAAAATCAATAGGCTGACTATAATAAATAGTGTATTGGGACATTAGAGGTATACACCTGTTTGTTATGCAAGTCTTTCAACACCTCTGTTGAGTATGCCTTCTCAGAACTCAGTGACCCTTTTATTACCCTTTTTAAAATGTCTCATCTGTGCATATATGGGAAATGAGTGTATGGAAATTAGCTCAATTGGAGTTTCTATGGAATTGATTTACCCCTTTTTCAAGATTGAAGATAAGTCTTTTGTGTCTCTAGAATGTGTCTGCAAAGTTTCAGCTCAAAACACCCATCAGATTATCTATGATACCTTTCAGAATAGTAGAAATTTTTGCTCTGAACACAATGTAGCTGTTTTGGTGGCCTGTGCCTTTAATGCTGGTTCTCCCCACCCACCGTTCCCATGTGCCTGTCAGAGTGTGCCTCAATCTCTGTCTTGGCTGCATCAAACAGCACAGTGACAGACATGAAGGAAGCAGATCTCACGTAACATTTGTGAGAAAAACTACAGTAAGAACTTTCCCAATGATTATTTGATGTATTTGTTGTGGAGTTGATTCGATGAGTCACACACAATGTCGTTACAAAGTTCACGCACACAGACAGACACACACAAACACAGCACGCGCGTTTAAATTTGCACTGTTTTTGCACATAATTGTGACAAGATACACATTAATGTCCACAGCTGTATGGATATCCGTTATGTTGATGTACAAAATAAACCTGATTTAACGTCCACAAACCGGGATTGAAGCGTCTTTCATAATTGTACTGACATGGGGCTGTGGTGATGAAGTAAAGATGGTAAAATCGCTGTAATGCATTACAAACATGCACTGTTTTAAAAACATTTTAAAATTGTAAAACTCATTCTTGATCACATTTGAGAATGATTGATGATCACAGCGAGGTGAACAGATCTTTTAATCCCAGTTGCTTTGTGCACTTCCTGTCTAGTTGATATGATTTTACATGTTACTACGGAGACATGTTAATTTGCTGCTGTCAAATAATTTCCCCGCTTGTGGGTGGGGAAAGCACACCCTTATGTCACGTTACAGTGGGCCTCAAAATGGGGGGGATTTGAATCCTATTTTAACGTCAGCAAATTTAAAAAAAGAAACTTCTTGTCTTTATATCACCCCAATATGACAGTGGACACACTATACTTACACAGTTCTGTCCAAACAGCTTACATAAGATGATTTTCATCATAGGTGCCCTTTAAGATAATTGGGTAGGACATTTTATGGAGAATGAAGTGTGAGATGTCACAAACAAGATCCACACTTACTGCTATAGCTATACAACATTATTATGTAAAACAATCTGTTTTTGTATTTACTCTGTAAGATTTGAAGGGAATTTCAACATTTTGGCTCTGCTCATGTTTTATGATGTTGGCTAATAGTCACATGAAATACAGACAAATAAAGAATCCAAATGATCTCAACTATGACAACTTCTATATATTTAATAGCTAAAAATGTGGGCAGCATGGTGGCGCAGTGGGTAGCACAATTGCCTCACAGCAAGAAGGTCGCTGGTTCGAACCCCAGCTGGGTCAGTTGGCGTTTCTGTGTGGAGTTTGCATGTTCTTCCCGTGTTTGCGTGGGTTTCCTCTGGGTGCTCTGGTTTCCCCCACTGTCCAAAGACATGTGGTATAGGTGTAGGCTAAATTGTCCGTAGTGTATGTGTGTGAATGAGTATGTATGGATGTTTCCCAGTGATGGCATGGATAAGTTGGTGGTTCATTCCGCTGTGGCGACCCCAGATTAATAAAGGGACTAAGCCGAAAAGAAAATGAATGAATGAATACTAAAAATGTGAACAATGCACATATTGCACACACAAGCCATATAGATGTATATATTTTGTAAATGTTAAACTTTATTCTTTTTATTGTTTACATTATTTTCCACTTTTAAATGTCCTTCTGTCTTCTTGTGCTGATATGTACAGTATGCATGTGCATGTAATAGCAAAACTGTGCATATTATCATTACTATACAAAGTATATTACTGTCTTATGTCAGTAACTTAGGCAGTAATGCAAAGTAATAGCAAATAAGTGAATAAATAGCCTAAATGAAAGGAACAAGAGCGACAATCAGTCACCAGGTTTAGTGCCCCCTATGAGATTAAAATGCCACCTCAGTTATGACAACCTGGCGCATGCCCTGCCCCAAAGGTTATTTGTTATTCTTTATTCCTTTAAATAATGTAGCCTAGTTGTCTTTTTAATGATTAATGAAGGAATTATTATGCTATGTTTCATTGTTTATCTTTATTTACAAGTATTTACTGCTAATGTATAGGTTATTTCTGTCCGTTCGCATACCGTCGCGGTCATACCTAAAAAACACGTTCTTTTTTTTTCAATGCGGCGGCGTTAGATTAAGCGGCGGTAATAGTCATATTAAACTCTCACCTACTGTATGTGTACCCTGAAAACCATAAAAAAAACTTTCCTATTATTCTTATTCTGATTCTATTAGTTAAACAACAAGCATTTTTACTGATACTCTGCTCTCTGGTCATTCTAAAACGAGGCCATTTGTCATTTTGTCCTAGAGATCCTAAAAAGCCAAGGGAGTTCGTCTGGGACCAAAGCATTTGCAGTGAGGATTCAGTTAAAAGCATACATTCACAGCTGAGCTCTACCCTCACAGTCACCACAAATCACATGAGATGCTTAAACCAATTCAATAAAACGGTTCAATGAATTCAATGAAATATCTAATAATGGCTCAAAGGAGGTTTCTGATTCATGTAAACCATTAAGTGAATTGGATGTATAGAGGCTGATGTATTTGTAATGTAGTTTGGGATAGCCCAGTTGGCTCTGTGCCAAATGAAGCATGGTGAATCAACGCCAGACACATAAAGTTGAGGTTTGGCAAATGTTTCTGGCACACAGTCCCCGCAGTAGGTCTTTGCTGACATACACGTAAAATGATACACCAAAGTGTTCAGCTGCTGCCTTTCACTACATAAATCACCACAACTACAGGCTGGAGATTGAAATGTTACTGGGTAAATTAAAAGCCTTTTGTTTGTCTTGTTTTTTGCTATTGATTTCCTTTTGGTCTATTGCAGAATGAAGCACATAAAGTGAATGGGATATACAGTAGGTAGATATTACTATAGGTGCAGATAAAACAAATTTAATAAACATATATAGAACATGTATATTTATTGATATTGTTCAAGATCTTACCTAAACTTGGTTATCTTTCATGTCAAAAAAGCATTATTTAAATAAATCATATCTGCAAAAATCTACTTGTTATCAAAAATCTTAAGTATTCAGAACTTTTAAGTATTTAAATGCTTTACTTAATTGTATTTCTATTCACAAGCCTGTAACATTCATTCATTCATTCATTCATTCATTTTCTTTTTGGCTTAGTCCCTTTCTTAATCCGGGGTAGCCACAGCGGAATGAACCGCCAACTTCAATCCAGCACATGTTTTACTCAGCAGATGCCCTTCCAGCTGCAACCCATCTCTGGGAAACATCTATACAGACTCATACACTACGGACAATTTAGCCTACCCAATTCACCTGTACCGCATGTCAAACCGGAGCACCCGGAGGAAACCAACGCGAACGCAGGGAGAACATGCAAACTCCACACAGAAACGGCAACTGACCCAGCCAAGGCAAGAACCAGCGACCTTCTTGCTGTGAGGCGACAGCACTACCTACTGCGCCACTGCGTCACCAGCCTGTAACATGATAATAAATAAATAAATGGAAAGTAAGCATGACTGGTAAATTGCTCTTTGGCTATTGGCTTATATAAATCAATAGATGATGATGCCAGGTGATGTCTGCGAAAGAGGAAGCAAATTTATGGATTTTAGCTATTTTTTATAGAACAAATGTATTTTTTTAATGCTCATTTTCTTTTGAGCTTTTGCAGAATGAGACACAGAAAGTAAATGGTATATACTGTACAGTGTATTATGTAAATTATATTTAAGCTATATATATCAGCCTACTGTATATAAGCACATTTTAAAATAAAAAAATACATGTCCCTCACAGGTCACCGGTGTTAATGTAGCCTGTGTTTAGATTTAACCCTTCTGTTATCCATCAATCAATCAATGACAGGCTCCACCTGCCCATCAATTACACTGACTGTGTGTGTGTGAGCGTGCATGACCCACATTGCTTATGCAGCTGACAGAAGCTTAATGAGCTTTTTGATGAAAAGCCAATGCGAACAACACAAACTACAAATAAATAGCACTCACCTTTATTGTAATAAGTAGCATTATTTGAGCTTTTTGAAAAAAAAAAAAAAAACAGTAAATAAAATAGAAATTAAAGGCACTTGACATAATAGTAAACAGTAATAGTAAACTGTAAATAGCTTGCACAAAGACTAGAGGTATGTTAAGAACATATATCTTTGGTATTATCTGTACAAATTAAGAAAAAAATAATTATGCAATTATAAATATATTGTAAATCTAGTTATTTATAAAAAATAGGATGTTTTTGTATCTGAATTTAATGTTTGAAAGAATACAAGAGTTAGACATAAAAGCAATAATACAATATTTTGCACTAAATCATGTTTGCCTGTGGTTCTTCTTGAAGTGGCTCCTTCATTTGTGTGTCTTCAAATCAATAGCACATGCTTATCCCTCTTAGATTGTCTGAATAAACAGGGATATGGTTCATCGGTAAACAACATATGTTTTAAATATTCTAATAAACAATTTGAATCAAACTGCAGGCTCAAAATTCTCAACTCTTTTGCAGACTAGAGGAGTTGTGTCCTTATTTAGTGTCACACTTTGAAGCTTTTGCAGGTGCTTTGATTCATTTTTACACAGTCATGCTGTCGTCCTCTCTATTCTGGGAAACAAAGCTGCAGTACTGAGTTTGCGTGATGCTCTGCTTGGTGATTTCAGCGAGGCCTTGTTCAATAATTCAGACTAACATTTTCTCAGATCCCTGCGTTCTAGCAAGCATCAGCCTGCCATTATTACGCCTCACTGGACTAAAGGTAACAGCCATCAAACCCCACCAAATCACTAGAGAGAGACTGAATATCCACCACCCCCTCGAATGAAACTATGAATGGTTGTTTTGAAGTGGATGTAGGAGTGAAGAAGTACTGTCCAGTTTGATTTCCCCTTTTTAAATTTCAAAATGAAATTTTTGCATTATGTATTTTTTCACTAGGTGACTTTAAGGGCTCTATTTTAACGATCTAGGCATTAAGGGCGTGTCTGAATCCACTTTTGCTATTTTAAGGATGGAAAAATATGCTCTGCACCGCGGCGCATGGTCTAACAGGGTTGTGCTTATTCTCTTAATGAGTTATGGGTGTGTTTTGAGAATAAACCATTCAGAGTCTCATCTCCCATTTAAGAGTCAGTTGAGTCGCGACATGGCGCATTTGCTATTTACATGGCGGAGTTTGTAAGTGAAAAAACTGAACGCTTCACTAGCAGAACACAGTTAAACAGCCCTGTAGCTCAAGGATAAAGAAAGAGCCTCCTCCAATCGGCCTTTACTTTCACTTTCTCTTTCTCTCTTTCATGGATAAGGAAACAGTGTTGTACGCACTCCACCGAAGACATATATTAGCCCACACAATTAATTTTGTTTGTTAAGAGCAAAGATTTGTTTCAAAACTATTTCTAAATTCAATTCTAATGTCCAGCAAACGAATAAATGAACAATAATGACGAAGTGTGGAAAGTTATATCCAAGAGTTATATCCAAACACACGTCCTATGCCCCATATCGTCCAAAACCTGACAGGTGGACAAATCTAAGCTTGTTTTTAATAAAACAAATATAAATATGCATATTGCGTCAGGGCAAACACGTCTTGCGCCTTATTGCGCCGGGTGCATGATAGGGCCCTAAAAATGCCATATAATGAAAATCTGGATACACCTAAGCTTAGCAAAAAATAAACAATTCAGTACATAGAAGTGACATACCATGAGCCTTAAAAAACCCTTGTTTCTTTGTTCTAATGTAAAATCCTGGTAAAAAACAGGCCAATGGGAACAAAACACAGACTCTGATGATCCACACGAGATCATTAATATGCATCCCTCAGACTTGGTTTGATTGGTCACAATGTTTTCTAGTGAGATTACAACAATATATTTCCCCTTAATTTTAAGTATATCTAGCCTGCGTTAAACATACTATATAGGCAGAACATTTATGTTGAAATTGAGAGAGGCAGGGAGACTAAAAAGGAGCCTTTTTGCGAAGCAGGCACTTACTGTGCACCTAAAGCAGCAAGAGCGCCAAAGTAGCTGCAAGTCATTCATTTTCAATTGGAGCCGGCGGCGATAAACGGAGATAAGCGGTGAAAAGTGACGCGACACGTCTTCGTGGGTGTGGGTGTTGAGGAGAGTTGAAATTATGTCAACTTTATGGTAATGAGCTATGACCTGGTTGGATGGCAAGCAATCGGAATGTAGAAGTCCACCACTTGAGAGGAGTCCAGAGAGCACAGCCTCTGAACTTTGGTTCTGACCACAGTTGTTGCCAAGGGTTTGATTATTGTAGTCGCCGCATCTCCAATTATTTACAATGTCTTTTTTACAGGGACATACATTAAAAAAGTTACTGGCGAATTACTGATATGCATTAATGTTATATTTTTTTTTCTTTAAAAAAGAATGCGACAATACAAAACAGTATTGCTGCTTCAGAATATTTCAAACATGTGGACACATAATGGATAAGTGGAGCAAAGCCACACCACATGCAACTCGATCTTCCATTGTTAAATGACTTTGATAAAACGTGTGCAACATTTTCACACTAGAAAGCATGTTTTTATGCAGGAATGTAACTTATTTGCTGATATGCTGCAACAGCTCTTTTAAATACAAATCAATGTAGTGAATTTTGATGCTCTCGACGCTGGAGCTGTCAAGGCAGACAGCGTTGTCGCCAGGGTGGCCAGAGCGAACTTTGACACTCTCACTGCCTTCGGTGAACACAAAGTTAAGCACCACATAGTTTAATCACAGCTTTTAAAATGCAAAATGTGAGATGTTTGGATTATAAATGTATTAAGCACAAACCCAAGGAGCCATAAGGTCTATTTGAATATATCTTTTGTCAGTTTAACGTGTATATTGTGAAATTTTCTGTTTATGTCTGTAATAACTCAACAGAGATATGTATGTTCATGAGGTTCATGCTGACCATAATGTCTAACTTTCTTGACTGAAATATGTCAGTAAACTTTATAAAACGCATGCAAAAGACGGTTTCCACATATGTTAAAGCTTCTCTACAACTCTAATTGCATATCTGTTGGCTCTTTTTGTTGTGTAATTATAATTTAGCCTATTTCTTCCAAAACACAACTCTATAGAGGTAAAAGTTAGAGGTAAAAGACACCTCTTACTATGGTGTCCTTAAGATATCTCACTCACTCCTATAGAGCCATTCTAGCTAAATAAACCTCTCTACCACTAGCTTCCAGTTGAAAAGATTGTTGGCATCTACTCAAATTTGCTAATATATATATATATATATATATATATATATTTATTTATTTATTATTATTTTTTTTTTTTGACAAATGAAGTAGGATTATTTCAGAGTACATCATGCTGTGTGTCTGAGAGAGAAGGCACTGACATAGACTGCATAAACTGCAGAGCATAAGCGCAACGCTCATGAATATTCACAAATGTTCCAAATATGGTCAAAACTGAGCTTCTTGGTTGGTTCATTATAGGGGTAATTTTTTGTGGTTATAAATAAAGCATACATAATCCATTTTTGGAGAATTTTTAAACTTATGTAGATGTTTACCAATCATACATTAATTTTCCTTCGGCATAGTACTTTTATTCATCAGGGGTCGCCACAGCGGAATGAACCACAAACTTAGGCAAGGCAAGGCAAGGCAAGGCAAGGCAAGGCAAGGCACAGCAAGGCAAGGCAGTTTTATATAGCACTTTTCACACACAAAGGTAATTCAAAGTGCTTTACATTAACAAGAATAAAAGAAACAAGAAAATATCCAGCTTATCCAGCATATGTTTTATGCAGCGGATGCCCTTCCAGCTGCAACTCAGTCCTGGGAAACATCCATAGACACTCATACACTACGGCCTATTTAGTTTATTCAATTCACCAACAGTATATGTCTTTGGACTGTGGGGGAAACCGGAGCACCTGGGAGCAAACGCACGCAAACACGGGGAGAACATGCAAACTCCACACAGAAATTTGAAGAAAACTGACCCAGCTGGGACTCGAACCAGCGACCTTCTTGCTGTGAGGCAACAGTGCTAGCCACTGAGACACCATGTCGCCACAATGTCAGAAAACAATTGAACTTGTTGAATCAATGTTCCATGGCACCTTTAGCTGCTATGTATTTATGTAAAGGTTTATTTATATTTAAATTATTGTGAAAATAAATAAAAACTTTTTCATGTGGGCTGAATACATGTAAATTTAAGGAAAGGTTTAGTAGTTTAGTGGAGTAAATAGATATCTATTTTCTAATATAAAGTAACTATAATAATTATGTGTCAAAAAAGCAATATAATCTATTTGATAGTCTAAAGAACCACTAAAGTATTTCAAATTGACCCAATTAATTGAACAATCTTTCAGACCATTCATGTTAAACAGACGATTAATTTAATCTTTAACACAAATTGTTCAACAATATCAACAACAACAAAACAAAGCAAAACAAAAACTGTAATAATAAAACATTTGTGACTGTATTTTTTTCTCAAATACAAGTATTTCTTTATTTTTACAGTGTTAAATATGTATCTGTTGGATTAACCGATTATGTTAATACACTTCATAAGTGAGTGAGAAATGGTGATATTGGAATGTTTCTTGCTTAACATCAGATGAAAAAAGATTAGTTACTTTCATTTTGTTCAAGGCCTGCTTTCACTCTATGCATGTTTTATTCAGAAATGTACGCATAGATTGTTCATCCCCTATCAGACAGGATATTTCTCAATTGTCAGATCATTCGCTTTCTCACCAGTGCAACTGTACTACCTGACAGCAGCTTTGCTGTCTGTAGTTATGCAAATATCAATAATTAATGCACTGTTGAACAGATGAAGCTGAAAACTCCTCCAGCGAACACAAAAAGATACAAGATTTTATTATTGTTTAGGTTTACAAACATTCTAAAAAATATTCCTTGCATAAAAATAACAAACATAGTAGGAATTATTTCGAAGGCAAAACAGTAAAACACAAAGCTTTTTAAAGTAAAGAGTACATATCATCCAAGAAACTTTAGATGAAACAGACTCTTCTGAATATAACAGCATCTGCAAAATAACATGTAAATTATTCAATTGGTCACATTTTGACTTGTAGTGCAAGTAAAGTGTTAGTCAGGCCAGCATAAGACATTTATACAGAAATGATTAATTATGCATACATGGCTGGAAGTAGGACCTATTTGTCATCTTAACGTGTCAGGGTAATTGAATACACGCAAACCACAACTCACTTGTAATCTACAGTCTACACTTAACTGTATGCCATTTTCATGAATGCACCTTTTGTGCTTCCCGATAATCATTCATTCAATGCATGCATGAATCTTTTGACTTATTTGTGTGGTCATAATAGGAAATGAATACATGAAAATGTGCATATCAGTGGTCATTCCTACATTTAAAATTCAGAGTGTTAATGCCCTTCCCCAACCCCAGTTTCAGATATAAATTTCTCTCTCATCCACCTACCTCCTCCAGTTTTTTCTATTCCTCTCACTTTTCTCTTTCTTGCTCTCTTCTCCCCTGAGAAAACATGCAATGCAACACACCCATTTCATGAAATCTGGAAACTGGGACACCGGAAGAGACATTCTTAAACTCATCAGTATCTTTTTTTCATGATACTTAAATATACAGGTGTAAAATAAAATAAAAAAATATAATATAATATAATATAATATAATATAATAAATATAATATAATATAATATAATATAATATAATATAATAAATATAATATAATATAATATAATATAATATAATATAATATAATATAATATAATATAATAAATATAATATAATTTATATATTTATATAATATAACATAATATAATAAATATAATATAATTTATATAATATAATATAATACAATATAACATAATATAATATAATATAATAAATATAGTATAATATAATATAATTAATATAATATAATATAATATAATATAATATAATACAATATAAGATAATATAATATAATATAATATAATATAATATAATTAATATAATATAACATAATATAATAAATATAATATAATTAATATAATATAATATAGTATAACATAATATAATATATATAATCTAATATAATATAATATAATATAATATAATATAATATAATATAATATAATATAATATAATATAATATAATATAATATAATATAATATAATATAATTGTAACATCCCCTGCTCGTTCCCACTCACCCAATCCAGTCTCACCATCTCACACCAGTCCCATCCAATCACGAGAACCTTCCCCTGACTACTAACCATCTGCACCTGTTCCTAATCAGCCAGGACACTATAAACACTCACCTTCTCCTTTCACTCTTCGTCCGGGATTGAAGTCTCATGGTTGTCTTCATCCAAGCTCCCTCGTCTTCTCTTCTTCCATGGATGTTTCTTCTGAGTCTTTGTAACCATCGCACTGATAAAGGGAAGTGTCTTTTTTATCCTACCATATCCGAAGATCTGTATTCACCTACATGCACTTTGTGCCCACTGCCACCAACGGAGGTTTTGGGTTGTTAACCCATGCTTGACTCTCGCCAGGTTTACCAGGCGAAGACTTGTGAGGTGTTCCTTGGATGATCTTCCATTGCCCTGCACTGTGTGATATCCCCTTGTTACTTACGTTGAATAAACCTAATGAAAAGATAACCATCTCTGTCTTCTGTGTATACCAGTGTGACTATAATATAATAAATATAATATAATACAATACAACATAATATAATATAATATAATATAAAATAACATTATTTATATATATATATATAACATAATAAAATAAATATAATATAATTAATATAATATCATATAATACAATATAATATAACATATTAATATAATATAACATAAAATAATATTTATATATTATATATAATTTATATATAAATATTTTACTACTTATTTTGCAAGATTAGTTTAAAGTGCAATTTAAAGGATAAAATAATTAGGTTAACTACAAGTTAGCTTAATTAAGTAATTGGACAACAGTGGTTTGCTCTGTAGCCAATCGAAACAATAATTTCTTTAGGGGGCTTTAAATGCTGTGAAAATATTTGTGAAAGAATACAACTTTCACAGAAGGAATTTTGCCTTTAACTGTACATATACTGTATATACTGTATTTATAGAGTGTGAAAATCTGTACTTCAACCTAGTGCGTTGTGAGAAAAGGTCTGTATTTAATTGGTAGAGGAAGCTCTATTGATCCACAAAAGATTAATGGATGATCAGACTGACAGTAATTAAACTCTGTCAGCACTGCTGCAGCCTTGTAGCAAGTTTTTATTACAAGACATGAACATGCATACAAACTCATTTTAGTTGCTGAAAAGTTCAAAGCCACACACACACGCATACTTCAAATCTGAAACCCAACCTTCCACCTCCTTCTAGCAGCAGTCCAATCTATTTTCACAAATAAAACTGCCACCATAACAGTTTTAGCGCATACAGAGTCATAAAATGTCCTAGTGCATGTCAGATCACTGCATGGAGCGAAGTCATAACATTTCATGATAATGAAACGGCAGGAACAGGATTAGGAGCAGGCTTAGCGCTGAAAGATTTAAAATGCTTTCATCACAAATGTTTTTCATCAGTAAATCCATCTGACATGACAGCATACATATAATTCACTACACTGGCTTAACAAAAATTAAGTTAGCTGTTAATGGGATACTCCACCCTAAAATGAAAACTTGATATATGCACACATGTTTACAGATGCACACACTATCGAAAACTGTTAATCAATTGAGATACAATTGAAGTCAAAATTATTAGCCCTCCTGTGATTGTTTCTTCTTCAAATATTTCCCAAAGGGTGTTTAACAAAGCAAGGATCTTTTCACAATATTTCCTATAATATATTTTTTTCTTCTGGAGAAAGTCTTGTTTGTTTTATTTCAGCTAGAATAAAAGCAGTTTTTAATACTCTCTCTCTCTCTCTCTCTCTCTCTCTCTATATATATATATATATATATATATATATATATATATATATATATATATATATATATATATATATATATATACATTTTAAGGTCAATATTATTAGCCCCCTTAAGTAATATTTTGTTTTTCCGATTGTCTACAGAAGAAACACCATTGTACGATGACTTGCCTAATCACCTTAACTTGCCTAATTAACCTAATTAAGCCTTTAAATTGCACTTTAAGCTTCGTAATACTAGTATCTTGAAACATATCAAGTAAAATATTATACAGTCATCAAGGCAAAGATAAAACTAATCAGTTTTTAGAAAGTTAATTAGGTTAATTAGTTAATAAAACTATTATATTTTGAAATTTGAATAATATACATGGGGGCTAATAGTTCAGGTGGGCTAATAATTATGACTTCAACTGTATATAAAAGAAAAGTAACAGAAGTGAGCTTATAAGTTGGGATGGTCTCAGCAGTACTGGCGGGCTATTACTGTACATGCTTTTAGCAGGCACCTTTATCTAATAACCTAACCTGACCCAGAGTCAACAATATTTGTAATGTACAATGAAGGGTTTATTAGACTTGATTAAAAGCTAAAGAAGAGGATAAGGAATAAGGAGAAGGAATAGTTGGCTTTTATTTGTATTGAGGAAAAGAAGGAATGTTCTAGTGCAGTCCTGAGAATTCTATTGGATTCTGGCTGCAAAAGAGAGCCAGTGGAATGTTTCTTTTTGACTGATTATAATCCAAATAAGCTGCTGTGCTCTATATCATCAGACATATGGAGGTTTTAGAAGTTAGTAGTAAAGTCTTGAAATGAGTGCTTGAACAAAGACCTGTGTCACAACCAGGGAATGTGCATGGAAAACTACATCTCGGAGAACCTGAGAAATATGTGCTTTGGGGTACATAATGGCTATATATATTGTGTAAAATGAACTCTATGGGGTGGTAGCAGTGTTCGCTTAACTTCCATATGAATGGCTTTTCCGGCATGACTGGTTTGCAGGACTTGGGAGCCATAGTGGAGTGGACTTGGGTTCGAGTTTGGAGAAGGATGGTTCTAGAAACCAGATATACCCCCCCCCCCCCCCCCCCAACAAAAAAAAGAGCAGTGTGATACCGTGGTAAAGATATGTGGCTACAATGGCATTCATACATTCATTGAATTCATTCATTTTCATCTGCTTTTCCGGGGCGAGGTCACAGGGGCACCAGGTTTAGGAAAGAACTCCAGACTTCCCTCTCCCCAGACACTTCTTCCAGCTCCTCAGGGGGGATCCCGAGGCATTTCCAGGCCACCTGCGTGTCCTGGGTCTTCCCTGAGGTCTCCTTCCAGATGGAAACAGATGCCCGAGCCACCTCAGCTGACTTCTCTTGATGTGGAGGAGTAGCGGCTCTACTCTGAGGCATCCTGCCACCCTGCAAAGCAAACTCATTCTGGCCGCTTGTATCCGAGATCTTGTCCTTTTGGTCATGACCCAAAGCTCATGACCATAGGTGAGAGTAGGAACGTAGATTGACCGGTAAATCGAGAGCTTTGCCTTTCGACTCAGCTCCTTCTTTACCACAATGGACCAGTACATCAACCGCATTACTGCTGCCGCTGCACCAATCGCCTGTTAATCTCACAGTCCATCCTTTCCTCACTCGTGAACAAAACCCCAAGATACTAGAACTCCTCAAATCAAATCAAATCACTTTTATTGTCACATCATCAGCAGCACGTGTGCTATGATGAGTGAAAAGCTTAGATGCTGGCTCCAGACAGTGCAAAATACAGACAGTGCAAAATACAGACAGTGCAAAATACAGACAGTGCAAAATACAGACAGTGCAAAATACAAACAGTGCAAAATACAGACAGTGCAAAATACAGACAGCGCAAAATAGAGACAGTGCAAAATACAGACAGCGCAAAATACAGACAGTGCAATATACAACAACATACTCACAAAAAAAAACAAGACAATGTAAAATTGACAATGTTGACATCGATACGTACGATGGATAGGTGTACACATAGTTGTAGGCAGTATTGTTTTAAGTATGGATTTGTTAAAGTGCAGTGCATGCTACATCTTGATGGTGTGCAGTGCGGGGTATGGAAGAGTTTGTGTGGGGTGTGTTAAGTGTTCATCAGCCTGATAGTCTGAGGGAAGAAACTTTCCTTCAGTCGGCTGGTGCGTGACCGGATGCTGCAGAACCGTCTGCCTGAGGGTAGCAGAGAGAAAAGTCTATGACTTGGGTGGCTGGAGTCGCTGATGATTCTCTTGGCTTTCCTCATGCACCACCTGGTATAGATGTCCTGGAGGGAGGGAAGCTCACCTTCTACTACGCGTCCAGCAGTTCGCACAATCCTATGTAGACCTTTGCCATTGCTGCTGGTGCTGTTTCCGTACCAGGTGGTGATGCAGTCAGTCAGGATGCTCTCCACAGTGCAGGTGTAGAACGAGCGGAGGATGTGGGGGCTCATTCCAAACCTCCTGAGACGCCTGAGGAAGAAGAAGCGTTGTTGTGCCTTCCTCAGCACTGCGTCTGTGTGGGCAGTCCATGTCAGATCCTCAGCGATGTGTACTCCAAGAAACTTGAAAGTGCTGACTCTCTCCACTGGTGTCCCGTTGATGGTGATGGGAGTGTGTTCTTTCTTCTCTCTCCTGAAATCCACCACCAGCTCCTTGGTTTTGCTGACACCACTGCGTCAGAGCATGCACCTCCTCATCATTATCGGTGATTAGGCCCACGACCGTTGTGTTATCAGCAAATTTAACGATGACATTGGAGCTGTGTTTGGATGTACAGTCATGTGTGTACAGGGAGTACAGGAGTGGGCTGAGAACACAGCCCTGTGGAGCACCAGTGTTGAGGATCAGTGTGGATGAGGTGATGTTGTTCATTCTGACCACCTGGCGTCTGCTTGACAGGAAGTCCAGGATCCAGTTGCACAGAGAGCTGTGTAGGCCCAGAGCCTGGAGCTTCACCACCAGCTTGGCAGACACTATGGTGTTGAATGCTGAGCTGTAGTCCACAAACAGCATTCTCACATATGTGTTTTTGTTTTCCAGGTGAGACAGAGCAGTGTGCAAGGTGAAAGCAATTGCATCATCAGTGGAGCGGTTGTTTCTGTATGCAAATTGCAGAGGGTCAGTGTTAGCGGGCAGTACAGAGCAGATGTGGTTTTTAATCAGCTTCTCAAAGCCCTTGCTGAAGATGGGTGTCAGTGCAACCGGACGCCAGTCATTCAAGCATGTGGTTTTAGCTGATTTCGGTATTGGCACAATCGTAGCTGTCTTAAAGCATGTGGGAACCACAGACCGAGAGAGCAAGAGGTTAAAGATGTCCGTGAAAACCCCTGCTAGCTGGTGCGCATGCTTTGAGTACACATCCAGGGATGCCATCTTGGCCTGTAGCTTTTCGGATGTTCACACGACAGAAAGATCTCGTTACATCCGCTACAGAAACAGAGAGTGTGCTGGCGGTTTCTGTATCGACCGCGGGAGCGCGCTGTGTGTGCGCGCTGTCCTGGGCTTCAAAGCGGGCGTAGAACAAGTTGAGCTCGTCCGGGAGAGACGCAGCAATGTTCACAGTGGCGGGTTTGTTACTTTTAAAGTCTGTGATGTAATTAAGTCCCTGCCACATGCTCCTTGCGTTATTGGTGTTAAATTGACCCTCTACCTTGTCTTTGTATTGTCGTTTTGCTGCTTTGATCATTTTCCTGAGGTTGTAGTTTGCTTGTTTTAGGTCCTCAGCATTTCTGGATTTATAGGCGGAAGTTCGCACTGATAGGGCTGTTCGAATTTCGCAATTGATCCATGGTTTTTGGTTAGGGTAGATACGGACAGTTTTTGTTGGGACCACGTCTTCTATGCACTTTCTGATGAAGCACATAACTGTGTCTGAGTACACTTCGATGTCGTCATCAGAAGCTGCCCAGAACATCTCCCAGTCAACGTCATCAAAACAGTCTTGAAGTATGGAATCCGATTGGTCTGACCAGCTCTGAAACGTCCTGAGGGTAGGTGGTTCCCGTTTCAGTTTCTGCCTGTAAGCAGGCAAGAGCAGAACAGAAGAGTGATCTGATTTGCCAAATGGTGGGCAGGGGAGGGATTTGTAGGCATCCCGGAACGGAGAGTAGCAATGGTTCAAATTACGATCCCCACGCGTGTTTGTGGTGATATGTTGAAAGTATTTTGAAGCGATTTTTCTGAGGTTGGCGTTGTTAAAGTCCCCTGTAACAATAAACGCTGCCTCCGGGTGTACGGTTTCCTGCTCGTTTATGCTGCCATACAGTTCCTTGAGCGCCTGCTCTGTGTTGGCTTGAGGAGGGATGTAGACAGCCGTAATAATGACCGATGTGAATTCCCTTGGTAGCCAGTATGGTCGACATCGAAGAATAAGGTATTCCAGATCAGGAGAACAAAATGATCTAACTGAGTGTATGTTTCTCTCATCACACCATAAGTTGTTAATAAAGAAACAAACACCTCCTCCTTTGCTTTTCCCTGTGAGTTCTTTCGTTCTATCCGCGGGGTGCATGGAGAACCCCGAAAGTTCAGCAGCTGTGTCTGGTACCTCCGCAGATAGCCAGGTTTCTGTAAGACAGATAATGCAGCAGTTTCTTGTTTCCCGTTGGAAGGATATGCGCGATATAGCTCGCAAAGTTTGTTGTCCAGTGACTGAACAGTAGCCAGCAGAATGGTGGGGAGCGGAGGTCGTAATCCACGACATCTTAGTCTGACCAGGACGCCGGCTCTCTTTCCTCTTTTCCGGATGCGTTTGCGTCGTCGCCTCGGTTGTGTGGCCCAGACAAAGGGCTCTGTTGTTGTGTTTGTAAACAGAGCGTCGTTGAAGAACTCAAAGTCCGGTCTTCGGTGTGCGATGAGGGAGCCAATTTGCCGAAGTGTGTGTCTGTCATAGGCAATAAGAGTGTGTACATCCAGCACAAAAAAAACAACAAAAATACATGTAAAACATACAAAACACAACGAAGTTTGCTGGGAGCTCGCAACACGGCAGCCATGCTCGGCGCCATCATGTGACCTCCACCTGGTGTAAGGACTTTTCTCCAACCTGAAGATGACCAACCCCCTTTTTTTGGTTGAGCACCATGGCCTCGGACTTGGAGGTGCTGATTCTCATGTGATGGCATTTCTCTTCTAATTTGCTTTTGAAAACACTATCAGTTGAGTTCATGGAATGTGTGTGTGTGTGTGTGTGGGAGGGGTTCATTTGGGTTAATCAAGCTTATATATTATGCAAAACATCAAGCTCACTGGCTTCTTTCACAGCTGCACGGCAGAAGGATGTTGAGAAATGGCAGTCATGAGAAAACATGCCCAAGAACAATTTGGAACTTTCAAAAATGTACACAGCGGCTGATTTCTGAAAACAAAAACTGCAAGAAAACGTAGTCCAGGGTACATATTTCTCGGTTCTCAAATAGGTAGCCTTGGACACATATTTGCAATGAGCCTGGGTTGAATAAAACCAGTAATACCCTGACTTTTCCTAAGTCTGTGTATATTTCATTCTTACATTGTAATAGGGGTTTTATTTAATAATAAGCATTGCCTATCAGTGTTCTGCTAACAAAAACATAACTTTACCTCAGACATAGCTTTCAAAATACAATTAAAAAAAACATGCTCCCAAAAACATGATCCCACTTGCCAGATGAAGTGAAGTGTGGAGGAGGTTATCGCCATTTAACAAGGAGAGACAGTACAAAAAAAGAAGTACTAATTTAGTAGTACACTCAAAAAAATATATTTTTTCAATATGAGTTGAAACAACACAATTCTTGAGATTTCATTGGGACAACTCAATTTTTTTTAAGTTCAATCTACATAAATTTGTTAAAAGTGTTAAGTTAATCAATTTGTGTTGGGACAACATGAATGAATTGTGTGGAACCCTGCATTTTTTACAGTGTAGTAGTAGTAGTTGTAGTAGTATTACCTAATAACTAGTAACTAGTACACAATTATAGGCTATATTACAAAATTATTATATTTTTAGGGTAATAACTTCATTAAATATGATGACAGACCTTCAAATCTTAGTTGTGATATCATAATAGGAGCTTTGAATGTAAATATTATACATGAACATACCTTATATGACCATTCTATAACTTTTTGCCTGCACAGTCATTTCTCTGTAATTTATTTATTTTTTCTCTCTATTTTCTCTCTATTTTGTTTTATTATGTGTGTTCCCTAGTCACTCCATGGTTCTGCAGTGGTACTAAAGCACATACACACAATGTGGGGGAAGGTTTTAGAGAGTGACTTTGTACCTTGAACAACAAAGCAGTGCTTAGAGGCCATAGCTGCTGGATTATTTGTAGTTACCATAACAGTTACACTAATATGAAAAAAAAACAAGTTCTACATGATATATACAGTATACAGTACATTCTACAGTATATATAGCACAACAGTCTACAGTATTATTGTACATCTAAATTCAAGAAATGGAAGCATTGCACGTTGTAGATAAACATGAAAGGTAAAATGTGAAAATTGTTTCATTAAAAAAATTTAAATAAAACAAAGAAAGAGCACAAGTATCTGTATGTGGGGCATGCATGTTCCATGGTGTCTAGCAAAAAATATTCAAGAGCTGCTGGGAGCCACACCCTGAAAACACAGCAGGAGGTCCCTGCTCACAGAGAGAGAGAGAGAGAGAGAGAGAGAGGGAGAGAGTGAGAGTGAGAGAGAGAGAGAGAGAGAGAGAGAGAGAGAGAGAGAGAGAGAGAGAGAGAGAGAGAGAGAGAGAGAGAGAGAGAGAGAGAGAAAGAGAGAGGGAGGTAGAGAGAGATGTTTGTCCTGACATCTAGAGGAAACACATCACAACAACCCAGGGCAGAGACAAACTAAAAACTACACCAAAGAAAAAAAAAGTGCAATGTGCATCCCAAAATACAAAAAAAAAAATTCCTGGAAAACAGAAAAAAAAAATACACTTCAATCTATATACGCAAAAATAATACAACACTTCTACATCAGTGTTTCTAGTGTTAAATTTAGCATTCTTCACATTAGCATTCCCTGCTATAAGTAATAATACTATTACTAACAATACTATTACTACTACTAATATTTAATAATTTTAATAATAATAATAATATTAATAATAATAATAATAATAATAAATAGTAAACAATAATAGTAATAATAATAATAATAGCAATAATAAACCACACCTTCCTGTCAATTTCCATTTTAAATACACATGAATTAATCAACAGAGGTCAGCAGTAGACAAAGGACATATGGGAGATGCAGCAGTAATGATTGCAGATTACCTTAGGCTGACTCTTCTTTTTAATTGCAATCGATCAAAAGACAAAACACAGCAATTGAACTCAAATCAATAAGCTAAGGTCTATGGAAAGATCCATGCATAGGCCTGCCTAATGAGGTCCAAGGTCTGAGCTCAGGATTAGCATTTAATTTGTTTACAAAGAAATAGAAGGTATGATCGTAATTATGAAATTTTAAAGCAATAGAAAATATATTGTTAGAATGACAAGTGAGTAAAGCTGAAGTGTTTTTTGAGCAGTGTTCTAATTGGTATAATTGTTTAAAACATGTTTGTGGCCATTCAATTGGTGGCAATATGTCTAAACTGATGTGATTGTGAATTATGAAAAGGCAAGTTTTAATCCATAATCGAGAGTTCGTAAATGAACCTGAATGGTAATACTTTTATTTTTACTTCATACTATCAGGGCTTTAAAAAAACAACAGCTGATGAAACACAGGCTGTCAGGAATGGCCTCCACAGAGTCCAGACCTGAAAATTCAGCCTGACCTAACATTCATTCATTCATTTTCTGCCGCTTTTCCGAGGCCGGGTCGCAGGGGCAGCAGTCTTAGAAGAGAACCCCAGACTTCCCTCTCCCCAGACACTTCCTCCAGCTCCTCCTGGGGGATCCCGAGGTGTTCCCAGGCCAGCCGAGAAACATAGTCCCTCCAGCGTGTCCTAGGTCTTCCCCGAGGCCTCCTACCGGTGGGACATGCCTGGAACACCTCCCTAGATAGGCGTCCAGGAGGCATCCGAAACAGATGCCCGAGCCACCTCAGCTGACTTCTCTCGATGTGGAGGAGCAGAGGCTCTACTCCGAGCTCCTTCCGAGTGTCAGAGCTCCTCACCCTATCCATAAGAGTGCGCCCTGCCAGCCTTCGAAGGAAACTCATTTTGGCCGCTTTTATCTGAGATCTTGTCCTTTTGGTCATGACCCAAAGCTCATGACCAAAGGTGAGAGTAGGAACGTAGATTGACCGGTCAATCGAAAGCTTTGCCTTTCAGCTCAGCTCCTTCTTTACCACAATGGACCGGTACATCAACCGCATTACTGCTGCCGCTGCACCAATCCGCCTGTCAATCTCACGTTCCATCCTTCCCTTACTCTTGAAGAAAACCCAGACATACTTGAACTCCTCCACCTGGGGTAAGGACTTTCCTCCAACCTGGAGATGGCAAACCACCTTTTTCAGGTGGAGCACCATGGTCTCGGATTTGGAGGTGCTGATTCTCATCCCAGCCGCGTCACACTCGGCAGCAAACCGCCCCAGTGCATGACCTAACAAGTAAACATAAGTTTTTCATGTAATGTTAGAAAAGTGACTAATTTGTCCAAATTTATATAATTTCATTCATATTTAGATAAATACTGGAAGAAAGAGAAATACTGGAAGAACTTTGTAGATGTTGTTTTATGCCATTCAGCCTTATAACGTTAAGCTGTGAGCAAGACTGTCTGTTTTGTCATTATTTAGACATTACAGTACTCTACGTTATGCAAAGGGATCATTCAAATAGTGATGCTTTTGAATTCATTTGATTTTGAATTCATTTCTGCTCTTTAGACAGTCAGCTGCAAATATGTCACCTTAGAATTATAAGGTTCTATCTGACATTTTTGTCAAAATTGAGTTATTGACATATTCTTATTAATTGACAACGTATTTACATTATGGGATGTTTTTTTTATAAGTTGTTTACATTTTAAGACTTTTTATATAAAAAACAAATGTTACACACAAACTGTTTGCTATGGAATGCAAAAACTTTGAAGCTCAACATCTCAAGATCATTCAGAACGCAGATAGAACCTTATAATTCCAAGGTGACGAAATGTAAATGCATGATGGCAGAAAAAAGTAGATCCTCACACAAAAGTATTTTTGAGACTCTCTGTGTTTGATTTTATGTTTTATATACACAATTATGCCATCAAAATATTCTATAAGTGAAGTTTCACAAACAAATATCGAGAGGAGCATGTGATATGATTGAGCACGTCTGGCCTCTTATCTGTAATCAGTAATAGTCCAATCAGAGTGATGCAAGCTTGCTATAAATGGATCATTTTCTCCCTACTGCTCTATCTTCGTTTTGGAAGAATCCCCCCTTCCACCCCATCTCCTCCTTTTCCTCCCTTTACTAGGGGGAGCTCTCGAGACCTACCTGATCTCGGATCCCCTGATATGCTTATTGACCGGGGCGGGAGCCTTGGGCTCAAGTATCTCCGAGCTCAGGGTTCTCTCCCGGGACAGCATGCCAAATCTGCACTTGTATCACTGGGATAATGCATTATATCAGCACTGCTGGATACTAACTACGCACGGATCCCAACAGTGCTGATATAATGCGATAGTAGTGCTTCTTAGGTGATATTGCTCATATATGAGTTTATAAACACACTAACACAGTCAACGTTTTAAGTAAATTATACTAAAACAGATATGGGTGTTGTTTAATATGTTTAGGACAATTTTGATGAAAGTTTTAGTTCACTTCAATGTATTGACTACAATATATGATCAGATAAAGTAAAACCAACATGCAGTTTTGAAATTATTTTTTTTCTTATTTATATTATTAAGGGAAAACAAAATTCAATACTGGCGAAGCAGTGGCGCAGTAGGTAGTGCTGTTGCCTCACAGCAAGAAGGTCACTGGTTTGAGCCTCGGCTGGGTCAGTTTGCATGTTCTCCCTGCGTTCGCGTGGGTTTCCTCCAGGTGCTCCGGTTTCCCCCACAGTCCAAAGACATGTGGTACAGGTTCGTAGTGTATGAGTGTGAATGAGTATGGATGTTTCCCAGAGATGGGTTGCGGCTGGAAAGGCATCCGCTGCGTAAAACATGTGCTGGATAAGTTGGCGGTTCATTCCGCTGTGGCGACCCTGGATTATTAAAGAGACTAAGCCGAAAAGAAAACGAATGAATTAATGAAAATTCAATACTACATAGCCCTGTGTAACTGGTTGTGCCAATATTAATCAAGCATTTTCGTTAACTTACAATGAGCCTGCTACAGCACTGTAAAGGACATTTGGCCCACTCAACTGCTGTAATTCAGCCACATTGGAAGGTTTTTGAGAATGAACCACCTTTTCAAGATCCTGTCACAGCATCTCAATTGGCTAGACCACTCCAAAGTCTTCATTTTGTTTTTCTTCAGACATTCAGAGGTGGACTTGCTGGTATGCTTTGGATCATTGTCCTGCTGCAGAATTCGAGTTCACTTCATCTTGAATTCATGGTTCCATTTATCACAGCAAGTCTTCCAAGTCCTGAAGCAGCAAAACAGCTCCACACCATCACACTACCACCACCACCACCACATTTTATTGTTGGTATGATATTCTTTTTCTGAAATGCGGTGTTACTTCTACACCATACATAATAAGACAATCACATTCCAAAAAGTTCAACGTTCATCTTTGTGCTCTTTTTGCTCAGCAGTGGTTTTTGTCTTGGAACTCTGCTGGAAAACCATTTTTTTTTGCCCTGCCGAGTCTCAAACACTCACCTTAACTAAGGGAAGTGAAGCATGCAGTTCTGTGGATGTTTTTCTGGGGTCTTTTGTGATCTCTTGCATGAGTTGTCACTGAGCTCTTGGTGTAAGTTTGGTCCGCTGGCCACTGCTGGAAAGGTTCACCACTGTTCCTGTTTTTTGCCATTTGTAGATAATGGCTCTCACTGTGGTTTGTTGAAGTTCCAAAGTTTTAGAAATAGCTGTTTACCCCTTTCCATACTGGAAGATAAAATCTCTACAATTTCTTTTGATCTCGGCATGATTTGAGGATCTTTTGGTTTACTTCATTTTGTCAGCAAGGGCCTTAACTGCTTTCTTGATTGCGAACAGGTGTGGCAGTAATCAGGCCTGGTGTGCCTAGACATTTAAATCTCAGTTAAGTTATGTTTTCCTGTATTTTCATTTGGTATCATAATAATAAAAAAGAAACACAGGACTGTACTTTTGAACAGTATATTTGATTTGTAATTTATTATACTATCAGAGTATTTAATATTAATAACTTTAGTAATCTGGTTGTTTACTGTGACATTCCACCATTGAGAAACACACTGACTGTGCATGGTAAAATATGCATGACCACACCCTGATGCGAGACTGCAATGTTTGCGTGCTGTTTCTCCCTCACACTGAACACTGCAGTTATTATGTAACACACTGTCAGTGAATGACTTTAACACACATCTCACATGTGACTCTCTCCACATTCAACTCCTACACCCTTCGCTGTTCACAGCCAACTGCCACTATCCCATCAAACTAACCCATCAGTCTTCCACAGCTCTCAGCCTTATTTCAAGTACTTCAACTGACCCTATAAACAACGCTGTTGAAAAAATTTAACATCTGTGAAAAAAAGTGAAAGACAATTTTCAAAAGTGAATAATTAAATGAATTTGACTTGATTTTTTTAATCTATTTTACTAATTTAACATTTGAATAATAACTACTTACAATATTGTCATTATTATTATTATTATTATTATTATTATTAGTAGTAGTAGTAGTAGTAGTAGTAGTAGTATTAGAATTAGTGTTATTATTATCATTATACACATATTACATTTCTGTTTTGATAATAATATTATTTTGTTTTTACACATTTATGTTTAAATGTTTCTTGAATTTGTTTTAAATTAGTTTTTTTCTTTGTTTCCTGATCGTTCAACTGCAATATATGAACAACTGTGCCATCTGCTGGACAGATGAAAACATCCAATCAGATGACGTCAGGGAACAAGTAGTACCGTAAAATCAAATAAAATAAAATAAAGACCTAATAGACTGGAAAAAAAAACTGCCTATTACCTCATAAGTACTGCATTCCCAATAAAACAAAAGAGGTTCATTTAAAAATAAAATTCTTCATAAAATATATCCAGTGAATAGCACTTTTCATGTTCATTTTGTAAAACTGAAGATGAAACCCTGATTCACATTTTTTTTTTTTTTGTTTCAGGATGAAAACACAAAAAGCTTTTGGAATAGCTTATATCTTCATATAGGTAATTACATTGCTTCTTTCAGACCCTTTCAACTACAACATATTATTTGTTACTATAAAGGTAAAACTGATATATCAGAGAACTACATTATTAACTTTTTTATTTTGTATGGAAAATATTTTACAAACAAAAATTCTCCAATTCGCAGCCTTCTTTTTCACATTTTTTTATTGAAATTGATGTTTTTATTAAATCTCGTAGACTGGGTAAAAACATAAAGTGATAGATTGTTGGATTATTAAGATAATTATTTTGGAAGTATCACGGATACATAAGTCCTTCTTTTCTCTTCTTTTCTTCTTTTCTCTTGACACATACTATTGCAAACATACTTCTGTTCCAGTTAGCTCAAGCTGCTGAAAACGCTGTTTGAAAAAGATTGTTTTCATCATGGTATCTATAACTGCATGTCTATGTGTGACCAAGGAACTTCCAGATAACGAATAAAATGTAATATTGGGGCACAAATGATTGAAACTTGACTGAGACTATGTTAAGAAGAAAAATCGTCACCTTGGAATTATAAGGTTCTATCTGCGTTCTGAATGATTTTGAGATATTGAGCGTCAAAGTTTTTGAAATCCATAGCAAACAGTATGTGTGTAACAGTTGCTTTTTAAATAAAAAAATCTTGAAATGTAAACAACTTATAAAAAAACATCCCATAATGTAAATAAGCTGTCATTTAATAAGAATATGTCAATAACTCAATATTGACAAAAATGTCAGATAGAACCTTATAATTCTAAGGTGACGAAATGACAACTTCTGTTTAGCACAAATTTATTTTCTGCTTATATATTTTTCACCAATTTAGGATTCTAATGAGGGATTATTATTATTATTCATTCATTCATTCGTTTTCCTTCGACTTAGTCCCTTATATTAGAGGTCACCACAGCAGAATGAACCGCCAACTATTCTGGCATATTCTTTACGCAGCGGATGCCCTTCCAGCCACAACCCAGTACTGGGAAATTATTATTAATTATTATTATAGTAGTATTAATGACAACAACCAAACAAATGTTTACTGTAACATATCTACTTTCTATTGCATGATGTTATCCTATGGCTACAAACCACTTTTTTGGCCCCCTAAACTCCTTTTTAAAATTTAAAAGCAAAGCATCACAATACACGTCTAATAATTTTGTTGACCTATGAAATTTGAGGTAGGTGTGGGTTTGACCTTTTTTCTGGTGGCAAAAGAGCCATTTTTAGGACCATAGCCTGCTTGAGCAAACTTTTGCAGCATGTAAGATTCATTTAACTTTTTAGCATGTTTAAATTTAAATATTTTATATTAAAAATGTATGTGATTTGCATTGATATGTGAAAAGCATATTTGATTGAGTAAAGACACTTTTTTTTATCTATGTCAGGGGTGCCCAAACTTGTTCGCATGAAAGGCCATTTCATTTATTTCATATTTCAAAATAAATAGAAAACATTAATTTAAATAGCATTAACTAATGCAGTATAACTTTTTAAATGATAACTTACTGTAATAAAAACAAACCCATCCCATTTATGAGATAGTGGAGCTCAATGCTAAATACACTATATACAGTATGTACATTTGAACAAAATTTGATTAATTAACACCATTTAATTGAAACAGTTAATTTCAGTTAGCTTTTTAACAATAAAAATAAAATAAAAAAAATAAAGAACTTTAAATTTGAATTGACAATCTCAAAACCATGTCTATCATTCTCCCTCTCTTCTCAAATGGGATGGTGGGCCAAATCAAAGGTTACCATGGGCCAACTTTGGCCCACGGGCCCTAGTTTGGGCATCTCTGATCTCTGAACTAATATGGTAGTTTTTCATTTGCTGCCTCTGACACTGAGCTTGAAGAGAGTCACATTATGTTTCCATTCAAAGAAGTGAGTTAAACATGCAAAACTGGAATATCACATAAAACATTTGTGAAATAAGGCACCATCTCCATACAATGAGTCAAAGCAAACAAATCATCACTTTCGAAGCCACTGTGGGCCTTTTTCACATACTAAATTACACACAAATATTCATTCATTCATTTTCTTTTCAGCTTGGTCCCTTTGTTAATTTGGGGTCACCACAGCGGAATGAACCGCCAACTATATCAGCATATGTTTTACGCAGCGGATGCCCTTCCAGCTGCAACCCATCACTGGGAAACATCCATACACACTCACTATGCACAATTTAGCTTACCTAATTCACCTATACCACATGTCTTTAGACTTGTGGGGGAAACCGAAGCACCCGGAGGAAACCCACACGAACACGGGGAGAATATACAAACTCCAAACAGAAATGTCAACAGACCCAGCGACCTTCTTGCTGTTAAGTGATTGTGCTACCCACTGCGCCACTGTGACGCCAACATATAAATATATAGTTGTATAAATAAGTGCTTTTGGAGTTGTAAAACACTCTTTGGGAGAGATTGTTCCACACTCTTCCACATAGCTATGTTTCCATCCACCTGTTTTTTATGTGCATTTTTAAAATTTATGCACATCTTTCAAAATGCACATAAAACAGGTTGATGGAAACATAGCCAGTGAAGCCCAGTTCTGTTCTGCACAGTTTATCTTTAACCCTGATTAAACAGACCTGAAACTAATTGAGTTCCACCTTGTTTGAAACCTACATATAAGTGTTTTGAAGCAGGTTTGAACTAAATTCTGCAAGGCTGCAGTTCTCCTGAGTTTGACACCTGTGCACTACATGGTACCTGATGCACATCTGGATACAGGCCACTTGATGTTCATGGATAGACAGGAAGGGAAATACAGAGTAACAGAATGAAAAGGTTCATCTAAAGCAGGGGTTCCCAAACTTTTCAGCCAGCAACGCCTAAAATACCAATGCAAGTGACTCGCAACACCCCAATATTCTCTGAGGTGGTTATACTGTAAATATACAAACCTTGCACGGAGCGGTGTATACACCAATAGGCCCAAGTTTATTCTTTGTTTAATTTTGGAAAACAGCACTCAGAGATCATCCTCCATGTTCAGTTTTGGCCTGTATTTATTTTTAATCTACGAGAGTGCTGTTAAAAGTGTCAAAGTTTAACCTTGTGCCATGAAATCAATTTGCTGCATCTGACCCTAATGCTGTGTCTTTAATCTAACGTAATGTCCCCAAGGGTCGCAATCCATTAAAAAAATTAGCATGTTGTTTTTTTTAATGTAACTATTAACTGGTTTTTTTATCTTATGTAGGTAAATTATGGTAAATCTAGTCAATTTAATCAAATTAATTTGATTTTAGGAAATCACCAAGTGACCCCACCCCCTTTGTTATCTCGTGATCCCCACTTTGGGAACCACTGATCTAAAGGGGGGTGCCCAAACTAGGTCCCAGAGGGCCGGTGTCCTGCAGAGTTTAGTTCCAGAGTTTAATTGCCAACCTGCCAATAATTTTCTGGTATGATAGCTTGAGCTTGAGTAGCTGGTTCAGGTGTGTCTAACTGAGGTTGGAGTTATACTCTACAGGACACCGGCCCATACTCCTGACATACATAAAGCCAAGTGACAAAAATGTGGCACCCACCTCTGCTTTACATCCACCAACAACTGCTTTCTGAGGTTCCACAGTGAATGATAAAGATTTAGTCAATACCTTATGGGAACACACAAAACATGGCTTTTGTTTGATGTATTATTACTTGCTGATATTCATTCATTCATTAATTTTCTTTTCTGCTTGGTCCCTTTATTAATCTGGGGTCGCCACAGCGAAATAAACCACCAACTTATCCAGCATATGTTTGTGCAGCGGATACCCTTTCAGCTGCAACCCATCTCTGGGAAACATCCATACACACTTATTCACACACATACACAACACACAATTTTAGCCTACCCAATTCACCTGTACCACATGTCTTTGGACTGTGGGGGAAACCGGAGCACTCGGAGGAAACCCACACGAACGCGGGGAGAACATGCAAACTCCACACAGAAACGCCAACTGACCCAGCCGAGGCTCAAACGAGCGACCTTCTTGCTGTGAGGCGACAGCACTACCTACTGCGCCACCGCGTCGCCTGATATTGTTTATGTTAAATTAAAACTTTATTTAATGTACAGTTGAAGTCAGAATTATTAGCCCCCCTGAATTATATGCCCCCCTGTTTATTTTTTTCCCCGATTTCTGTTCAATGGAGAGAAGATTTTTTCAACACATTTCTAAACATAATAGTTTTAATAACTCATTTCTAATAACTGATTTATTTTATCTTTGCCTTGATAACAGTAAATAATATTTGACTAGATATTTTTCAAAACACTTCTATACAGCTTAAAGTGACATTTAAAGGCTTAACTCGGTTAATTAGGTTAACTAGGCCGGTTAGGGTAATTAGGCAAGTTATTGTATAATGATGGTTTGTTCTATATACTATTGAAAAAATATATAGGTTAAGGGGCTAATAATTTTGACCTTAAAATGGCTTTTAAAAATTTAAAAACTGCTTTTATTCTAGCCAAAATAAAACAAATAAGACTTTCTCCAGAAGGAAAAATATTATCAGACATACTGTGAAAATTTCCTTGCTTTGTTAAACATGAGTTGGGAAATATTTAAAAATCAAAAAAAAAATCAAAGGGGGGCTAATAATTCTGACTTCAACTGTATACGTATATCGCTTGTATGTTCCTTATTTAACCTATATTATATAAAGAAAACCATAGCATTTTAGTGCTTTAATAGCATGTTGTTGCCCTGAGGCAGTAAACCAAAATCTGGTGGGGGGCTAGGGGGAAGCACATGATTGATTTATTATCAGGGACAGGGTGAAATGTTTTTTTTTCTCCTGAAACAAAAATTCATCCCATACATGTTTACTTTTTGTAAATAATACCATACTTCTTCGGATCTCTGACATCACCGTTGTCAATCTAGAATGGATTTAATGAACAAGCAAATCACTCTTACAATTGCATTATTGTGCTCATCTCCTTTCTCTTCAACACTAGCATATTGAAAAATCTAATTGTTTTACTTCATTTTATTCAATGACCGGATGATTGTGTTACACATAACTAGATAATATTTAGCATATGTGCATCGACAGAGTAAAACAGCTCCTCCAGCTGAATCTGGTTCCTTTTAAAGGGGTTTTCTTTCCACTACCTAAACAACTTGTGGAGTTTGTCTTTCCATGCCAACAGCTGCCTTTGGTTTTGCACCTTAATGTGTGAATGTCTGTAATGAACAAATAAAAATGTATATAATAATTATCATCAGCTTTGCATGAATTGGACAAGCTTTGCATGCAGACACTACAGTACACTGTTGGAATCTTGAAAAAAAATCTGAGCAGTCCTGCAGAGTTTAGCTTCTGTCCTAATTAAACACACCTGAACCAGCTAATTAGGCTTGTCAGACTCTCTAGACAACTTGTAGATAATGCAGTAGATTTGCTGGACCTGGGGTCTATTCCAGAAATCACAGTTGTTAAAGTTCATCCAAAAATTCAAGTCATGTTATTAATTACTCGATCTCATGTCATTCCAAACCAACCTTTGTTCATCTTCAGAACACAAATTAAGATATTTAGGTTTTTTGGTTAACATGAGTTAATGATGGATGGAACGGTTTTGGAACTGACATTCCTGGAGTGTCCAAAGATGTGGTATATTTGAATTGGGTTAACTAAATTGGCCATAGTGTGTGTGTGCGTGTGTGTGCAGGTGTGTGTGTGTGTGTGTGTGAATGTGAGAGTGTAAGGGTGTTTCCCAGGACTGGGTTGCAGAAGGAAGTGCTCTGCTGCGTAAAACAATCCAAAATATTTGGCGGTTCATTCTGCTGTGGCAACCTTGTATAAATAAGGGACTAAGCTGAAGGAAAATGAATGAATTAATTTTATTATAAAGTGAAATAATAAGATTTCTACAATTTCTATCATTTTATTTCTATAATAAAATTCTATAAGCAATACATTTTATTGAAAGTGTACTGTAACAAATAAAATAATAAAATAAAACTGAATGCAGATCCAATATGCGAGATTATTAAATTAAATTATTAACAGGACGATGGTGCAGTAAGTAGAACTGTCGCCTCAAAGCAAGAAGATCACTGTACCTGTGTTTGCGTGGGTTTCCTCCTGGTGCTCTGGTTTCCCCCACAGTTCAAAGACAAGCGCTATAGGTGAATTGGGTAAGCTAAATTGGCCGTAGTGTATGTGTGTGAATGAGAGTGTATGGGTGTTTCCCAGTGATGGGTTGCAGCTGGAAGGGCATCCATTGCGTAAAAAACGTAAAAACATACGCTGGATAAGTTGGCAGTTCATTCTGCTGCGACCTCTGATTATAATATATGGACTAAGTCGAATAGAAAATGAATGAATGAATGAAAATGAATGCAGGTCCACTATGTGAGATAAATTAAATGAACAGGACAGTAGCACAATCGCCTCACAGCAAGAAGGTCGCTGGTTCGAGCCCCAGCTGGGTCAGTTGAAATTTCTGTGTGCATGTTCTCCCCGTGTTCGTGTGGGTTTCCTCCGGGTGCTTCTGTTTCCCCTACAGACCAAAGACATGTGCTATAGGTGAATTGAATAAGCTAAATTTGCCATAGTGTATGATTGTGTGTGTGAGAGAAAGAGTGTATGGGTGTTTCCCAATGATGGGTTACAGCTGGAAGGGCATCCGCTGCGTAAAACATATGCTGATAAGTTGGTGGTTCATTCCGCTGTGTCGACCTCTGAATAATAAAGGGACTAAGCTGAAAAGAAAATGAATGAATGAATAACAGGACAAATAAACATTATTTTATATTAGGGTTTTTTAGAGAACTTATACAAAATATGTTAAGAAATAATATAAGAAACACAAACTCATAGTATAGCTCAGAAGTTAACTAACTAACCCTGAAACATAACCTGCTCCAGAGTAGCTATTGAGAACTTACAAACTGTAGGTCTGATCACATCTGGTCATGAGTCAACAACCCACAAATTAAAATGATTCACAAATCACACTGAACAATTTATTTGTGAACCGGACAGATCTCATTGCATCTGTTCATCAGAAAATGTTAAATGTGTATTCGCAGTGTTACATGTGAACATGTCCATGTTTTTAAAACCAAATGAACAGTACAAGTTTGATTTAATAACTGAATATTTAACTGAACAATCTTTAAACGACAAGTTAATGTCGATCCATCTTCCTCACTGCTGTAGTACATATTACATATAAAACATGTATGATTATAACATGGTACTATATATATTTTTATATTGTCAGTATATTGTTAATTTTTTCAGCAGAAATTAATACACATTTTATGTTTTAAATGAATTTAAAGTTTCATATACACAATAATATTAACCTTGAGAAAAACTGTTAAGCATAGCATAACAAATATGCTTTTTTCTATTCTATTTTGTCCAACATTCATTCATTTATTGATTCATTTTCTTTTTGGCTTAGTCCCTTTATTAATTTGGGGTCGCCACAGCAGAATGAACCACCAACTTATCCAGCATATGTTTTACGCAGCGGATGTCATTCCAGCTGCAACCCATCACTGGGAAACACCCATACACTCTCATTCACACACATACACTATGGACAATTTTAGCTTACCCAATTCACCTGTACCGCATGTCTTTGGACTGTGGGGGAAATCGGAGCAGCCGTAGGAAACGCACATGACCACGAGAAGAACATGCAAACTCCACACAGAAATGGCAATTGATCCAGCCGAGGCTCGAACCAGCGACCTTCTTGCTGTGAGCCGACAGCACTACCTACTGCGCCACCGCGTCGCCCTTTGTCCAACAACACATATATAGTTTGACACAGACATGCACACGATTTGTAATGTCCCACTGTAAATGTAATAAAGTTTTTTCAGTGTAGTACATTGGTTAAGAAGTATGTAATCACTAATTTCCAAATGTTTCAATCTCTTGTGCAACACAGTAACAGTATGAAGTCGGTGTCTTTAAATTTGCAATATAAACCCAGATTTCTATCATTTGAAGCTGTATGTTTATAAAGAAAAATGAGCTGTTGTTTCACATATTCAAAATGGAGATCTTCCAGTTTTTTTTAAACGCGTTTATGCGTTCTTTCATTCTAAATGAAATCCAGACTTCTTTGTGCCAATGATCTACAGTACAGACATGACTTGAATAAAGAAAGCCTTATACATTACAGTTAATATGGCATCCATTAGTGACTGTTGGGGTTTTCTCTGACAACAGTAAGTGGTTCTCAAGGTTACGAAAGCCCTTCTGTAATAGCATTAATGCCCACCAGATGTCAGCAGAGTTCTTAGAAAGACAACCACCGGCATCCTCCGTCAGACCTAATAACCCATTCTGAGCTGACAGACCTCAAAATTGAACACAAATGAGTTTCCTTGTGCCACTGCCAAGATTTCATTTATACTTGATCAGAATAAAAAAAAATAAACCAAAGTATCTATGATAAAATTTCTCCCTGCCTCCCTAAATCTATTCCTACTCTGGATTTATCATAGGTTTTTTTTTTCACTTGTTTTTCTCCCTGCCCAATGCTGACTAGTTTCATCATACTTAACAGTTCATGAACTGTATATTCATATACATGAAAACACTGTTAATTCAAATGAACTCTGGACAATCAGTGTTTGTTAATATCACACAGATTGTTTCCCTTTGGTAAATGTGACTCATTAGTAGTCTGACCATCCACATGTGTTCATTTATTTTCCCAAAATAACACAGTTAAATGTATTTAGGCGTATTAGCAGGTTGTTTCCTAATGCTAAAAGAGGGAAATGACAGAATCAACCTACCTCATTCTCCCCTACTAAGCCCAAATAAACGAGGATCTCCCTGAACTGCATATTTACAAGCTGGGCTCCCCAACAGCCAAGGCATTTCCCTGGAAGCAGAAAAGAAGTATGGGAAATACCATTCAGTGAGGCTTTGGGGGGAATAAGGACCCCACACCAACATTGTTTTAAACACACTAACCACCAATGCTGCACACTACAAGTACACACACACACACACACACACACACACACTTACATGCTGACAACTCACATCTGTAAGGAAACCACAAACACGTCACAGACTACTATTTTTATGTGTGAGTAATGTGGACTTGATGCATAAAGACATTTTTTAGGAGAAGTGAGTGACACCTCACCTCCTAAAATGTTATAATGTGTGGTTTGACCACCATGATCACCAACATGGCCAAATAAATTATTTCTTCCACTGAGAGAATATGGGCATACAAATGTGTGTCATGGGCTGTATTCCAAATAGGGATAATTTCTTACGATATAGTGGGCAAATTAATAATTAAGTACTGTATGTGGAAAACAATAATTTAAAGTAAGAAAAAGTAATAGTATAACCTATCTTTTCTGTCAAGATCCTGAAATGTGCATCCAACTCGGCCATTTTACAAGTCATCTCAATAGCAACATTTTTCCAGTGTACAGGAATGTTCTCTTCATATTCAAATCCCACAACAACCAGAGAGTAGTAATGCCCATAATGTTCCTTTAACAGAAGAAAAAAACAATATTAAAAAAAACAATTGCATGAGCCAATTCAGTAAAACACTGTGGAATGTGATATACAGTAAGAGGGCATTCACACAACACCATTTTCAACTCAATTTGCTTTTTTTTTTTTTTGCAAAAAGCTTAAATGTACATGTATATTGACATGATAATAGCATTTTGTGAACCTGAAAATAATTCTAAAACATTTTAAGTCTACTTTTTTTTCCATATAAACTACTAAACATGATTTTGTGAAATGTCATGCACATGCAAATTACTTTTACAATCTAAACTACTTTGGAGGTAGTGTTGCCAGATTGGAAATGTTAAAGTATCATACCAGAACCTCAAAATGATCGTATTTGGAGGAAAATTATTGCACACGAGTCAAAAGGAAAGTATAACAATAATATCTAGACAAATAGCGTTTTGACACAACGTGCAAATTAACACAACACGTAAAAAAAACAAAAAAAAACAAGGCATACCTTAGTGGACAGGTTCAAACTCCACCTCCGAGTCGCTGTCATTGGATACCTGCGTTCAGCCAGATGTTGAGGGATTCATTTTGCTGTACAAATCGAATGCCATCATGGACTGCAACATAGTGCTGGTTGGCTTGAAAGCAGTGCACCCTCCTGAATTTTTAACACACCGATGTATGTAATGAACTGATTTTGTGGCTTTGTTTTGATGAGAGTAACTTGGGAAAAACACGTTCACATGACGCATTTAAATAGGGAAAACGAGAACATCAAGGCCAAACTCCCCTGTCCTTTTCACCTTTCTTTTCAGCACTAATTTTTTTTTTCACTTTGTTGCGTAACGATCTACCTCAACCTGAAAACTACTGTCCTAAGCATGGTCGTGCGCAGAGAGCCATTCTCCACATTGATTGGCTGAGAAGATGTAACAGATAGAAAATGTGCATAACTCCACGTTTCCCTCACAGACAGTAGACAAAAGATGGAGCTAGATCAATAAGTATAGAAGCCCTAAGATTTCAATGAAATTCATTTTTAAATGCCATACAATTCTGAAATTATCATACATTGTAGGATTTGTTTCATTATTTAACGTACATCGTACAGAGGTCGAAATAGTCGTACAAATATGATAACTATCGTACATCTGGCAAGGCTGATTGGAGGACTTAAGGACTATTTTGTGTTTAGGAAGACATTGCCATCTA
>LR812519.1:40631690-40671690 GCA_903798195.1 Danio kyathit
GAGAGGGGGGAAAGCCATTTTAGCAATTATCCCCCTTCCTCTAGTATCAAATGGAGACCGGGGTCATGGGTTAATTTGAAAGGGCCGAGCTGAATGTCAAGTTATGCTGTGGCGAGGCATAACATGGTGCTATCACTGATGATTAATGATTATGGGAAATTAGAGAGCATTTGATGTGGTTCAGAGACTGTCTGATCTGTCAGCGCAGTGCAGATTGTTACGTGGAAATACACAAATCTTTCAGCTGTCTCAATATCCTGTTTGACTGGCATTGTTTGGTCTGTCGATCGTCAGTCTTCGCTAATACCAAAGGCATTTTCATGGTAAACAATAGTTTGGAGACTATTTAATAGTATTTTAGCATTTAAATAAAATCATTTTATTCAATTTACATAAAAAATTGTGTGAAGCTGTATTATTTTTAACAAGGTGTTTATTAGCTTGCTTATTGGCTCTTTATTTGTACCTTTAAAACAAAATTTCAACTATTGTACCTTGTCACCACTCCTCAAAAAAAAAAAAGAAGAAAAAAAAGAAAGAAAGAAATTATATGAAGTATGACTTGAATACATTTTTTTGAGAATAAGCATGTGTTTAATGATACTATATTTTATATTTTATTGATACTATAATTATATTTTCATGTAATTGTTAGGGCTGGGCTATTAATCGAAAATCAACATTCAAACCTACAATCAATCTAATTTTTTTACGACGATGATTAGAAGGTGTGCCTTGAGAGGCCATATTTTCTATTACAATAAAATTATTATTTACATTAAAATATGTGTTTACAGAATATTCAAGAAATGCACTGTTTAACATATTATTTACAGGATGTACAAGAGTTATTTTATTTTGAAGAGATACTGCTTATTTTCTATTTTTAATATGAAAAACCTAATATAAAAATTATTTATTTTGTTTTCAAAAGTGCAAGTTATTTATTTATTAAAAGTCACTGTTCGTTTAGGGCAATATGTGTTTTAATTTCAGTTGTTTAACTTTGATGTTCAATAAAAAATCATAGATAATAAATATTGCAAATCATAGATAGTCGAGCATGTTTACTGTCAGTGAACTATGAAGGCAAAAAATAAAATAAATAAATAAATAAACTAATCGTTCATTAATCATATGTGTTCATTCATTCATTCATTCCTTCATTTTCTTTTCGGCTTAGTCCCTTTATTAATCTGGGGTCGCCACAGCAGAATGAACCGCCAACTTATCCAGCACATGTTTTACCCAGCGGATGCCCTTTCAGCTGCAACCCATCTCTGGGAAACACCCATACACACTCATTCACACTCATACACTACGGACAATTTAGCCTACCAAATTTACCTATACCGCATGTCTTTGGACTGTGGGGGAAACCGGAGCACCCGGAGGAAACCCACGCAAACGCAGGGAGAACATGTTTACTAGCAAACATTGCTAGATACTCAGTTCAGGTTAATAAATGTTTGTTTTGGTAATCTTTAATAAAAGTCTGATATTTTGCTTCCACGTTTTCTTTTTTTGTTGTTATCTGTTTGACGAATTCAGCAACAATATTCTTAACCACGTCCATCTTACCGTTAGTTTGCTATGAGTAAATGTGCACAAAAATAAAGCCCCATCCTCTACTTTATATTTAATTTCATACTAAAAAAACAGACTTCCACTTCCAAATTCCACGAATTCCAAACATTCAAAGTCATATGGAGCCAACTTAAATAAAATTAAAAAAAAAAAATTATTATTGTGTACACTCTTATATTGGTCTAATAATTGTTAAAATATGCCCTATATAATTAATGAGAATGTGTGTGTTTAGTTCAGATGTGAGCACATGTCGTATGTGCATGTGAACTAGCCGTGCTTATGCTGCCGGCTTGATCCATTGATCCTACCACAGGCCAAAATGGATTTTTTTTTGTTGCTCGATTCCCCATAGTGGCATAGTCACAAAATCTGGCAGGGATAATATTGTGGTTACTTCAGAGTCCCCACCATGTGCACTAAAATACACAGTGCATCATAAAGGTTTTATCCTTTTTTGTTATTGTGCTATTCAGCACCGATTATTCTGAAGCTGACAAGACTGGCCAGGGGCGTAATCCTGTGGTCTGCCAATCAAACATGCTGCATTTAAGCTTAAAACAACCAGCGTTATTCAGATAAGCTAAACCTTTTGACAACTCCTGACACGCTAGGGAACATTCCGAGATCTGCTATGCAAACAAGTGCTGTGATTCCAGGTGCTGATGAGTGATTTCTGATGTTTCTGTGCTCAGGTGCTCTGGCTGGTCTTCTTAATAAGGGAGGGGGTGTGGACCGACTGTTTTGGCTTATGAGCAATTTTACTTTGCTGTAGTCAGGGCGGTGTTTTTAAATAAGAGTAATGCGTTCATAATAGGAAATTTCCTTTCTAAAGCCTCTCCGCTCAGCAGGGGCACATTAAAATAGCAGGATTCAAATGAGCCTGTCTGATGTGACTGGTGATTACAGCATTCTGACACGCAATTCCATCTGTCTCTTCTGTCCACAGAGTAATGGATCCCTTGGATGGTGTCAGAGCCATAAACAGTGTGCAAAGGTAATTTCTGTCAAAATTACACAGCATTTCACAGCAGCTTGACATAAAAGCCAACACAGATCTGTCACTGTAAAACATTGGTATGCCTGTGCACCTCCCGTAATGACATCATACATCATTTTAAAAGCTACTGTATTTGTCAGCCATCGCCTTGGACTATTATATCCGTGCTAGCTGGTTGTCATACAGAAATGAGATTATGATTCACTAGCAAAGCTAGAGGTCACATCTGTAATGAGACTGATACAAATGGAGTTGAAAGGCTATGTGTTTTGATTATATTATACAGCTGGTGTACTTTTTTCTTCTTCTTCTTTTCCTCATTTCACTTGAAGGCAGAATGCTAATTTCAGTAAAGAACTCAACCCACTTTTCCTAATGAGGACATTAACATGCTCTAGCAGCCTAGTCATTAAATAACAATAATATGCCAGTAGCACAGGGGGAATAGAGCTGACATGTTGCCAATGCAGATTTTCCACACATTTCACTGTGGTATTATGTAAAGCTCCCTTTGATGTATTGTTCAAGATGAGGGCTGCTTTCCTTTCAATGCTCTGCGCATGCATTCCTTTACATATCAACCAGCTCTTGCAGTCCGCACAATGGCGCGCAGAACGCGTTATTGAATGTACATCTGGACGTTTTGAAATATTTCAAAACAGTTCATGATTGTGCATGTCACGGTTAAGCGCATAAGCAGACTTTTCATGGCTTGAGGAGAGGCTTTAAGGATTTGAGATCTTTAATGCATTGATGTATGTGTGCATATGGTTGGAAAGAGTGCAGCACGTGTTTTCATATCACCCTCGGGGTAAGTTCACTGGAACAGCCAGGGTTTTGACCTCTCTTCTGCGATCCATGAAAACATTTGGCCAACTGGTTCATGGATTTTTACTGCATCCTCCAGAGAGTTTCCTCCTTTGGCTTCAAACGAGGACAATCCCCTTTAAACTGTTTTTGCCCATTGTGCAGGCTCAGTTAGAGAGGTTCAGGACAATGTGCTTTTAAAAACCCGCCTTTCAGTGATAATACATTTAGTTTAATGAACATACTGTAGAAATGAAATTACATCTTCTCAGAAAAATAAAATCAAAGTCAAAATATAATGAAATGTCATTCAGACATTTATGTTATTCTCACATTAAAGAGCTTCTATTATGCGTTTTTGAAAATGACCTCCCATGCAGTGTGTAACACTGCTCTAAGTGAAGTGAAATATCCAGCTAAGGCTTAAATCTGAAAGTGTGCCATGTTTAAAACTATGGATTCGTCTATAAAAGAGTCGACTCGGGAAAATTGAAACCCCTGGCCCCGCCCACAAACACTGTAGAAAGAAAAAGAGGATGACGAGCACTGTAGCAGATCCCGGTTGAATCAAGTCGTATAGACGCTGTGCTCTTAAGTGTGAGGGAAAGTTAGTGTTATTTTCCCTACCCAAACATGAGGTTGTGAAGAGTCAGTGGTTGAAGTTTATTTTTGCAAAAATACTTCAGTATTATAGCTCCAGCCTTGTGCTGTGTTCCCGTCATTTTTCTGACGAGTGCTTCAGCAATCTACACACTTACAATGGGGGTCGCTTCCTTTGTTAACGGAAGGATCAGAAAAGACTAATGATGTATAGGACTGTCAGAGCTTGACAGGAACTTTACAGTACACAGTTCATGGATCAGTTCCTTCCTCCATTTCACAAGTGTAAGTAACTTAAGTGCGATCAAAATGGTTGCAAGCTTGCAAATTATGTATTTAATTGTGTTTTGTTACTTGTAGCCGCTTGTACTGTATCTGGTTAACTCTTTATATTCTCATATCGCGTCTAAAACCACATTAATAAAACGCGAAGCGTGCCGCTTTGTTTACAGATTTCAATACATTTGTGACCTCGCGAATCGCGATCCACTACCATTTGTCGTTACTATGGCCACCGTCAGCTGTTTGTACACATGTGCGGCAGTCAGGTTTCAAAATTGTTCAGCTTTTGCCGTTGTGTCGATTAATACTGAACTACTTAAAAATTGTTGATAAGCCGTGGTGGGCATTTCTCTCTCACACTAAATGCAGTTGACCAATCACAATAGACTGGGTCATCGGACCAATCAGCGCAGATTAGCATCGCGCTAAGGAGGGGTTTGGGAACAAATGAACCAATGAATGAATCATATGGAAGTTGTTGGGATAATTGGGTAAAAATAAATGCATATTATAAGACATTGAAAGTGTTTTTTGATCTTGCATGCATGTCAGCCTGTTGTTGGAGACCCCAAAACCAAAATATGACATTTTTAATGCATAATAGGGGCTCTTTAACCGTTTAAAATAAACTGTTAAATATATTTAAAAAACTGTTAAATATAAAAAAGAATAATTTTTAGATGTCATTATTTTTTTACAACTTGTTTTAAATATGTTTTTGGTAATAATTTATTGTCTCACTGAATGCCTTTGTGGTTGTGGGTGAGTGTCTTCTGGTAAAAGTATATAACAGTGAGTACTGTTTGCTGGCTTTGAAAAAAGGAAATGAAAAAAATAAATAAATATTTTTATAGCTGTATTACACTTTGCATTTAAGCAGGAACTAATTTTTAAGTCATACCCATGAGTATTGCAATTGTAAATGTTAAATAATGCACAAATATTATGCAAAAAAAACACAGTCAAGTCAGTTATTACCCTACATAATCGTTCTAATGCTGACCATTGACCATCATTGTAAACACATAAGTCTATCAGTTCCTCAATTAAGAAATCAAAAGCATTTTGTCTCTGATTAGAAATCCCTTGCTCTTATTGCTAATATTTGGCAGCAAACTCCCATTATAATATGGCCCATTGGATTTATGGCTTTGATCAACCTAAAGTTGTTTATGAGTCTCTGACCTGGATATATGAGGATATGACTCAGTTCTTTGCATAACATTGGTGGTTTGCGCTACAATTACAGACCCCATTAACTTCTACTGGCTTGTGTTGTGAACAGTCCTCTAAACATTACTAATTCTGCTTTGTCCAAACCTCACAAAACATACATATCAGATTAAAAGCTGACAAAGCAGACTGCAGCTGTTTTCTTGATTTTTTTTTTCTCTTGAACTAGCATTAGCATTCAGCGTATGTAACAAACAATTATTGATACTTCCTTAGACGTTCCTTTGTTCCAAATTGTGTAGCTAACTTGATGCTTTTTGTTTAGACTGCTGGCTTCAAATTAACATTTAACCGAGTGGCCCCCTCTCGTCGGCTCTTTTTGTATCATAATAACTACTCAGACAGCACTTGGGAAGCTCTTCTCTGAAGTACTCTTCAAAGCGATTAGGATGATAGAACAAAATACATCAATACCTCAGTTTCGTACAACACTACAAATGTTAAAGTACACAAACGGCTCTCAAATCTAAGATCTGCCCTTGAATAGTTTTATGCTTCAGCAGCAAGTGGCCTTTAGGCATTTGATATTCAAATGGCAGCAAAATAATTAGCTCGCCTTGACAATTCTCTTAGCCTTCAGTTTAATCGCCGGTTCAAGTATTAGTGCTGCAGCACCGGTGCAATTGCAAAACCGAGAGTGCAAGCAATTTTCACGACACGGGCAAGATTTCAATTACAGTTGCTCTACATAATTTGCTGAGGCTGGTGAAACTAGTGTCTCAGTGGTAGATTAAACAAGCCTGGAACCTCCTTAAAGCAACTGTAATTTGTCTGAATGTTAGCCACAGACATGGGTGGGATTCTCGCAAGTGTCCAATTATGCTTTTTTTGAATATTACCTTTCATGTAGTGTGTAATGTAGCTGTCTGTAAATGTAAAAGGTTTACAAAGTTTTATAGATCAAAGTATAAAGCAAATACATTTATTGGCTCCTAAAATAAAGAATTGATTTTGAATTGCCAATGAGTCATTAGTAATGCCAGTTTCAAATTCATTGTCGATGCACATACAGTAGATCATAACGTAACATCAATGTAAATTTTTTGTATATTGCCAGCTAGGCATGGGCCGGTACAAGATTCTGACGGTATGATAACCTTGGATAAAAATATCATGATTTCACGGTATCACGGTATTGTGATTATTACTGTAATTGTAATGTAATGTGTATTTATACATTACCAATGTATAAATTAATTACCAAAATAAGTTCTTTTTAAATGTCTGGGTAAAAAACAACAACCTTTTCTCCCCCATTAAACACAATATATTTGATTTTAAGAAACATTTAAAATATTTTGGACCAGTAGCTTGTAATGTAGAGGTTCCTTTTCTGCTTGAGATACTGTTGCCTTAAAAAAACAATACTTGTGAAAAACATGTAAAAAAAAACTAAACAAAAAACCCCTTACATATATACCTTAGAAACGGTATAACAGAAAACTTTGGCAGTTTTAAAACCTTTACTTTTCCAAACCGCAGGTAAACCTTGAAACCGGTTATCGTCCTATGCCTATTGCCAGCATATGGTCTATATGAAAAAAATGACATTAACCAACCCTCAGAGATTTCAGTTAATGTGTGCTCTTCAGATTTTGTTGGGAACATGTATCTTTTATTATGAAAAAATGTAGGCAGTTCATGAATTCAGTGAAACAGAGTGTTTGCACACAATAACAATAATTCATTTATTTGCACACAATAACAATAAATTGGAGTGTAATCTAAAGGCTTCTAATCAGCCATCATCAGTTAATAAGCTTGATAGAAATGTGTGAGATTTGTTATGATATGATGCAGCATACATCGATCGAAATGTAATGCCACAAATTGGCCCTTTTTAATTCATTTTTAAGTTTACTCTAATAATGATAGTGATAATAGTTTAGCTAGCAATAGTAGTTTAACAATAAGGTTACGTTTTTGCATACCTATTTTTAATTTGTAGGATGTTTTTGTTATTTTTGCCCTTGCTAATTTGATCTTATACACATAGGGCCCTATCACAATGCAGTGCCAGGTGCAATGCAAGTGTTTTTTGCTAGTTTCAGACAGGCCCATGTACCATTTTCACATCCTGACCTGCACCACATTGTTTAAATAGCAAAAGCATTGATCAACTAAATGCTGGTCTAAAGTATATGGTAAATTCTATTTATTTTTTGTTATTTAAAGAGTACATTACTAACTGCTGTGCACAAAAACCTGCATACATGTTGCTTATTACACATACAGGGATGCATAGCAGCACACAAACCTGTTTAATTGTAAAAAATTCAAGTAATAAATGTGAAAGGTTTTTATTGTCAACTTCAGCTTCAACTCAAAGGTTGTTTAACCTTGCACACGATTAGATCTGCTTCCTTTCCAGTGAAGTGTTCAGTTTTCCTGCTTACAGAGTCCACCATGTAAATAGCAAATGTGCCTTGACGCACACCCTGCACCTTGCATTTTAGACCATGCGTTTAGATTGTTTCAATAGAACAAACAGATGTTAATACTCATTTTGGGGAATTACAAATATACAATTTATAAATCTGGAAAACTTGTTTCTGAAGTCATTTTTGTGATGGAGTTTCGAGATAATTAACTAGCTCCTCCACTGTTTCAGCATTAGATGAAAAGGCCTCTAATTCAAACCTCTTAGGGCTTGAATAATCTGCATCATTATTATCATCAGTCCTACATTTTGTACAATCACTAAGGATGGAGAAAGCCTCCAGAGCTGAAATTTTGTTAAAAATAATGTTTGGTAACACTTTACTTTAAGACACAATTCACGGTATTAACAAAATATTAACTAACACTACTAGTTCAATAAATGACAAATTAGTTGCTTATTAATAGTTAGTAAGGTATAAGTTGGGTTTAGGTTTTGGGTAGCATTAGGATGGTAGAATAAGATTATTATAACTACTAATGAAGGGTAAAAACTTAACAATAGATAGGTAATAAGCCAGTAGTTAATAGGATGAATTGTGACAAACTAATGTGTTAACTAATGCTTAGTTTATATTTTTAGCATTTAGTTTCTGACACAAGCTCTACGCAATAGACCAGTCATAACAGACTGATCCAGCTGACCAATCACAACAGGATAGCTGTTGGTAGGAAGGGTCTTTAAGGAAGGTGAGGTAAGAAGATTATGTAAAGTAAAAACAGTCAAATGTTGACACACTTAGGCCCCATTTACACTAATGCAGTTTAGTTTTACAATACTTAAGTTTTGCTATGGTTACATCTTCTGTCCACACTGCCCTGGAGTTTTTGAGCCCTGAAAACTGAGCTTTTTAAAAATGCTGAAGAGGCTGTTTTGGTTTTAAAATGCTGCTGGTGTGTGTCAGTGTGGATGGGGAAAACGAAGATGTCTGAAAACGGAGGATCTGATTGGGGGTTTTCCTCAATATTAAGTGCACAATTTCCAGTTTGCACCTTTTCCTTAAGTTAAGACTTCACAAGTTTGATATGGAAATCAAACTCTCGAGGACATGTCGGGTAAATCTTTAATGGGAACAATGTAGCTACTTTATAACCTCGTTCACATTACCCTGGCTACGTTGTTTCACTATCTCAACAATAAAATGAAAACATGATATACAGGAAGCAACTGCCTATTTTCAATTTAAACTTAACAGACACTAAAAATGTTAAGGCATCATGTAGCTACATATTTATGTGACCGTCATCTTCACTGTATGCATATTTATACAAAAACGGAGATAATAACATAACTGCCTCCTTTCATTTTCTTCGAAAAATACGAAACATACTCTCTTTTTTGCTGAATATCAGTTTTAATAATCAATAATGGCCATTATTAAAGTATAACATACAATAAGTTTATACAATATAGGAAATACAGTAAAGGCAAGCAAATAGTCAAATGTGCAGAATCAGTGTACGTGGTTGCATAAAGTAATATATTAATTTATCTTTGCGCTCAGCCAAAACACGTTACCTGGAAACAAATAATAGATTCAAAAGACCATTAAAAAGAGACAAGATTAATTAAATATCACTTTAAACAACTATAGTGAGATGAAAATCCAGCGAAAGATCCTTGATCAATTGTTCGATGTGTGCTGCTCTCATCTGGGGAGGTGTGCTCAAAGCACCCGCTGTCTGCCTGGAGCTCAGACATGTGCATACAGTGCTTGCCAGAGTGTGTGGTCACGTGATGTGCGTTTTCAGTGGTGTAGTGTGGACAGAGATTTTTTCAGAAACACTAGATGAAATGCCAGTGTGGATGTGGATCGTTTTCATTCTAAAACGCTGTTTTAAAACTAAAACGTATGTGTATAAATGGAGCCTTAGTCTACAAAAATACTACAATTCTGGTAGTGTGATTTTTAAGCATGCAAGCTCATCGACAGTTGAATATTCTAAACCCACAATAAAGCCACAATAAAGGGCTGGTAAAAAGGTACATGTTTGTAACTGGGGTCCATATTTGTGCTTTAAACAGTCAAATTAAATGACAACAAAGTCTGCATTGAGAGCTTTTGTCAATACTATTTTTAACAGTACTATGATGAAATAAGTTTTTTTTACCTAAACCGTTTGTAGGATATCTCTAAAACAATCTCCTATCAAAATGGGGGCACTTTAAAGAGAATAGTTTTCCCAAATATGAAAATTTACTCACTATTTGCTCACCCTGAAGTGGTTCCAAACTTATGAGTTTTCTTTTTCTTTTGAATACAGAAGAACAAATACTATGAAAGTCACTGGTAACAGGTTTCCAACATTTTTTTCAAAATAACTTATTTTGTGTTCAACAGAAAAAAGAAATTCAAAAGGATGTATGACAAGTGAAGCGGGAGTAAATGATGACAGAATTTTCAGCTATGGGTGAACTATCCCTTTAAACATCCTAAGCATCCAAGCACACTTAGATCAAGCTCTTTTTTTTTTTTTTACAAAAGAAGATTTCATGTTTTATTTAAAAGAAACAGGTCTTATTTTTCAGAGTATATGTAGAAAAGTTGCATAACCGTTTCTTGGTTTGCGTCATCCATTCAAGGGCAATGCAACTTAGCTGAACTGGAACTCACCCAAGGCGTCTTCTCAGCTCAATCTCCATGTCTGCAGCTCTTAAATAACCTTTATTTTGTATGGTGGAAGGGAATGCTTGATTTGAGTCTGAAATGGGGCGGAAAACTAACTGGCGCAGGGGTACAATAAAGACACTGAGAGCGAGCGCTTTCATGGAGATTACAGGTGCCTCACGGACAAAAGCGGAGTGGGTTTGGCACAAGCCAAAAGGTGGCTTTAGAAAGGTGAAAGCGATTTAAACCCAGCATTTCAGGATTGGAATACTTTAAGTGATTTATAGCTTAGATCTATGCTGTGCTTTTTCCACCAACATGCAATGCATCATAAAGGGCCGTTCCACAAAGAGAATGAGCCATTGAGTGCTGTGTTCGGGAGACTGATAAATGAGACCGGGCTTGTGAATGTGGCGTTTCTCAGAACAGGCCATTGTTTACAGCGGTAGAGGTTTAAGGGTGAGGCTGAATGAAAATGAAGTCTATAAAGAGGCCAATGAATCTGCTTGTCATATAATGTATGAATAATATCTGATCAATTATAGTATGGGAAGGAGGTCATTTTCTTCCATTGACATCAGCACTGCATGAGAATGCATTACCTGCAGAGTATTGAGAGAGGAGTTATCAGAAGACTGCATCATAAATCACATCTATCACACATGATGCTGCATAATCAATCTAATGAATAGGACTCTACTGAAGTATTAAAGCATTTATTATACTTTTATAAGTTATTATACTTAATATATAACTTTAAAACTTATACATAAGTTATTATACTTCTGTTAATGTTCACAATAGTGTCTCCATAATAAAGAAAAGGAAAAAAATGGTAATACTTTAGATTAAGTTACAATTTACACCATTCACTACTGGTTTATTTTTATTATTATTATAAAGATATTAACTGTTATTATCACTCACAAGCACTGATCTTATTTTAACTCTCTAATCCTAACCAAAACCTAACCATTAGTAAGAAGCTAATTAGTTGTTTATTGAGCTGAAAGTCGTAGTTATGGTTTGTTTTTGGTTTGTTAATTGGTGAATTGTACATCAAAATAAAGGGCTCTATTTGAAGATTTAGGCGCAAAGTCTAATGCGCATGGCGCAAAAGCATTAAGGGCATGTCCGATACCACTTTTGCTATTTTAAGACAGAAAAGACGCTCTGCGCTGCAGCGCATTGTCTAACAGGGGCTGTTGTCATGATCACCAGCGATCTAACCACAAGAGATCGCTGGAAAACTTTCACAACTCACACAGGACTACAAATCTGCTAGTAAAATGGACTACAATATTCAGTCATGCCACACACACACACACACCTGAGGCAAGTCACCACTGATTGCAAACCCACAGCTGAAGCTGCTCACATACTGATTACATGCACTATCAGTACTTCTCAAAAACAAACACTGTGGCTGAGTCTTGTCTACTGTTTAGTGACACCACAACGCGTTTCCTTTACCTTGTCTTGCCGTGTTTGAACCTAGCCTTGTCTTGTTATATTCCTGTCTGCTGCCTGCCTTGTGACCATCTGCCTGTTATTTTGACCACGACTCTGGATTGCCCTTATACATCTGTTTGCTCCTGTTCTGATTATTGCTTGCCTGACCATCCAATTTATAAACCTGCATGTGGATCCGCACCCTGGTTGTCAGTGTCACATCCCTCTGGTAACAGCTGTGCTTATTCTCTAATGAGTTATGGGTGTGTTTTGGGAATAAACCAATCAGAGTTTCATCTCCCATTCCCTTCAAGAGTCAGTTGCGCCACGCCATGGCACCTGGAAAACCTGAACATTTCACTAGCGAGAAAACAGTTAAACAGACCATCTGCAGCACGAGGATAAAGAACGAGTCTCCTCCAATCCAATCCAAAATTTACTTTCACTTTCTCTTTCTCTCTTTCGTGGACAAGGAAACACTCCAGTGAAACACTCCACTACACTCCACTAAAGACATCCATTAGCCTACATAATTAATTAATTTGTTAAGTGCAAAGATTTGTTTCAAAACTTTTTCTAAATTCAGTTCTAATTTCCAGCAAACGAATAAATAAGCAATAATAACAAAGTGTGGTCAAAAAACTGAATTATATCCAAACACACATCCTGTGCCCCATATGGTCCGAAACCCGACAGGTGGACAAATCTAAGCTTATATTTAATAAAACAAATATAAATATAGATATAATAAATAATAATACTACTAATAATAACATTATACAAAAGCAAATTGTTGTGAATAAACAGAACCTATATTTATATTTTATATTTATGTAGACATTTTTTGTAATATTTTATTGCTTTAATTCTTGTTCATTTGCAAAGATTTTTGCGTATTGCTGTACATCCTGCGTGCTTTAAGCAATGTGTGAGGCGCACAACTAATGAGCTCTGAGCTGAACTTAAGACCTGCTTTTAGCTGGTCTATTGCACAGTCTATTTTAGTTCCTCACAATAGCAACGCGCCAATAATGCGCCTTAACACACATGTTTTCTTGACCGGAACACCCATGAGTCCACAAAGTGGTGCAAATGGATTTTCTATTTAAACAACGTAGCGGAAAACAGGAAAATTACGGTTGCACTGGTCTAAAAATAGAAACACGTCAGGGCAAACACGTCTTGCGCCTTATTGCGCTGGGTGTATGACAGGGCCCAAAGTGTGGCAGAGAAAATCTTAAAAAAATAAATAAATAAATAAAAAATAAATAATTAAATAAAATAAAATAAAAAAATATATATAAATACAGTATAACAAAAAATTCAACCACTTGAGTTTTTATTGTTTGTATTATTTTGATTCAGTATTATATATTGTAAATTTGCTTGATATTTGGATAAATAAATAGATAGATAGATTGACAGACAGACATCACAATAGCACTTTATGTAAACAGATTATTTAAAAAAAAAAAAAATTAACTGCAATAAATCAGGGAAAACATGCAATAGTTTTAAGTGTTTCATTTTGGCCCCAGACATAATAACTTTAGCTGTTAAAAGAAAATCAATTTTAACTATGAAGCAGCTTTACAGGAAACAATATTGATTCATTGTTTTAGCCCAACTCAGTTCATTAATGCTGATGAGCACTAATAAAATACAACTAAATTAATTTGACTTACTTGCTTAGCAGTTTATTCACTTCATACGTGCAAATTTTTATTTAATAATAATAATAACAATAATAATAATAATAATTAAACATAATAATAGTCTAATAATAATAGTAAAAACAGTTCTGTACTTACTCCAGACTGTAACGCCAGTAAATAAATGTTCAATTACAATGCATGAAATGCCAGTGCTTTAGTAAATGGGTTCTGTAATGTGCTGTGCATGATGGGTTGGTATTTACACGGATGGGAAACAGCAGCAGGCAAAGCAGAATTCTCTCAGCTGCACGGGCGACTCTGAGACAGCGTTTCGTGTGTTCGAGCACACAAGCTCCAGGCGATCTCAGCAGGGCTTTGGCCGCTCTGAGCTCCATAAAACCGCCTCCTCTGCCGCCTCTAACTGCCCCTGTGCCTCTCCCATTATTCATAGTTTCCGACGAACGCACCACCCGAGCTCGAGCCGTCTTTAAAAGGTGTGCAGTTTTACTGCCCTCCCAGATAAATGTGTTTCCCACTCTCATTCTCATTCAGAAACATCGCCCTAGGGTAACCTCAGTCCCCCACCCCAACACAAACACACATATATTAACAATTTACACACACACAAACCAGCGGAAACGCGCCTCAATCTTATCGTTTCCTCCTGATACTAAATCCCTGGATTAACAAGCATTTAAATGCGAAATCTTTAAGTGACGTCTGCAGAATCTTTCCTTCGGAAGGAAGTGTGTCCATGTTTCCCAAGGTGGTGGTAAAGGGCCATTCATGCTGCTCTGAAAATGTGACCATTGGAGTAAAGACGGCTCCTAGATCAGCATAATGTGTAATGTTCACATCTCTCTCCCAGTGTGCTCCTGCAGAGCAGTGTTTAGCCCCAGCTCCATAGTGACCGCTGTGTCTCATCGTGGCATGAAATTGGAAATGTGAATTCCCCACAGGCAGCCACGCTCGCTCATGCAGGAAGTGAAGTGTCAATTTTAAGGAAAGGAGAAGAGAAGATGAGAGGGCAAGTGAAAGAGAAGGAGAGAGAGGCAGGGAGAGAGGCAGGTGTAGACAGTGAGATGAACGAATTTTGGCATGTGATTTAAATGTTGAATGCAAATGTCAGTGGTCAGAAAGTATTCAGGCTTTTTGGGGGTGTTTATACAGGTGAGGAGGTAACAGATTTTAAACACTTACATGTTAAACGATTTATGATTTATTTTTTAAATAATTCTTTACGATTGCAGCTTGTCAGACTGTGCAAGCATGATCCTCATTTCACGCTGTAAAATATGAGATGTCATAATGTGACACTGTACGACAATCAAATTGCATCAAAAGTGGATCAATGTCAATTCAAGTCATGTCAGAAATATTCAAGGAATCAGTTCCCCACTCCCTTGCAAATTCTGGGCCATGATTAGGCCTACAGATTTTCTGCAGATTTTCCGCAGATTTTTAGCCCATCATTAATTCTGTTTATTTACTTGAGTAAATGTGTGTAAATCTATATTTATTCAGTTTTTAAATTAATTACAGTAATATTATTGACTAATATGAAAATGTTCATCTGATTTATGTACAATGCAGTTTGTACAGTAATATGTTCTGTTTTTTAGTAGATAAAGTATATGAGAGACTTGCTTTAATTACCAAATAAAGTGAATCTAATTGGATTTGCATTTTAAACATTAAATACAAGTTAAAAAGATATCATTTTTTATTTCACATATTAAGGTTTAAGTTATGATACTCCCAAAGTAATTCCGCTGAAATTCAAAGATTTTTACCAAAATTCTCTGCAGAAATAGCAAAAAAACGTCCGTAGATACTGTCTGGCCCTACCCATGATTTAAAATGAGGTACTGTATCTGAAATGAGTTTTTCCAGAGCTCTCTCTCTCTCTCTCTCTCTCTCTCTCTCCAGGCTGCTTCCTTATTAGCTTGCCTATTGGTTCTTTGTGTAATGGTGGTCACAGACTGAGCATAGTGGATGGGCAGTTGGGCCCTGCATTTAAGTAATTTTATAGAATGACAACTGATGCTTGTTAACAGATCATTAACTGAACAAATAGATTAATCAGTTTGATTTAATGACCAATACAAATACTATAATCCATTGAATGCTACGCTATGCTATGCTATGTGGTCCACGACGATATCATATTTGAAACTTTAATTCGTGTGTAATGTAGCTGTGTGAACAACAACACCAAAAAAACCTATCTCTGAACGCTCAAAGTTCAATGCAAAGGGAGATTTTGGCTTTTACAGAGATAGCATAGCAAAGCCTACAGCGAACAAACCTTGGGGACTACAAAAAATACATCCGGTTTAGTAAGATCACAAATGCTTCAGGTTACGTGCATTCACCAAGCGCATACACCCTGCGCAGCGAAGGGGCGTGGCCAGAGGCGCTGTAATCTTATAGCAGAGAAAGCTAAATATGCCATCCAAATGCTGCTATTTCCACAGAGCTTCTTCTGTTTCTATATTGGACCAAAGGACAAGACACAACGAGAGAAGTGCTTACAATTTAATTTTAATTGTTCCAGAGAATTATAAAAAAATATATAGCTAGCCGTTGACAAAGGACAGCATCCAGAATCTCTCCCAGTTCAGTGCTGGAGTCAGCTAAAAACTCCTCAAAGAAGGAGCAGCTCCAACCATAATAGACGAAGCTGTGGATTTTGTAATTTTTATTTGTTAAAATTGATCTATTCCATGCACAGTGTCTAGCGTTATTGGTATGTTGTAGCAAGGATATAAACAAGGATGTAAAAAACAGGAAATGCTGTTTGACACTGTTAAAGGGCCGTGAAACCCCCCTGTCTCAGCAGGGTGTTTTCACAGCTCTAGTTTGGAAAAAGTCAGGAAAGTGGGCGTGTCCAGCTCTGTTTAGGTGGTAGTGTCGGGGGAGGGAAAGAGGGAAGGATTTGCAAATATGGGAGTTTCCGTTTGGGCACGCAGACGCAGGAGAGAAAGACAGTGACTGTGTTTACATGGACATAAGTAATCGAATTATTTGCCAAATTATTAATTTGTCGACTTTAACTGCAGTTTGGCACTTTCACTTTTTATTCAGGGACATTTCCTGCATGTCGCCCGTGACAAACGAGATATTGAAAGCGAGGAACTGCTGGACAGTGGAGTTTTAATGGAATGTTTGATACTGCACGGCGAATGGGAGAAAAAAATCCTCTGCATTTCTCGATAAGATGCACTCGGTAGGTAACGTCAGAAAGCCGTGTGTGTCTAGACTATCCTGTCACAAAATGTGGCGAAAATCCTACATGACAGTAAAAGTTTGATTGCAGTGTTTACATGTTTACACTCGGAGAGCAGCATTTACAGCGGATCTTTCAATCTATAATATTGTACTAGAATATTGCAGTGATATTAACATACTGTAAACTGAGTAACTAAATCATTTTGACTATGGTATGTCTTTAAAAACTGAAAGAGTACTGCTGACGATACGAAGTAACTTTGCCATCTGAATGAACAAACAAAGGGCACTGATCGCATACTTACCAAATCTGTAGCGACAGGACCATCACACTGGAACTGTGTATTTTTTTAAAAGGAGACGAGCGGCAAATCTGGATTTCATCATTTCCAGATGCGAAAAGCGTCTGTTGCACTGTAATCCACATGTGAGTCCAGCTGCTCTCTCATAGAGGGAAAATGAAAACAAAACCTTTGTTGCATTACACTCAGAGACGTCACAATGTACTCACAGGTACAGACAGCCACTCTCCACACTGGATTTACACGCAAGTATCTCATGGCCGTGACACAGCTTCAAAAATTTGTTTCAAACCGGAAGAACGAATTTGCTCAAAATAACGCAAAAACAACCAATTTTCACTTTTTAGTGCAATATATGTGTCCTAATAGTGTTTATAGCAGTGTGGGACACACATAAGACTGTCAACAGCTCAAAAAATGTGTTTTGGTGTTTCGTGACCTTCTAACAATTTAGCTACAAATTCATATTTATCCATCAAATCGCTGTAAACACCCACAATCTTCACCAGCGCTGCAGTGCCTCTCTGTGCAGCCGCTTTCCCTGCGTTATACATCTCAAATAACCAACTCGCAAAAGATGTTTCATATTACTTACACATGCTTATTCCGAATATATGTGAAAGACACTTGTCATGCTTGACACTTCAGCTGTGTCATTTTCTGTCTGATTCAGGCACAAACTGATATGGCTAACAGCAACTCTGACTGACTGTGTTTACATAATGATACATTATGAATTAGACCAAGATGGCGGCGCGTGCACATCGCGAGGCTCAGCGTCTCTCCAGTTTCTGCAGTTTTGCAGTGTTTTTCCTGCTCATTTCGGGTCTGTTCGTGCAGAACAGTAATGCCTTTACATCGTACACCCGACAGGAGATTTTGGATATTGGTTTGTGCATTTCGGACAGTTTTATCAGCAATCTACGACTCATTCCGGACATCGCCAGAACACCCGAGGCAGAGCGCTCTGCCCAGCCGGGCGGAAGTGCTCGAAGGCGGCGGCGCGACCGTAAACAAAGACGGGGGAAGCGCGGCGGGCTAAGAGCTAAGCTAAAGCTAACACCACACCGGCTGTCCTTACCCAGCATCTTTCTCGCCAATGTACGGTCCCTGGTGAACAAAATGGATGAGATTCGACTGCGCATCAACCACAGCAAAAGATTATGGAACTGTAATGTCATGATTTTCACAGAAACATGGCTAAACAGCGGGATACCAGACAACGCTGTATCTTTAACTGAGCATCACACATTCCGAGCAGACAGAACGGCGGATGACTTCGGTAAGACCCGAGGCGGAGGATTTTGCATTTATATTAACAAAGCTTGGTGTACAAACTCTGTCATCGTTGGGAGACATTGCTCTGTTAACCTGGAATTTCTGATGGTCAAATGCAGACCCTTCTATCTGCCACGCGAGTTCACCTCAACTATCATTACTGCCGCCTATATTCCTCCCGATGCTGATGCTAAGTTGGCAATGAAAGAACTTCATGCAGCCATCAGCAAACAACAGACTGCTCACCTGGAGGCTGCTTTTATTGTTGCGGGGGATTTTAATCACTCAAACTTAAAGACAGTGCTCCCCAAATTCCATCAAAACATTTTCTGTCACACACGGGGAAACAAAACGTTGGACCATGTATACACAAACATGGCTGAAGCCTACGCTGTGACCCCCCTCCCCCACCTGGGTCAATCAGATCATCTTTCTTTGTTCCTCAGCCCCAAATACTCACCCCTCATCAACCGTGTGAAGCCATCAGTGAGGACCATCAAAGTGTGGCCAGCGGGGGTAGACTCCACACTCCAGGACAGGTTTCAACACACTGACTGGAGTATGTTTGCTTCCCAGGCCACATGTGGCTCTCGCACAGACATTGACAGCTACACTTCCTCTGTTCTGGAATACATCAACAGCACCATAGACAGTGTGACAACCCAGAAACAGATCACCACATACCCAAATCAAAAGCCATGGATGAACAAGGAGGTGCGCCTCCTGCTGAAGGCACGCAACACTGCCTTCAGATCAGGGGATGCACAGGCCTACAGCACTTCCAGGGCTAATTTGAAGAGGGGCATCAAAAAGGCCAAGCACTGTTACAAGCTAAAGCTAGAGGAGCACTTTTCCAACTCTGATCCTCGGCGAATGTGGCAGGGCATACAGGCCATCAGCAACTACAAACCCAGCCATTCCACACCCACAGCCACAAACGTCTCCTTCCTGAACGAGCTTAATGACTTTTATGCCCGCTTTGAAAGAGACAATAAAGAACCCTACACCAGGATCACTTCCTCAACCGACCACTCACCCATCACACTCACCTCCTCAGAAGTCCACACCGCACTGAGTCGGATCAATGTGCGTAAGGCTGCTGGACCAGACGGTATTCCTGGGCGCGTCCTCAAAGCATGTGCAGAACAGCTCGCTGGGGTATTCACAGACATTTTCAACCTGTCCCTTAACCTAGCAGCTGTGCCAACATGCTTTAAAACCACCTCTATTGTGCCAGTGCCGAAACACTCCAGCCCAACATGCCTGAATGACTACCGCCCTGTAGCACTCACACCCATCATCATGAAGTGCTTCGAGCGGCTGGTCCTGGCACATCTGAAAGACTCTCTGCCATCCACACTGGACCCACATCAGTTTGCCTACCGTGGCAACAAGAGCACAGAAGATGCAGTCTCCATAGCACTGCACTCTGTACTCACACACCTAGACAATAAAAACACTTATGCACGAATGCTGTTTGTTGACTTCAGCTCAGCATTTAACACTGTCATACCCTCTAAGTTAATGATCAAACTTAGAGACCTGGATATCGACACGTCTCTCTGCAACTGGGTTATGGACTTTCTGACTAACAGACCTCAGAATGTGAGATCAGACCACATCTGCTCCACCACCATCACACTCAACACTGGTGTACCACAGGGCTGTGTGCTGAGCCCCTTCCTCTACTCCCTTTTTACCATCGACTGTAGGCCTGTGAACAGTTCTAACACCATCATTAAATTTGCAGATGACACCACAGTGATTGGTCTAATCAGCAACAATGATGAGACTGCCTACAGGGAGGAGATACAGCATCTGGCCACCTGGTGCACCGACAATAATCTGCTCCTTAACACCGACAAGACCAAGGAGCTCATTGTGGACTTCAGGAAGGGACGAACAGGCTCACATGATCCCATCCACATCAATGGGATGGCCATCGAGCCTGTCTCATCCTTCAAGTTCCTGGGGACCCACATCTCAAAGGACCTTTCCTGGACCACCAACACCTCCAGCCTGGTCAAGAGGCTCACCAGCGCCTATTTTTCTTAAGGCAACTTAAGAAGAACCAGCTGTCATCAGCCGTCTTGGTGAACTTCTACCGCTGCACAATAGAAAGCATCCTGACGACTGTGTCACAGTCTGGTATGGAAGCTGCTCTGTTGCGGAGCGTAAGGCACTGCAGCGGGTGGTGAAAACTGCCCAACGCATCACAGGGACCACACTGCCAGCCATAGAGGACATTCAGAGGAAACACTGTCTGCGCCGAGCACGCAGTATTCTTAAAGATTCCTCTCACCCTGCTCACAGACTGTTTTCTCTCCTGCCTTCTGGCAGGCGCTTCAGGCTCCCCCGGACAAAAACCAGCAGACTAAGGAACAGCTTCTTTCCCAGAGCTGTATTCCTTTTGAACTCTGCCCCCCACTGACTCTTCGCCCCCCTGATACACCCCCACTATCCTCATAACTCAGACTCCTCATAATCACTGCACTATTTAACATTTGCACATTTAAAAATTGCACATATTCATTGCACTGATTCATTTATTCTAACTGTACATACCCATGTACATTTGTAATTATGTACACACACACTGTACATATACATTTGTAATTATGTTTATATATCTGCACACTTCTGATTATTAATAGCAACCTGTACATATATCCATCTATTGTAAATCTCTGTTCATAGCTAACACAACCTGTATATAATGTTCATAGTACATCCATTTGTAAATATCACCATAGTTTTTCTATAACTGCACTTTATAACTTATACCTGTATCCTGCACTTGCTGCTATTGCACTCCTGGTTAGACCTAAACTGCATTTCGTTTCCTTGTACTTGTACATGTGTAATGACAATAAAGTTGAATCTAATCTAATCTAATGCGAGAAGACTCGTCTGGAGTTTTACGCTATCAATGTCAATTCAAGTATGTGAACGTTTCATATTATTACACATGCTTATTCCAAATATATGTGAAAGACAATTGTCAGATTTAATTATAGAGAGCAGGCGTGAGTTTCAGATGTATCCTTTTCATTTTCTGTCTAATTCAGTCTCTGAATACTGATACGGCTAACAGCTAAACTGATTGACAGTATTTACACAGTGCAAAAGTGCATGTTATTAGAGGTGTGAAGCTTTTCCTGGTAACGTGGAGCCGATTCGCGAATCACAACACAGTATGTTAGCTGACCAATCAGAGCCTCTTGAAGGTGGGCCTTTCGGAGGAACTAGAAACTAATGACAGTCATTTGTATGTTAGCTGAGTAGCAGTATATACAGTTGAAGTCAGAATTATTAGCCCCCCTTTGAATTTTATTTTCTTTTTTAAATATTTCCCAAATTATGTTTAACAGAGGAAGGGAATTTTCACAGTATGTCTGATAATATTTTTCTTCTGAAGAAAGTCTTATTTGTTTTATTTCGGCTAGAATAAAAGCAGTTTTTAATTTTTTAAACACTTTTTTAAGGTCAAAATTATTAGCCCTTTAGACTATATATTTTTTTATATCGTCTACAGAACAAACCATCGTTATACACTAACTTGCCTAATTACCCTAACCTGCTTAGTTAACCTAATTAACCTAGTTAAGCCTTTAAATGTCTCTTTAAGCTGTATAGAAGTGTCTTGAAAAATATCTAGTCAAATATTATTTACTGTCGTCATGACAAAGATAAAATAAATCAGTTATTAGACATGAGTTAAAACTATTATGTTTAGAAATGTGTTGAAAAAATCTTTCAAAAAATTGTTTTAAAAAATAAACAGGGGGGCTAATAATTCAGGGGGGCTAATAAATCTGACTTAAACTATAATCAGATACTGTATATGAAAAAAATAACGTGATTTTTTTTTTTACAAATGAAGCATGTGCACAAATTGCTTTGCATCTTATAAACACAACCAAGCCTTAAAAATACACTCTGGATCACCTCTTTAAATAATTCTTTCATTTACAAAACCAAATTTAAAATAAGAACAGCATGACAGACAGACTGTGAATCAAAGCACATTTTATTTGTTCTCTCCTTCTCTCTCTTCACACTCACTCACTGATTTATCAGAGGTCGCAACAGTGGAATGAACTGCCAATTACACTGCTATATGTTTTATGCAGTGAATGCCATTCCAGCAGTACACTGAGTGTACTGGTTCCCCAGTGCTGGGAAACTCTTATACACACTTTCATTCACATACACACACACACACACACACTCATACACTATGGCCAATTTAGTTTATCTAATTCTGGAGCACCCAGAGTAAACCCACGCGAACACAGGGAGAACATGCAAAGTCCACACAGTGACCTTTTTGCTGTGAGACAACAATGCTAACCACTGAGCAACCGTGCCACTCCCTTTCTCTCACAATTAAGGCAAATCTATTTTTTTATTTATTTTTTATAAAAGTGAAATGTTCAGTTTTGAATGTCTTAATTGTATGTGTATGACCAAAAATAAATGAGTAGCCTATTTTAAACAGTTTTCACTGTTAATGACAAAAATCATACATTGTGCCGATACATTTCAGCTTCACTTTGATTCATTTAGTCAAGTCTTTTGACTACAATGAGCCAAGACAGGCTTTCTCAACTTGCTATCCTCAGCACTGAAAGTCAGATGGGCATTTGAGGTTGAGAAGTGTACTTCCAAAGGAATACAAAAAATCTCCTATAATGGCGAGCATTTCCCCCAGTAAGAATGTTTTAGTAGTAGCACGTTATCTTTCTATATTTTGATCCATAGTAATGAGTGTTAATGTGCAGTACAGACAAAAACGAAAGATGGATATCTGAATAATATGTCTAATGAGGTGCCTGTGGTGACATTTTTGCAAAAAATTATATTATGTTGCTTTACTGTGCGTGTTCTCTGCCATTTTAAAATGAAGTGTGCAGTGTGTGATGCATAAAATCATGTAAATTTTTCTCAAAAGTGATTATTGCAGCATTTTATTACATTGGTCTGTGTATAAATTATGGCTATTCAGAACTCAAGTGGATGATGAGCAATGCTGTTAGAGTAAATGCTCTGTTTTGTTTAAAAATAACATACCACCTACAGTAAACCTTATCCTAATCCTCATTGCAGTGGTAAAGAAGACTTATGGGCTACAAATGCATTTCCTTAAGCAGACATGCTTGTTTATACTTTGGCTTTTCATTCATTTTGAATCATGTTTTATGTTTTACTTGTACCCAAATAATTGAGTGCAATAATTGAATAATAAAGTGCAGTGCTATACCAGGTGAGCTACCAAGCAAGTTTACAAAGTTAGGAAAGCAGTATTGAAACATTGGGAAGAATTCCGGTACTCAAACTTTTTTTGGTTCTAAGTTCAGTTGTTGTAGCTTCAAGTTGCATCTACAGCATGTGGTAGCAGCTTGACCTTCTGTGCTTTATTTACAGAAGTGATGTAAAGACACATGGGGGCATGACGAAAGTATGAAGTCCCAGGGAATATGTCCCTAGAGCTCTTCAGTTTTAATAATGTACTGTAGCAACATGTGATTTAGCTGATTATCTATCTATCTATCTATCTATCTATCTATCTATCTATCTATCTATCTATCTATCTATCTATCTATCTATCTATCTATCTATCTATCTATCTATCTATCTATCTATCTATCTATCTATCTATCTATATTTTAACTAGAATAGCTTTAATGTAATGTTTGTGTTAATATTTTAAAATGAGTTTTAAACATGACTGCAATTGTTACATGTACATTGTCACACCCCTATTCAGAACAAATGCTTGTGACATTAACATATTCATGTGTGATTGTAGCAGAGTCATTTGAGACTGCTTCCTGAAACCCAAACCTCTGCTGTCTGTTCACAGTGCCTGGAGCCATGCAAAGACTCCTGGGAGTTGAAAGACGGACCTTGTCGAGATTTATGTGAGGTACAGACCGCAGCATTCTTAACAGATCTAGTAGTTTCTGGGATGTGCTCTCAACAAGTAAAAAAAAAAATCCAACACAAAATGGCTGACCCTGGTGTTCTGGTTTTCCAAGTATTAATCCTCCATTGTTTTTCTTGACAGACTTGGCTACCATATAAGTGGTCTTCTATTGTTTAAAATGATAATGTTCCCCTCTGATCTTCTTTTTAAACAGTCTGAGAATTTCTTTGAACATTCCTCATTGGTCTCGAATCCTGTTATTGTGGCGTTCCTCTACATTTTAAAACTCTTGGCCTAATGTCATCTAGCTTTTCCTGTTTCTTTGGCTATAAATGCACTATTGAGGGCAATGGGGACTTAAAACAATGAATATTAGTGCTTTTATTTGCCAGCATTGATTGGGACCTTCATCCATCATTTTAGACTTGTATAAAAGTAAGCAGCATTGAATCCGCTCATTCACCACACATGCAAATCTTGTAATCAACTTAAGTTGAACGTAGTGCCAGAAACAATAAAAGCCAGGTTTCCAAGCCAACTAAAAACACTATACACCTTTCATATAGGTTTAAACTATACATGGACGTCTGTGTTTTTCGTGCAGAATCTAAGATTGCATTATTTCTCTGAAATTACGTACTCTGGGGCCACATAAATATTCTTGTAATATAATTTCCAATAATTGTATTTCTAATATAAGCTGGAATAGGTTCCAGAATTCCTAGACCCTACACAGGAAATATGGTTTGGAAGAAGGAAAGAATGAATGAATGGATGAACATGTTTGAGATATACAGCTATGGAAAAGAATAAAGAGAACTCTTGAAGTACATTTTGTAATTTTGTTTCTATGGATTTACTGTATGTTTGAGTAAAATGTTAAATGTTTTATTTCACAAAGGTTTGAGAACTATTCCTTCATTGGCTGATTGATTGATTGATCAATCAATTGATTGATTCTACTTATTTTTTTCATTTTTTAGAAAGTATATTGTTGTTTAAAAATGAATAATAGGGGTGTCAAAATTATTTGTTTCTTCGGTGCACCGCGATGCAGACGGGGACAATTCGGTATCGGTTCAGTAATAGATCATAGCCGGTTATTGTGTACTGACGTCATTTATCTCATACTGTATGTGCAGGGCTTAAATCTGGATCCGGCACCTCTGAAATCTGATCCGGCACCTTAATTTAACGATCCCCCTCCTCACTCGCCCCTCTCCCCCGTCCGCTGTTCACTTTCGCTTCTTCCATGACTCCCCAACCCTCTTCACTGTCGTCCGCGACACCTCCGCCCCGCTCACTTTCGTCCGCGACACCCCTCCGCCATCCACCGCCCCCCCCCCCCCCCCCCCCCCCCCCCCCATACACACACACACCCTACTTCGCTCCCTGCAACACCTCTCCATCCTGAGGTAACATGCCGGATCCGTTACGCCGATCTTTTCCGGACGATTCACTTATTTCTCGAAATTTACACATTAAGCTCTGTGTATGTGCTATGTCGCCGTAGTTTACTATGGCAAGGGAGTTGAGCGCGAGTGTTTACAACGCTCCAACTACTTAAAAATGCAGAAGCTGTGCACAATTTCACTGTGTGTGTGTGTCTCTCACTGACACTTACAGTAGAAGCCCCTATTTCACTGCGATTAAGAGAATGAAAGTAAACTCCATTTTTCTCTCTCACTGTGGCTCATTTGACCGGCTGGTGTGACTTTTCCTCTCCTCTCGGCTGTTACTTCTGGATACAGACACAAGCGCGCGAGTTTTCTCTACCGTGTCTATTATGGATCAGCTGTGATCGACGCTGCAGTGTTACCAGATGTGGCTGACTGATTCCAGCCCAAAAACTATCCAAAACTCGCCGAAATGCCTATCCAAAACTGCCCAATCTGGCAACACTGCGCCACTGCTGTTTATCAGTGTCACTCATCAGTGAACAGCACCTGTAAAGTAAATTATAAAACTGTGTATGGAAAGAATCGTCAATGCAATCAGATATCGAATTGAACCGAATCGATGGCATGATAATCGTAAACGAACCGAACCGTGAGACCAGTGTAGGTTCACACCTCTAATGAATAAACATAAAAAATGTGCCATTTTTTTGTTATTTTGACCAATTGCCATGTTATGCAAAAATGCTATATGAGACAATATGATATATAGACAATATTTTTGTTTTCATTTTGGAATAAATGTCATCAGTGGTTGACAGAATGAAATAAAAATTTTTAAATCATAAATCCTGTGAAATTTCAAGAGGTCTCGTTGTAATTGTTTTCCATAGCTGTGTGTGTAAAGTGTTGTAGTCAGTGAAAAACAAAAATCATAGACTAATAATGAATGTCATATAATGAATTGCTCAAATGTTTAAGATAAGAGTGTATATACTATGGCATCTCCACAGCATGCGTTTCCCAAGCGTCATGGGGAATGTGTGACCAGCTGTGAGTTCCTGCGATCGGTGATGGTGGTGAAGCAGGGTGACTGTCCGCCACCGGAGAGAGCAAGTGGTTTTGCAGCCGCCTGTGTGGAAGGATGTGAGGAAGATGGAGAGTGTTCAGGACAGAAGAAATGCTGCCCGAATGGCTGTGGACACACATGCCAGTCCCCTAAAAACCTCTACAGAGGTAAGACCTGAAACTGAACCTGACTGTAAACAACTGGGCTATTCCATTATCAGTTATCAGTTATCCCCAGATGTGACCAGTACCAACAATTGAAATGTGATTTTTTTTTTTTTTGCATTTTAACACTTGCAGCTACACTAACTTTCAGCTAAACTTAACAGTGAACTTAATTAATAATTAAGTTATGTTTCATGAACAAATTTCAGGAAGAGTATGCGCAGATGTTTTGACAACTCTAATTCATCATTGACAATCCTTCTATCCGCTTGTTAAGTGTGACGTCACGCGAAGCTGCTTCCATGTCCAAGCACTCTATTAAAATATATGGGGAGACTCATCAAATGGCAATAATAAATGTTCACAAAGTGCTGTAATACTTTTAAAGATCACAATTGCAATATATATATATATATATATATATATATATATATAATATATATATATATATATATATATATATATATATATATATATATATATATATATCCATGCCTAATATCAGATGGCCAGAAAGTAATTAATATTTTTGTAATTTGTTAAAATATTGTTGTTTGTGATGCAGAAAGTCCAGAGACTGATGTGTACACCATGATTTTATATAAAATTCACTTTAATGTGTGATTAATGTGACATTTTCTCAATTCAAATGAGTAGCAGCTTGAACCCGGAAACAGTATTCCAGGCGTCACCTACAGTATACGTCACGACTTAACAAGCGGATTATCCAATCAGCAAGACCAAACCCCTATAAATATCAAGCTCGTCACACCTCTGATATCTCTTCACTGTAGCGTCCCTCCACCACCCTGACACCTCTCCTTAAAAAACAAAACAAAAACTTATATCTAGTTAAACAAGTGGTTGTTTTGAGGCCAGACACTGCACTTGGACCCCTTTTTTTGAGGGGAAAAACACGAGTTAGTGTGTCTTAGGGAGCCCTCTCCCCAGACATCCCCCCAAATTATGATTATTTTTTATTAAATTAAATATCAGTAACACTTTACAATAAGGTTGTATTAGTTAATGTTAGTTAATGCATGCTAACACTTTATTTTGATGGTCCATTTGAGCATTAGTAGACTGTCTGCTTAATATCTGTTAATACTGCGCCATCAACAGACATTTAACTGACTATAAGAAACTTTGCAAGTACATGTCAACTTACACTTACCCTAACCCTAACCGCAACCCTAACCCCAACCTAACAGTCTACTTATAATCCAATAAGAATTAGTTGCAATGTAACTTAAATTCAACAAACGGACCATCAAAATACAGTAAAGTGTGACCTAATGCATTTACTAACATGAACAAACAATGAACAATACATTTACTACAGTATTTGTTCATGTTTGTTAACGTTAATTAATGAAAATACAGTTGTTCATTGTTAATGTTAATTTACAGTGCATTAACTAATGTTAACAAGCCTGAACTTGAATGTTAATAATGCATTAGTAAATATTGAATAAAGATTAATAAATGCTGTACAAGTGTTGTTCATATGTAGTTCATGTTAGTGAATGCATGAACTAATGAACCTTATTGTAAAGTGTGACCCAAATATCTGTGTGAACTATAATAACTAAAAATAATGTAATGAGTTTATTTCACACAAATATTAATGAAAGCACATTGCATATACAGTTGAAGTCAGAATTATTAGCCCCCCTGAATTATTAGCCCCCCTGTTTTTTTCCCCCCCACATTTCTGTTTAACGGAGAGAAGATTTTTTCAACACATTTCTAAAAATAATAGTTTTAATTCTAAAAACTGATTTATTTTATCTTTGCCATGATGACAGTAAATAATATGTTACTATATATTTTTCAAGACACTTCTATACAGCTTAAAGTGACATTTACAGGCTTAACTAGGTTAATTAGGTTAACTAGGCAGGTTATGGTAATTTAACGATGGTTAACTTACGATGGTTTATTCTCTAGAATATCAAAAAATATATAGCTTAAAGGGGCTAATATTTTGACCTTAAATGGATTTTAAAAAAAATTTAAAACTGCTTTTATTCTAGCCGAAATAAAACAAATAAGACTTTCTCCAAAAGAAAAAAATATTATCAGACATACTGTGAAAATTTCCTTGCTCTGTTAAACATCATTTAGGAAATATTTAAAAATAAGAAAAATTCAAAAGGGGGCTGATAATTCTGACTTCAACTGTATATTGCTTTAATACAAAGTTGAGAAACAACTCAAATGTTACATGACATGCATCACAAGCATCACATTGTAGAAGTACAAAATAAAAATGTAAAAGTTGTAATAACTTTAGAAAAAGTGTTGTTTTTTCAAAACAAATGTTGCAACTGGTTACCTCAAAGCATTAATCTGAACTTACCAGGTTTTGCAGCGAAAGATGGTTAGTTACATGATTAAAACTACTAGAAATTTTAGAAAGTGTTAGAATTTAGATGTTATAGTGTATGTAGGGTTCTTAACTCAACTAACACATTGTAAGGTTGAGTTTAGACTGCAGATTTTGATTTATCGTAGGGTGTTGAGAGGATTTGTAAGATAACAATAATATCTTGTTTAGTGGTAGTGTCATAGGCCATGTCCACATAAATAAATATTCATTCAAAATCACATATTTTTCTCTGTTTTGGTCTTCTGTCCACATTGAGGCAACATTTTGCATTTTGAAAATGCTCCCCAAAGTGGATACATTTGAAAATGCTGTTGAAACAATGCTTGTTACAATATGGGCTGTGAAAATTGAGACTTTTTAAAAGGATGACACATTTTAGTCATGTGAGCATTTCAGCTAAACCGATTGAGGACATTGTACAACAGTTGTTTTAGATGCTCTCCATTTTGACAGCTTTGTTAATGATTAATGTCAGTTTGTACATGCTCCAGATAGTTTTTCTTCAAAGGACATGGAATGTTTACTCAGAGCTGTTGTTTTGGCATGTCTCCCAGTCTATATTCTCACTCGCTTCTGCAACTTTATACTCCTGTGTTGCTCGAAGCAACAACTCCACCTCGCTGTCTGTCCATTTAAAAAAAAATAAAAAATTGGTTATTTTCCTCGACATACTGCCGCAACATTTCAAAGAGCCGGAAAGTAAATAAATGCTGAAAGAGTTTTTGCTTTTTTTGGGAAACGATTGAAAATGATTGTGTGGGTGCAGTTTCTGTAGCTATAAATGACAACACACAGTGCACTGTCTGTTTGACACTTCACAAATTCCAGACAACAGTAAATTCCATAACATCTGTGACACTGACCAATAGAAGGACAGAAGATTTTTTACACAGAAGCTTTTTTCAAACATTGCAAAACGAAAGACAGAAAATATTAATATTGGTGCTGCTTTGTGAGAACAATGACAAAGCAAGATGTAGCAACATGTTCCTTGTCAATGTGGAAAATAAAACATTCTTATGTCCTAAAAATGTTATTCCTGCCAATAAAATGGTTCTTTTAAAAACTGTTTGAGGAGCCAAAAATGGTTCCTCTATAGCACTGCTGTCAAAAGGCCTTTTTTAAATCTTTATTTTTTGAGTGTAGGAGTCCAAATCTTATAACCAGACAGAAAAAGACATAAATGTTGTGTTGTCTAAATCTGGCATAACTTGAGAACAGGATATGGTTTAGCACGATTATCAAATCACAAAGACTGCATTGGAATTATACAAGCATGTAAACAGACGTGCTGCATGATTCAGAGTGACATGAACTCCATTTCTGCAATACTGGGATCTTGAGTTGCTTATGTTATGCATTTAAAAATACCAAACATTTTCCACAGGTTGTAATCAGTTCTTAAATTAAAGAGAAGATTCCCTTTTTGTTTTTAGCCGAAACAAAAGCTCTGTGGCTTGAAATATAGGTTCTGATCATTTGTCATATTGGAAAGGACACAATAGATAGAATATAACAAGTAAGACTGTGTTGCAGTTGATAGATTGTTCTCTGTAAAGTTGAGATTTGCTGTTTGTTCAGGTGCTCCTCTGAAGCCCAGGAAGGAGCTGGTGTTTGAAGAGCTGGAGTCTGGTGTGTTGGAAGTGCGCTGGTCCTCCAAGTTCAATGTGTCGGCAGAGCCAGTTCTGAATGTTCTGCAGAGAAGGTGGAATTATGGCATCCACCCCAGTGAAGATGGAGCCACTGAGTGGCAAGTTGTGGCACGGGTAAGTGTGAAATGTGTTTCGCACCATCAAGTGTTTGCTCCATTTCACACCATATTAAACAGTGTTTGACATTCATAATTGTGATGAACCAAATTTTTAGTAATGAAAATATGAATTTCATGAAAATACAAAAGTCGGTGCAATTTAAGGAATGCAAATTGGCCTTTTCAGAGTATCATTAAAGACAAAACTATTCGCTTTTCTGTGAAATTGCAGTTTTTTTTTTCAAATATTTCCCAAGTGCTGTTTAATAGAGAGACGCTTTTTTTCAACACATTTTTAATCATAATTGTTCATAATAGTTTATTTTGTCTTTGCCATAAATGACAGTACTTTATATTTTCTTAATTATTTAGCAAGATACTTGCATTCAGCTTAAAGTGCAATTTAATGATTTGTTTAGGTTAATCAGGCTAGCTAGTCAAGTTTGTTAGATGAACAACAGTGGTTTGTTCTGTAGCCAATGAAAAATCCCTAAAGGGTATAATAATATTTATAAACTTAAATTGAATTTTTTTTATAAAATTCCAGCCAAACTTAAATAAAATACTTGCTCCAGAAGAAAAATATAATAGCAAATACTATAGAAATATAATAGGAATAACACAAATTATTTCCTTACTTTGTGAAATGTTATTTGGAGAATATTTAAAAAAAAATGACACAGGAGGTCTAATGATTTTGTCTTCAACCGTATTTTAAACTTCTATGTATGATGAAATAATTTATAAATAATTTATAAAAGCATGTTCATGCCAACACTTATTAGTCTGTGGTTGTGTACTGTAGACATCAGAAGAGCGTGTGTGGCTGACAGACATACGGCCTGGTCGCTGGTACCAGTTCAGAGTGGCAGCGGTCAATGTTCATGGAACCAGAGGATACACAACCCCCAGCAGACACTTCAGATCATCTAAAGGTGGGATACAGAGAACAACACTGCCATTTTTCATTCTTATGTTATTTAGATCTGAAATGTGTTTATTCTTAAATAATACTATTATTACAACAGTAAAACATTAATACTACTAATAATAAATGTACTGCTACTACTACAAATAATAATAATAATAATAATAATAATAATACTATTATTAATTATTAATAATATTATTATTTGTCTGATTTAATTTTTAAATTATTATCTGAATTGTTCTTACAACAACTGCTGCTGCTACTACTACTACTACTACTATTACTACTACTAATAAAATCATTTTTAACCACATTTTACCAAGATGTGCTTATGTATTGTGCGCTTTGCTATATTTTATTTTTTTGATTTCACCCTCTCTCAGATCCTCCCCCTCCCCCGGCGCCATCTGATCTTCATGTTAGCGACATGACCTTTGGTGCGGATCACTCGGCGTCTGTCCGGCTCAGCTGGAGCATTTCTGCAGATTTAGACATCCCAGTAAACCACTACAAGCTATCCTGGAGCTCCTCTGACCACACTCTGCCACCCAAACTCAAGAAGAGAGAGACTGTAAATGGGGTAAATTCAGATGCTCTGCCCACACCTTTCTCTTTTTTTTTTCCTCTCAGACTTTTACACTTTCGTTTTCTCATATACTGGATTGGTCCCAAAATCCCTCAAGGGTTAATCTCCCCAGCCCTTTCTTTCAGCAAGCCACAACAAATTAGATATCTGAGTGCAAATAAGTGCAAGATAAACAACTCAGAATTGGCCCTTTGATCACACCAAGCTCTATACATTTGCGGATTTCGGAGACCAAACTAGGGTGGTACAGCATTGCATCACCGCTCTTGGCAAATGCAAACTTTTCTGGGTGATATTTGATATACAGCCAAAAACAGCATATCAATTCTAGTTGTGCTTGAGAAAAGGAAATCTCTCAATAACAGCTGAATTGTTTTTCTTTGAGTGAGATCATATTGAAGAGTTTATTTTTTCTTCTCCTTTAGGAATCCAAGAGATGGCAGTTTCTCTGCTTAATTCATATTTGCATGTTATATTTTTGAGGGCTTTGTCAGCTGAGGGACATGGAAATTTCCTCAAAAGACTACTTTTTTTTGGATAGCTGCTGAGTGAATGCAGACAAATGCAAACCACATTGTTTTCACTGTGCTAGATGATAAAAAAAAATGCTGTGAGATGATTTTTAAACAGATGGATTTTACCCTAGTGCACAGTAATTATAAGATTACAATGCGATCTGCACAAAATTATAATAACATTACAGTTTTTTATTGCCATTATAAATTACTATGATTTATATGATTAATAGTAAGTGTGACTCCGCTTCAGTATCAAATCCCAAGTTACTGAATTATAGCAGAGTAATCTAACTTAGAAAAAGAAACTAAAATAAGCGTAAAACATTCATGTTCATTTGCTTAAAGGGATGGTTCACTATGATAGTTCAATGACTATTTACTCACTCTCAAGTGGTTCCAAACCTTTATGAGTTTCTTTCTTCTGTTGAATAAAAAACAAGATATTTATGGCCCGTTTCCACTGACTGGTACAGTACGCTACGGTATGGGTTGGTAAGGGTCACCTTAATCAGCCTTGCGTTTCCACTGCCTAAAGTAAGACAGAAAGTTTCAGTCGACGTCAAGCAAAAATCTCGCTCAAAGTAAAGCTGTACAGGTCGTTCACATATCATATGAGAAGTACTTCTCACAAAACAGATGCTTTATACACATAAATACTTGTGTATAAATGTTCATTACTAACTTTTCTATGAACATGATTTGATTATAACTGCAGATCAATGACAGTGAGAAATAGCCTACTGTAACGTCTGCAACTATATAAAATAAATAAATAAATTCAACATATATGAACACATACAGATATGGCTACTGAGAACGCGCGTTTCTGCACGCGCAGTACTGCAATTTGTCACCCGCAGTCACGCGCTTCAATGCGGCTGTAAAGGCCGCCTTTTCATAAAAAAAAATATATTTATTTCTGTGCTTTACGCAATAGCCACCAGGTGGCGCAAGGAACAACTGCTTTTCAATTGACTTACAGTAGTTGTCATGCGTGTTTCGGTGCATGGACAGTATTTGTGTACAAGAGCAACTTTAATTTAAACAAGGATATGCATTATTAAGACGTGGTCGTGGAAGCGAATTTGTAATTCGAATAATGTTCAGAGCTCCTAGTTTAAAATAGGATAACAGTCAGTTAAACTATACAATATAGTATAAGATAACACACACAGCTGCCAAAATAAATAGGCTAAAAAATACACAGTTGATTACTTAGGCATATAAAATTCTTATTAAAAAACTGTACTGAAAGAAAAAAAAAGCACAACCGCTTAGCTCACGTGCTACTTAGAATAGAATACTTCAGTTCAGTATTCTCACTATGGTACATAACTGCCCCCTGCTGGCCATGTATTTCTTGTGTTAGACCATGTTCTGCTTTACCGCGATTTACTGCGGAGATGTACAAGATTTGTTTAAATCACTCACGCATTCTCAGTAGCCATATCTGTACAGACACTTACAGTCTCCAATATGTTACCAATTACAGATAAACAACACAAAGCATACATTTAGCCCTTATTTGGCTAGAGCAAACCTCTCATCTGCATCTTTAATCTTCATCAGCACATGTAACCTCTTGTTACAAAGTAATTCCGTCATTCACGAGTTTGTTCATGTTTTAGGTTAGTGAAAGAATCATTCGTTCCTTTTTCCGGCTTCTCCTTTGTTTTTTTCGCACTTCACTCTCGCGTTTGTCTATTTCTGAAAGGATCGGATGTCCGAAGCACTTCAATAATCACGCGCACATTATTATCATCAGCCTAAGAGGTTCGTTATTTCAAATATAGACGCACACACGAGCGATCGTGAGCTCTCTGGAGAAAGTGAAACCGCTCGCACTTTTAGATGGCCTTTGACACGGCAGATTTGGTTCTTCTTGACTTTGTGGCTGTACATCAAGACAACGACAAGGTTTGTTTAAGCTTGGGTCAACCATGGCTGGTTATTATATGCATATACAGTAGTATTACGATGTAATGTAACTCAGCTGTGTATTTAAAAATGGCAGTTTCTTTGTTTTCATTCTCCTGCTTGTGTATGCTCTGGCTTTTGGTAAGCTTTTGTCGTGCTAGGTACCCTTTGCAAAGGGTACCCAAAAAGTGGTACGGTTCGCTTTTAGGTACCTTTTGACAGTGGAAACGGCCATAAAAGCATACCGAACCGAACCGTACCGTACCACTCAGTGAAAACCGGCCATTAGAAGAAAGCTGAAAACCTGTAACCACTGACTTTCATGGTAGGAAAAATAAACGGAAGACAAAATATCTGCTTTTGTGTTCAACAGAATAAAGACAGTTAAACTGGTTTAAAACAAGTGAAGGTTATTTTTAGTTTTTGGTGAACCGTCCCTTTAATTGCTAAAACATATGTACAATAATCTATTACAGCACATAAGATGTAGTTTTTTATTACTTTACATTTTATTTAATATTCTCTAATTACTTGTCCAAATGTCCTAAAAACAGCAAATTGCGCCCAATATTGGCCATTTAGGGTTTTAAAATTGACTCTGGAAGTACGTTCTTTAAATCCTCAGTTTATAAATAGGCATTACAAGGGTTTAATTATTTAGGCATTAATTAGATGTCATTTTGGGTACTCAACTTGAAATGAGCTTCATTTATTATTGAGTAGTTTCATTTTTATTCCACTACCATTTGTTCTTAAGGATTCTTTGGGTTTGGATTGCTGTGACTTTTCTAAAGTATTCATGTGGGTTTTATGTGTGTGTGTGTAGGACTCTACCTATGCCGAGCTGGATGATTTGAGAGAGAACGGGAGTTATACTGTGGAGCTCCAGGCAGTTTCATACTGGGGTCAGGTCCCGCTCAAAAGCTCCAAGGCCATTCTTCAGTTTGCTACAAGCCAAACACAATCTGGTACAAAACTATTTAATTGCTTCTATGTTTTTTTTCTTCTGCTTGATACATAACAGCACTCATTTGGGTGTTGTGAAATACAGTGAACACAGCTGTAAATGTTTTGCATTTGTAACATTATACTTTTCTCCCATATTTGATGTCATTCAGATTTGGAGCCTACAGTCAGTCCGGTCTTTATAAAGCCCCAGTCAGATCTACTAGACGTGGGCACTCCGTTCTATCAAGATGGACAGCTTCAGGTCCGGGTTTATTGGAAAAAGAAAGGTATGACAGATGCAATAAACCACTTTTTTTTTTTTTTAAATTTTGTACCTTGTTCTCTTACTGTGCTGAACGTCTTTTTTCCTCCGAGCTATGCTTTGTAATTATGTAAACATACCGCTTATTAAAGAGTTAAGAATCAGAATAAAGTGCAATTAAATGAAGAACAATAGCTCTTTGTTTGGGAAGTGACTTTTGAAAGAAGTGTGAACCTGTTTGTGTGCTAACATGAGCTGATGAGGCATGTCTCGGCCTAGCTTCGCATGTGGGAAATTACAGTTAAACAGTGTTGTTCTGCCACTGAGTGATGAGTTAATCCTTTATTAAACTCAGAAATGAAAACTGTCATAGAAACGGAAGCCTTTCATTTATAGCGAACCGTACACAACGGTGCTTGGAATCTTCTGCAAGGATGTTTTTGCATTTCAATAACTTAAGAGTCACACTGGCCACATGTCAAATCCCTTAATCTCTCTAATGGACGGCCAACAGATTTATCTTATCCTGATCTGCCAGGCATCATATTATCATGATTGCTTTGCTTTGCATATTTTGTTTGGTTTTGCATATTTTCTGGATTAATGCAAAAAAGAAGGTTTTCTGCTGGATGTCTTATGGAACATGGATAATTGTAAGGCCTACATTGATTGCTACCAGGTTAGATTGTTCTAAAAAGATTTATAAAAATTTAATGGAAGACTTATGAAATATTTACATATTTATCACAAAGCTTCACATTATTCTTTTTATCATTTTTGGTATAAACTCTTTTTTTCAATATGTATTTAGTTTTTTAAAACATTTAAATGCTTTAAATAATTATTATAATATAATATAATAATATTATAATATAATTATAATTCTATTATTCATTCATTCATTTTCTTTTTTTGGCTTAGTCCCTTCATTAATCCAGGGTCGCCACAGCGGAATGAACCGCCAACTTATCCAGCACGTTTCTACGCAGCGGATGCCCTTCCAGCCGCAACCCATCTCTGGGAAACATCCATACACACCCATTCACACTCATACACTACGGACAATTTAGCCCACCCAATTCACCTGTACCACATGTCTTTGGACTGTGGGGGAAACCGGAGCACTCGGAGGAACATGCAAACTCCACACAGAAACGCCAACTGACCCAGCCGAGGCTCGATCCAGTGACCTTCTTGCTGTGAGGCGACAGCACTACCTACTGCGCCACTGTATCGCCTATAATACTATTATTATGATATAATTAAATTTTTATAGTTCCGGGCGTCATGGTGGCTCAGTGTTTAGCACAATCGCCTCACAGCAAGAAGGTTGCTGGTTTGAGCCCTGGCTGGATCAGTTGTCATTTTTTGTGAAGTTTGCATGTTCTCCCCGTGTTCACGTGGGTTTCCTCCGGGTGCTCCGGTTTCCCCCACAGTTCAAACACATGCGCTATAGGTGAATTGAATAAGCTAAATTGGCTGTAGTGTATGTGTGTGAATGCGAGAGCGTATGGGTGTTTCCCAGTGTTAATTTGCGACTGTAAGGGCATCCGCTGTGTAAAACATATGCTGGATAAGTTGTATAATATTATAATAATATTATAATATAATATTACTGGATAATATTATAATACTATAATCCCATAATAATATTAAACTAGATATTTTTATCTTTGTCTCTAAATGATTCACTGATTCAAGACTGGTGATTTATATTACACAAGAACAATTGCACATGTTAAATTTCTACGAAAATGAATTGTATAACAGTTAATTTATGGAGAAAAAAAAAGTAGTATTTGATACAAGAACAAAGAATTTAAACATACTGTAACTCTAAATCTAGCTTGTTTTAGCAGACAATATTCACATTAGTTTATTTTAAGTTTGTGCTGTACACAGGGATGAGCAAAAATACATCGGAATGTATTTTAAAATAAAATACCAAATACCTTAATTTTACATGTATCAACATAAACTACTAAATACAGCAGTCACAACAAGTATCAAAATAAAATACTGTATTTTGAAAATACTACAAAATACTTTTACAAGAAAGCATTAAATTTATTTGCAAACCTTCCATCATTAGTCATATTTGATCAGTTCCTTCACCATTATACTGATTTAGTGAAGTAAACTATGATTAAAAACAACAGCATTTCTCTGAGCGAGTTTAAGTCAGCTTCTCTGCCACCTCATTCACCTCTACTCTTGTAGATGAGGAGGTATTCATAATCTTTTGTACAAATTACATACAGGAAGTCCTGTCTTAAAGATGATCTCTTTAATCAATGTAAAAACCATCTAATAATAAGTTGGAACATAGTACTATATCTCTACATTGTGTTCCAATTCATCGCATGACCAGTAAAATAGACACAATCTCAACAGTCTTATATTTTAAAAGGGTGATATCTAAAGAGGTTATTTTAATTGTCTTTGTGGGTTGTAACGCCCCAGTATATTGTTGGCGACTCTAAACTGCTCAGTGAGTACAGTCTTTTAGATGAGATGTTAAACCAAGGTCCCGATTATCTGTGGTCATTAAAACTCCCATCCTGGCCAAATTTGCCCACTGGCCTCTGCCCATGATGGCCTGCTAACCATCCCCTTATCATAATTGGCTTAATCACTCTGTCCCCTCTTCACCAATCAGCTGTCAGCCGTCTGGCATGCTACGGCTGCCGTTGCGTCATCCAGGTGAATGCTGCACATTGGTGGTGGATGAAGAGATTCCCCTAAAAATGTGTGAAGTGCTTTGAGTGTCCAGATAGCGCTATATAAATGTAAGGATTTATTATTATTATTCATGCATTCATTCATTTTCTTTTTGGTTTAGTCCCTTTATTAATCTGGGGTTGCCACAGCGGAATGAACCGCCAACTTATCCAGCACATGTTTTACGCAGCGGATGCCCTTCCAGCTGCAACCCATCACTGGGAAACACTTACACACTCTCATTCACACACATACACTACGGACAATTTAGCTTACCCAAATCACCTGAACCACATGTCTTTGGACTGTGGGGGAAACATACGCGAACGCAGGGAGAACATGCAAACTCCACACAGAAATGCCAACTGACCCAGCAGAGGCTCGAACCAGCGACCTTCTTGCTGTGAGGCGACAGCACTACCTACTGCGCCACTGTGTCGCCTATTATTATTATTATTATATTAATCATTTTTCTGGCAAATAACTGAGAAAGCACCAATCAGGGGCCACATTTTTCTGATGTCATCTTGTAGATTTTTTACAATGTATTTTACAGTATTTTAAAAATACTAAAATACAAGACACTAAAGTATTTTGATACAAAATATTAACCCATTTTCATCAACCCTATCAAATACAAATTACAAAATACTATTTTGAAATACATGTATTATAAATACTGCCCCTCCCTGGCTGTACAGTATTGGTTAAAGTTATTTTTGAAAGTAATATATTGCAATATCCGGCCTATTTGTTCATTCTCATTTTGGCTTAGTCCCTTTATTAATCAGGGGTCGCCACAGCGGAATGAACCGCCAACTTATCCAGCATATGTTTTAAGCAGCAGATGCCCTTCCAGCTGCAACCCAGTACTGGGAAACACCCATACACTCATTCACACATACACTATGGACAATTTAGCTTACTCAATTCACCTGTAG